>JANBXA010000367.1:13067500-13222500 GCA_030556225.1 Cricetiscus sungorus | reverse complement strand
TCATGTGTCCTGGGACAAGTGACTCAATCTTCTAGTCACAGCAACTTCACTGGAATAATGAGCATGCTATTCTGCTTCCTTGTATAGCTCTAATGGAAGACCCATTTATTTTTATGATGTGTGTATATGTATAGGCACATATGTTGTGCACACAGGCAGAGGCCAGAGCCTGGTGTCTTCCTTAATAGCACTCTACCTTAGTCTCTGCTTTATTTATTATTAATTCTGTATGCATATGCATGCTGTGGGGAGACATGTGTTCCAAGAATGCATTTAGAAGACAGAGCATAACTTTGTGAAGTTGATTCTCTCCTTCCCTCTCATTTTTCCATGGGTTCCAGGAATAGATCGCAGGTCCTCAGATTGGTGAGGCAATTTCCTGAACTCCCTTAGCCATGTGCAGACCTGGACAGTGTCTCTCACTGAACCTGGAATGCATGGACTTGGTAAGACAGACTGGCCAGTGAGCTCTGAAGTCCCCCTGTATCTGCCTCTCAAGTCTCGTTTCCAGAGGGCTCTGGGGCACTGAACTCAGACCCTTATGCGTGTGTGACCTAGTGAGCCATTTTGATAAACTCCTCATAGGATAAAATCAGTTACTACTGAAATAGCACCATTCGGCATCTGATGAGATGGCTCAGCCATTAAATGTAGTTGCTGCTCTTCTAGAGGACCCAAGTTTGGTTCCCAGAATCCATATTGAATGGCTCACAATTCCCGGCAGCTCCAGACCTTCTTCTGGCCCCCATGGGTATCCACATGCATATAGAATATACTAACACAGACACAAAAACATCCAAACAAATAACTCAAAATAAATCTTAAAAAAATAAATGACACCATCACCACCATCCCCTACTAGTTGATCACATATTTAAAAAGGTGTGTGTGACAGAGAGATAGAGGGAGGGAAGGACGGAGGGAGGGAGGGAGGGAGGGAGGGAGGGAGGGAGGGAGGGAGGGAGGCAGGGAGGGAGGGAGGGAGGGATGGAGAGAGGCAGGGAGGCAGGGAGGCAGGGAGGCAGGGAGGCAGGGAGGCAGGGAGGCAGGGAGGCAGAGATTAGCCACTTTCTTTCCCTCCCAGACAACACAGTGCAGTGTCTATCAGAGCTACTCTATTCTAAACCAAGCATTGAGTTTTGGATTCGTTCTCTTAGAACACACTTTGGTCTATAACAAAGACATTCTCAGCCAAATGACAATGGAGCAAACTAACTTCATTTACAGTTCTGCCTAACACTTAAAACTAACTTTAACTCTAGAATTGTGTGCTGCTCAGCACTCGTGTCTCAGGCGGCAGTGTGCTCCGATGGAGGACTAGACCCTAAAGAGATGCAGGCGTCCTGTATTAACCAGGGCCTGGTGCTTCTGCCTGGTTAAGTTACAGGGACTCCCAATCATACATTTTCTCTTTTGGCGTGCATACACAGGTGCCCAATAAATGTTACCTTTGGTGATAATAAAACAGCAGCCAAATTTTCAAAAGCTGAGCCATCCAAAAGGCCATTGTCTACATTCCTGGCAGACACCAGAGAGCTCGTTTTCCCAAGTCAGCAGCCACTGAGGGGGCTGGCCAAGGGCCAATTCCCAGGGTTGGCGCATTCCTGGGGCCTGGCACGATGCCACTGAAACCGGGCTTCCTCTTTCTCTTTGTGTAGTGGAAACCTTTTTCTACTTCGACCCCTCCAAGCTGTCCTCTGCTCCTCCCTCGATAAAGTAAAGGGGGGCTGTTAGATGGGAAACATCGTCCAGCTCCTTCCCCCAAACTCATCTATCTCCTACTGCTCCAAGCTGGCAGAGCTCGGAGCCACTGAAAACGGAAGGCAAACAAAGAAGGGGTTCTCAGCCCAGTCCACTAGTCTGATCCCGCAGAGGCCCTGGAAGAAAGCCTCAGCAGGCCCCGGGGCACAGCGAGTCATTGTGCATGCACTTGGAAGACCATGGGCACTTTGGGAAGACTCCGGAATAAAATTACCTGTTATAAATAGTCATTGGCCAGAATTCAGCTGGGAGGGCAGAAGCCCAAAAGTTCCAGAAAAAAAAAATACAATGTTCCATATTAAAAAGTCTGGCATAGTCATTAATAGGGAACTCCCAAGCAACTAGAGTAAGAAGAAAGGAATTCTGGGCTTGGCAAGAGACAACCTGTAGCAAGGAACCAGAGTGGACAATTCTGGCTGAGAGCATTCTGGTTATGACCTTCTTAAAGACCATCTATGCATATTTAAAAGGCAACGGAAAAAAAAATACTTGTCTTTTCTGACACCCCCCCTTCTATATGCGGACAAAGAGAGCCGCCATCTTGTGTTTACAATACAGAGAAGAGGGCATGCAAGGCTCAGTGCAGCATGTGCTCGAAGTTACCTCCCCTGACTCTTCCCCTGGGCCAGGACGGGAGAGAAAACTACGTCTGCATATACAGAAGAGTACAGAGACTCAAAGAAAGCACGCAAGATGGCCAAGCTCATACAGGCAAGGGGAGTGGGTTCTCCAGCCAAGCATGTCTGTACAAGATATTTATTCCTTTACTTTTTTATTATTTTGAGTATGCCCTTTTCATGTGTGTGGACGTACATGTGGTGTTTGCATGCATGTGTGTGCACATGCATGCGGAAGCCAGTAGGCAACCTAGGCTGTCACTCCTCGGATACCACTGACCTTGTGGAGAAGAGTTTCTTATTATCCTGGGACTCAACTAGTAGGCTAGCTGCTACCCAGTGAGCCCCATGGATCTGCCTGTCTCCGCCTCCCCATTATCACCAGGATTACAAGCATCTGCCACTACACCTGGCTTTTCACGTGGGTGCTAGGGATCTGAGCTCACTCAACAAGTGCTGTAACCACACTGCCATCTACCTAGCCCAAGAATTTAGACTTCTAATGAAGTGACCAATCTAATAGATCACCCTCTTATATAGCCAGTGCCATCCACAAGTACACAGCTCTGCACCTGGCATCTTCATCCAGGACCCTTGAAGGGAAAAGACCATATCTATCACAGGTGCACAGGACCTGAGTTCTGAAGATGTCTTGTCAGCATCGCGTTCAGGCAAACAGCCCGAGGTGTTAGGCTGAAAACCCACACAGAGAAACTCACTTCAAACACCATATCAAAAACGGACTGTTGGGTGTGGTAGAGCCTGCCTTCAATTGTAGCACACACTCAGGAAGCAGAGGCAGCCTTTAATCCCAGCACACAGGTAGAGGTGGGTGAATCTCCATTCAAAACCACCCTGGTTTACATAGAGAGTTCTAGAATAGTCAGGGTTGAGACCCTGTCTCAAACTAAGGAAGGAAGGAAGGAAAGAAGGAAGGAAGGAAGAAAGAGAAGGCTATGGGACTAGGGAGTTGGCTCAGTAGGCAGAGTGCTAAACTGGTAAGTTCTGGGTAAATGTAAAAGGCCCCATGTCACACACACACACACATACACACATACCATAACACAAATATACACACATACACGCATACATACATACATGATACCAGACCCCCCCCACACATACCATACACAAACACATACACACACACATACATACACACATACCATAACACAAATATACACACATACACGCATACATACATAATACCAGGCCACACACACAAACACATACATACACACACACACACACACACACACACACACACACACTCACGCCCCTGCATGCTTGCCTCTCTCTATGCCTGACTGTCTTCTCGGCACAGGTTCCCTCTCCTAGCCCTTCTGAATGCATCCACCTTCCACACTTCCCCTTTGCACTGGCCCCAGGGTGGCCCCAGAGCACCTGCCTCTGACTTCCGGATAGACTGGACCAATGGCAGCCACTGTAAAGGACTGGAGCTCACAGAAGCAGGAAGTGGAACGCACACATTCTGACCCTTGGCAAAGGTCCTCCACCCAGTCCTCAGGCCTTGGACCACGAGGACAGGACAGTTATAGGTAGATAACAGGGATCGATAGCACTGACGCTTCCTAGATGCCGCATCCTGTGGTCCCTGATATGCTTCCCATCCTCCCTGCCTGCTACCTCCTTGTTTCCCCTCCTGTGGCTTGACCTGAGTATCCAATCTGTTTTCCTCCCAATTGACAAAGAGCAGACAACGATTCTGTCCACTGCTGACCCCTAGACTGTGGGGATTTCTTCAGGTCCTTCTACAAGGATGAGAAACATCTCAGTCAACTACCTCCTTCCCTCCATCCCTCCTTCCCTCCCCCTTCCCTTTCATTTATCTTTCTCATCATCCCCCCTCTCCCTTCCTCGCTTCTCCTTTCTTCTCTGTCCCTTCCCTCACTCCCTCTTTCTTCCCCTTCTTCTCCTCTCCTTCCGCATCTCCCTCCACCTTTCTTCTCTCTCTCTCTCTCTCTCTCTCTCCTCTCTCTCTCTCTCTCTCTCTCTCTCTCTCTCTCTCTCTCTCTCTCTCTCTCTCCCTCCTTCTCCCTTTTCTTCTCCCTCTCCCTCTCCCTCTGCTTCCCTCTCTCCTTGCCAATTTCACCAAGCAGGCTGGAGGGCCCATCGTATCTGGCCCAGAAGATCCTCAGATAGCCTTTACTACCCCAGGGTCTGCCCTATCCACACCACCTCCTCCCATACTCACAGGGCCAGCTGGGACACCACAACAGGGAAATAATGACAGCAGTAGCTTCATCCCAGGGCACCTCTCTGATGTCTGCAAGCACTTCTGTCTCTGAACTGAGCTATTCACATTGGGTTACTGCCAGGCCTCTGAGCACTCTACCTCCAAAGATGGCAGACCCCTGACAAAAGCTTCCCTTATAAAAAGCCAACAGCCCCGAAGCTCCTCACAGTGCCAGCTCCGACAGATGGATCCCAGAATTCACCAGACCAAATGATTTTATTTCCCTCAACACAGCCATGTGCACAAAGCAGTCTGTGGATGAACTGTATTAGGAAATCTACCAGGCTGAAGACAGCCACTTCAAATCAACAGAACGGAGAGGTGCCGAAAGACAGAAGGTCAGAAAGCCTCTTCAGAAATGGGCAATTCTGGTCCATGAAGTCTCATTAAGGAATGGAAACTTATGAGGAGCAAACATCTGGAATGACCTGGGATGTAAAGGAACCAAGCAGGAGAGACCTCCGCTGGGGCTTAGAGAAAAGATCCCAGACCAAAGACAACCACAAACTGGTCCAAGAGATGGAGACTCGGTCTGAGCATCTGGCATTAAGTGGAATGTTGGGATATGATGCCTTTAGACTGGCTCTCAAAATAATAATTGGAATTGGGTTGGAGAGGAGGGCTGTGAACAAAATTGGCAGAAAGATCCATGGATACTGGCTAAGCTGGGCCAAGGCAGGACATCCATAAGTGTTTAATAATAAATGACAGCTTAGGAAGGGAAATGAGTAGATAACAGCTGAGATACTGATTTATGTAGACGTGGTACAACTTACACAGACAAAGCAATGGGAGCAAGAGCCTCCAAAATTTAGCTGTGTGATGCACCCTGCCTTGCACCAGGAGAAGACAGGAGAGGAAAATGTTAAGGCGATAAGCAGTGGTGGCCAGAAAGGACAGCAGGAAGTGATTCAGGGTTGCAACGGAGCTTACCTATGGTCTAGAAACTTTGAAAGTAGAAACCGAGCACACTGGAGGCAGTTTTTAAAGGCTCTGTAGCTTCCTCAATAAACCTTTGCTAAAGGGAGTACAGGGACACCACAGATTAAATTCAAGCCAGTATTGTAAAGAGAAATATGAAAGTCCTCCTCTCTGTGCTAAGAACATTTTAATCAATAGAAGCAGAAAGGTAGCTTCTTTCTGAATCCTGAGAAAGAGAGCACTCTTGTGGGGTGGGAGAGAACAGGTAGAGGACACATGTCAACCTCAAATGTCATTCCTCAGAGTATATCCCCTTACTTTTGAGACAGGGTCTCTCATTGGCCTGGAATTGACTGGTTAGGATACACTGGCTAGCCAGTGAGCCCCAGGAATCCACCTGCCGCTACCTCCCGAGGGCTGAGTTACAAATCCATGCCACTGCTCCTGGCTCTTCTACTTGGGTTCTGCAGACCGAACTCAGGCCCTTATGCTTGTGTGGTAAGCACTTCACCAACGATGCCACTGTCCGAGATCCAGCAATGCTGCTGTGCGTATCCTGCTAGTGCTATGATTTCTGAATATACTAGATTCCTTAAGCGTCACAAACTAGCAGAAACCCCGCTTTGCATTTCCTGGCCCTCGTGCCATGGAGCTTTGCCCACTAGGTGCTTAGTTCCGGTGCCCACAGATGAAGAAAAGGCACACAGGAATTGTCTCACTACTGGAATATAGGACATCAGAAAACAATCCCAGGGAATGAACAACCCGAAAATGAGAATGTAGAAGGAACACCCCGAAGACAGGTCTCAGGAGGAACGCTCCAAAACAATAGGTGAGCAGAATGCCCTGGAAACAACATGCCAGAAGGACGCCCCACCGCCTGGTGGGTTTGAGGATGCGCTCCCAAAGAGACTGATCAACATGCTAACATGCTACCTGTTGTTATGGACAAAGCACTGGAGAGCCTGCCAAGAAAACGGTCCGAGGCTGCTATAGGAAGATGCAGGAAACTCAGTTGCCATGGAAACACAGAGGCTCTGATAAAGCCAGTTATTGAAAGATGGTGAGACACCAGGAAGATGACAAGCAGATCTTAGTGCCATAGGGAAACAGGGAGCATGCCGAGCAAACAACTCCACCCATTTGTCCTTATTTCTGCCGAGGAAACAGGGTAATCTCCCACCTCATCAATAACACAGCATCTGCAAACGCTTTCAAAACATGTCTAGTTTCTATTTTGACTTACTGATCTCAGAGACTCCAAGGGTTCAGAGAACTACAACACTGGAGACTGACAGGTAGCACTCACTGCCCTAGCTAAATAGTTGATGATGGAGGTCAGGGGACTTACCCCATGACCCCAGAAGGAAAGTAGCTCCTGGGCAGATGCTCAGGGAAGCGATCAGTGCAGTCACAAAACTGCCATATCATACCTTGAGAATTTTATGATACCATATGGATGCCCCCTCCCAAATTTACAAATACACCGTAATATAAAGTATTTCAGGCAATTCAAAGACTTAAGAGTCACTGGCAGTCAGCTGAACCTCTTTGGTGAACTCAAAGCCAATAAGAGACTACTTTGTCTCAAGAACAAAATGGATGATACCTAGGGGGTCACTGTTCACTTCTACACACACACCACACACACACACACACACACACAGAGACACACACACACCAAACACACACACCACACACACACACACACCCCCCCCACACACACACACCAAACACACACACACACCACATATACACACACACCACACACACACACCACACACACCAAACACACACACACACCACATATACACACACACACCACACACACACACCACACACACACCACACACCACACACCACACACACACACCACACACACACCACACACCACACACACACACACCACATACACACACACCACACATACATCACACACACCACACACCACACACACACCACACACACATCACACACACACACACCACACACACACCACACACAGACACACACAGACACACACACACCACAGACACAGACACACACACACACACACACCACAGACACACACACACACACCACAGACACACACACATACACACACACATCACACACACATACAACACACCACACACACACAAACCACACACACACACACATCACACACACACACCACACCACACACACACAAACCACACACACACAAACCACACACACACCACACCCCTACCCCCCCACACACAAACACAGACACATCACACACACACACCACACACACACACACCACACACACACACACCAAACACACACACACCACATACACACACACACCACACACACACACACACACACCACACACACACACACCACACACACACCAAACACACACACACCACATATACACACACACCATACACACACCACACACACACACACCAAACACACACACACACCACATATACACACACACATCACACACACACACACACACCACACACACCACACACACATCACACACACACACACCACACACCACACACACACACCACATACACACACACCACACACATCACACACACACACACACACCACACACACCACACACACATCACACACACACACACCACACACACACCACACACAGACACACACACATACACACACACACCACAGACACACACACACACATACACACAGACACACACACACTCAGACACACACACAGACACACACACACCACAGACACACACACAGACACATCACGCACACCACACACACACACACACCACACACACCACACACAGAGACACATCACACATACACACCATACACAGACACACACACACCACACACACACACATACACACACACCACACACACACACCACACACCAGACACATGCCATACACACACCACACACAGACACACACACATACACACACACATCACACACACACCACACCACACACACACAAACCACACACACACCACACCCCTACCCCCCCACACACAAACACAGACACATCACACACACACCACACACCACACACACACCACACACACACACACACCACATATACACACACCACACACACACACCACACACACACATACCACATATACACAAACACACCACACACACACACCACACACACACCACACACCACACACACACACACCACATACACACACACCAGACACACATCACACACCACACACACACACCACACACACCACACACACACACACACACACCACATACACGCACACCACACACATCACACACCAAACACACACACACACCACATATACACACACACCATACACACACCACACACACACACACCAAACACACACACACACCACATATACACACACACACCATACACACACCACACACACACACACCAAACACACACACACATCACACACACACACCACACACAGACACACACAGACACACAGACACACACACACCACAGACACACACACACACCACAGACACACACACAGACACATCACACACACCACACACACACACACACACACACCACACACCACACACACACACACCACATACACACACACCACACACACACACCACACACCACACACACACACACCACATACACACACACCACACACACATCACACACACCACACACCACACACACACCACACACACATCACACACACACACACATACCACACACACACCACACACAGACACACAAACCACACCCCTACCCCCCCCACACACACACAACACACACACAACACACACACCACACACAACACACCACACACACACACACACAAACACAGACACATCACACACACACCACACAAACACACATACCACACACACCACACACACCACACACACCACACACACACCACACACACACACACACACACACACACCACACATACACACCCCCCACATACACACACACACACCACATACATACATACACACACACACACACACACACACACACACACACACACACTTAAACAGCAAAAGAATTGCTATTGAAACAGGCACTGATTTTTAAGGAAAAAGGAGCATTCAGGGGCTGGAGATGACTCAGTGGTTAAAAGCACTTCCTACTCTGGCAGAGAACACACTTTCTATTTCTAACACCCACATCAGGGGGCTCCCACCTGGCTGTAACTCCAGCTCCAGGGGATCTGACATTCTCTTTCGACCTCTGTGGGCACTGCACTCATGTACTCCAAGTCCCACACAGACATACATGTGACACATACCAATTTAAAAATACATCTGAAAACCAAAACCCAGCCTTCTCTTCCACTGGATGCTACTGTGACTCCAAGTGTCAAAAGTCCAGGCACTTGGGAAGCAGCTTCCAAATCAAGGACACAGAGTGAGGCCCGCTGGGGCTGATCAAAAGGCATCATGCAGAGAGCTGAGAAGCCAGGGACAAAGAGGCTTCCAATGATTCTGAGGTTTTGTTATCACCAAAAAGACAGTGCTGGCTGTGCATATCTGGCCTCCTGCTGCTGTCCTGCAAAAGTCCCCACCCACCCGCCTCCCTCTCCAGGCCTTACTCCCCACTTGGGAACCTACACTTTCCATTTCCACTTCACTTAAATGTCACTTTGTCCTTATAAAGTGTCATTTATGAAGTAAAATCAGCATCAAAGGCTAAAGATGGTGGACATGTGTGAGATCTCCCCCAATCTCCTTCTCCCAACCTCTCCTTTTCTCTCAGTTACACACATGCACGCACGCACAAGCATACACACACCACACTTACACACATGCACGCACGCACAAGCATACACACACCACAGTTACACACATGCACGCATGCACAAGCATACACACACCACACTTACACACATGCACGCACGCACAAGCATACACACACCACAGTTACACACATGCACGCATGCACAAGCATACACACACCACACTTACACACATGCACGCACGCACAAGCATACACACACCACAGTTACACACATGCACGCATGCACAAGCACACACACCACACTTACACACATGCACGCACGCACAAGCACACACACACCACACTTACACATGCACGCACGCACGCACAAGCACACACACACCATACACACTTCAAAATCCATCCGCCTGCCAAGTTGTCACTAAAGGGCACAAGCTGTTTTTATTCTCTGTTTCTCTTTATCTGTACTATGTGTTTCTTCATTCTATGGTCCCCCCAGCCTAAAAAAAAATATTTAAAAACCACTGCAAGAGTGCTATAATTTCCAACTCAATACTTCGTGATTTCATTAAGTAAAATATAAAGGTGCTAAAGTTAACAGCACCTTATCCTTGCAGAGGAAATTTCTCCCGGAAAGTCTGAATGAGGGACTCACCACTGGGTCTCTTAACTCAGACAGTTTGGTCATAATGGTTATTGCACCAGAGTCTCGAGCTGTAAGAACTCCGTGGCTCCTTTTTCATCCACCTACTGTCCCCAAAGGACATCTCCCCGGGGGTTAACATTTAGTGAAAGATAAAGACTAGAAACGGGAGACCTGCGCTCTTGACCTGGTTATTCTCCTGGTTAAGTTCAGGAAAAGCAGGTAATTCCTCTGGGTCTTAACTAATTTTTTCTATAAGGCAAAGGCTAGACAACACATCCCTAGTTTATTCAAAGGAGTTTTACAAGGCTGGGGAGATGGCTCTGTTAGTAAACTTTCTGACTTGCAAGCATGAGAACCTGAGTTCTACTGTCAGAATAAATGTAGGAAGAAAAAAACAGAACCAAACCCACCAGGTTGGCCAGAGTAAGTTTGCAATCCCTGTGCTGGGGTGGTGAGGATAGGCAGATCCTGGGGACTTATTGGCCAGTTTTACCAACTTGGTGGGTTCCAGCTTATCTGAAAAACAGAGGGAATCTAGCAAGACAGCAGCACATTTGGTAAAGTGTGGTATGTAAGCAGGAGGACCCAAGTTTGATCCCCAGAACCCATGTAACGAGCTGTCACTGGTGGTATGTGCTTGTGATCCCAGAGCTAGGGAGCCAGAAACAGGTGGATCCCTGGGGATTGCTGACCCACCAGTCTTGTCTGCTTAAAAACATTCCAGGCCAATGAGTGACCCTGTCTCAAAAAACAGGGTGGGGGCCAACATGAAGGCTCAGTGGGTAAAGGCATCAAGCCTATCACCAAGCCTAATGGCCTGAGTTTAATCCTCAATACCTTAATAATACAAGGAGAGGACAGACTCCAGGAGATTGTCCCCTATCTCCACGTACATGCCTTGCCATGTAAACATGTGCACACATACAAAATAAATTAACTATGCATATCCTTCTGTTTGTACCCCTAGAACTCAGCTCTCCTGGTTCATATTCTGAATTGATGGAAGACCTTTTATCAAGGATTAGTACTATGAACTATTGAGAGACCATGGCTTTGCATGCTTGCCTTTACAGGATATTTGCATATTAGTTGAGCCTGAAGGCAGAAATAAGTGGTTCTGGGGATCAACCAACCAGGATGCTATTTCTAGATTAAAAGAATCCGATTTGAACGGTTCCCATAAGGCCATATGGCTGTTGCTGTCTCTGTCTCTGCATAGGCAGAGTCAGATCACACTGAACTGACCATGCTCATGAAGACCCTTCTCCTGCAAAAGAGTCCCAGAAAACACCCCTGTGTGCCAGCTTTCCCCAGAAGATGAAGAGGGAATGAAAACACACACCTCATTCACCCATTTTCCATGTAGACATCACAGGACCCAGTGTGTGAACTGTGGTCGCATCCACAGAAAAAGAACAGTTAAAGCATCGCCAGCGTCCATGGCCTCTAAGGACACACTAGTCAACACTGTTCTCATAGTCGGCACCAGGTTCTGGGTTCACATGTGACAGCTTTGCATACTCTCTTCCCAGCACCCAGAACCTCACCCAGGAAAAGCTTTGAAGGGCAGTGGTCGTGATCATGGCAAAAATAACAAAGTCTGCAAATAAAAAAACCACCATGACTCAGCAGAAGAGGCATAATTAATAAATCTGTCCACCTGTCTGTCAATCATTAGGGGGGGGATAATGGACATGGACATGCAGGTGCATGTGCCCGTGCATATGTGTAAGTGTAGAATCCAGGTGCTCATACTCCTTAACCCCCGACAGATGTTTTATCAGCCATGGTCTATGTACCAGTCTCCAGGCCAGTTGCTATGAGTACTGAGTATGGCACATTCCTGCTACTCCCTCCGAAGAAGGAAACAAGAGAAATCTATACTTCCCTAATGAGCAAATGGCGCTAAGCTATTGCCTTCACCTGGTTTCTTGCTGTGCTCCCATGTGTCATGAAACAGAAGAGGTAACTTACATGTGCTGATCCAGAGCCTGTGGAGAAGAAACCTAGCTTCCAAGCAGAGTGCTTTAACCTGTTTCTTTGAGCTAAGCAGATTCTTCTCACACATAAAGGGAATCCCAACCAGGCTGTTAAGAACGATGGCCATTGGGCCAGCAAGAGGATTCCGCTGGCAAAAGATGCTTGCCAAGCAAGCCTAATAACATGAGTTTGATCCCTGGAACATACCCGAGAAGCTGGCTATGGTGTGCCCATCTGAAATTCCAGGACAGCTGGGGAGATGGGATGTGCCTGTGGGAGAACCATTGGGAAGTTCCAGGGCCAGCTAGCCTGGAGTACACAGCACAATATCCAAAATGAGAGAGACGTCTCAGATAGGTGGGAGGCAAAACTGAACTCCGGAAAGCAGCTCTCTGATCTCTACGTGAATTCACTACATTCACACACACACACACACACACACACACACACACCATATGTGCACAATACAGTTTTTTTTTTTTAAAGAAAAATGTCCACCAGAGTGAGAATGCTCAGAAAGAAATGTTATGTATAATGGAATGAATACAGAGCCAAGAAGAAATTGGTTCTTCAACACTCAGGAGTTGTATTGAATTTTTGTTCAGTTTTAGTCCTATAGTTAACTGCTTGATGATGGACCAACGACGCATAGGTCTGGCATTTGGACCAGAGGCACAGGCGCATTTTTGTAGATGCTAATGTCTACTTCAGCCAGGATTAATGCAATTATATGTAATGTTGACAGATTGTGACATTTACCTATTAAGACACTGTAAAAACATTCCAATAATTTTCTGGCTTTTGAGTTTGTGAAAAATAAACAAGCCCAAATCCCAAGGGGTGTTGCTAATGGGGTAAATGGAACCAGGGTCTTAGGAGCTGGGCATTCAGGAAGTTAACAGTCAAAGAATAACGCACTTGAAGCCAAAACACATACAGTGGTCAGTGAATATTTAGCACTTACCACAAGACTGCTGTCCAGAGAGAGTCTTTTACCAAAGTCCCTTTTATCGAGCTGTCTCTTCCCCTCCATGGATGACTGATGGCTTTTCCTTTGCAGTTTATAAGAATGTCCTGTCTGTCTCCAGGGCCACTGCAAAAAAAAAAAAAAAAAAAAAAAAAAAAAGAGTGAACATGGGTTTTGTGACCAAGCACAGTATTTCAACTCTCCCTTTTGCAACTTTCCTACCAGAAGCTAGGTCCAAAGAAGTACCCAGACCCAAATGGTAAGTCTAGACCTGGACCTCTCAGCCCATAAGACTACTCCCGCGGCACCCACTCCTCAATCCATCTTTTTGGGGGTGAGTTTATGTTTTATAGGTTGTGCTTGCAGAGTCAGGGAATGCACTGGCATGTGAAACCAGCAGACTGTGGCCAAATGGAAATGCTCTGCATCACTCCATACTTTTTCTGTGTCTGCCCTCTTCTCCCCTCCCAGAAGCATTCTAGTTCTAATAGCATCGGTGTGGTCTGCAAATCCCATGAGGGCAAACTCGGAAACCCAAATTCCATAATCAAGAATTCCTGAGCCTTCCACCCGACAAGAAGAACTCCAAGCTTGCACATTATTGTCAATATTTAGTTGTCAAGATATCATTTAAGGCGCTGGAGACATGGCTCAGGGCACCAGAGCTCCTACTTCCCTTATTGTACTGGATGGGAAAGTCTGTTCCCAGCACCCTTATCTGGCAGCTTTAAACCACATGTAACTTTGGCTCCATGGGATCTGATGTTTCTTCTGGGCAACTGCACTCACATGCAAATACCCCCACATAGACATACATAGACATTGTTTCAAAATTAAAGCAAATCTTTGAAAATGTCATTTAACATGTTTGAGCATTAGAAGATCCATTCTCTTTTAGGAGGTCATAGTCAGTGACGTGTCATCACAGTCAGTGACTATTTACAGAATACTGCTTGAATTACAGCTCAACAGGAATTGCCCTGAAAGCTGCCTGTTCTGGAATGAGTAAGAATTTTGCTTAATAAAAGTCCATGACATGTATTACACACCAAGTTTCATCAATTGTAAAAGATAAGAAAAAAAAATGTGCCTTGGTTGATGACTTCACCACGCCACAGTGTCCCCACACCCATGAGTACCCAGACATCACAAGGTCCAGTCTCTGAGATATTTTTTTCTAAGGGAAATGAGAGGTTTTGAGAGAATAGAGCTAGAAGAGTGAAAGGTAGGAACGAGAGGTAAATACAATCAAAATGTATTATATGCCCATGTGGAATTCTCAAAGAATTAATAAAAATTTTATATTTTAAAAAAGAAATGGATTCCTTACCCTTTGGCCATGCGGCCATGAACAAGTCATTTAACCTCTCTGCAAGGCTCCTCTCCCCCCTCAAGGGCTGAAGTTTCACTATGTCAACAGAAAAATGTGTGTGGGAATTCTTGAATAGTAGATTATAACTTACGTGTCAATTATAAATATCTGCAGGCAACCTTAACTACTACTAAATAGAATTCAATTATACCTTTGGTGACTTAAAAAATAAAGTTGAAAATACAGAAATTGCCTCTTATCCTCTAAAACAAGATATCCAGGTAGGGTTGATACAGAACGACCCACCAAAAGGTTATGCGAATTAGTCTTTTGTTTGTTTATTCTTTGACAGTTTCACACACAAATAGAATGAATTGTGGTTATTTTCTCCCCTCTTCACATCTCATCCCCCGCCCTCTCCCACTGCATCCCTTCTTCCCAACACATACCCTTCCTACTCTCTTGTCTATTTGTGTGTGTATGCACACACACATGTGTTTCCATTCAAGTGCATTCATACGTGTGTGTGTGTGTGTGTGTGTGTGTGTGTGTGTGTGTGTGTGTGTGTGTGTGCACGTTCATGTCTCATTGAGTTGCTCCATGATTCATTGTTGTTATCCACTAGATCATGGACAAGTTATTGATGGCTATACGGCTGAAGGAAACATCACCTCCTATGCCAGCACCAAATAACTGCCAATAGTTTCTCAGGATGGGGTGGGCCTCTGAGCCCCTCCCATCCTTGGTGAAACACTGAGGGGCTCAATTTCATGCAGGCACAGGCATAAAACTTAAAAGAATATGTACTTCTGGGTGTTGGTAGTGCACGACTTTAATCCCAGCACTCAGAGGCAGAGGCAAGCGGATCTCTGTGAGTTCCAGACCAGCCTGATCTACAGAGTGAGTTCCAGGACAGGCTGCAAAGCCATACAGAGAAACCCTGTCTCAAAAACACAAAAATAAAAACAAAAAAGAAAAAGCAAAAGAAAAAAGAATATGTGCCCCCAATCTCAGCTATTAGAAGTCTAGCTGTATCAAACATATTTGACCCTATAGCCACCTGTTAGCCTGTGACCTGCTGATACAGATGGGCTCTAGGCAAAGTCTACCCAAAGCTCATCCACTCCGGTAAATGAATGAACCTCTAGCTCTGCAGTCTTCCTCCATTTTCTCATTCCAGGTATCCCATTTGGAAACAACAAATTCCAGGCACCACTAGTGCACTGACAACCTTGCATCTGCCTATCTCAAATTAAGAAGAAAATTCTTAAGTTTGTAAAAGTCCTCAGATAGCCTAGTTCCTCTACCTGCTTGGTTTGCTTAATTCTTTCACATACTTCAAGCTGTCAATTATGTAATATAATGGTAGGAATGACACCCAAATTACTTGGCAACAATATTATACAAGCATTAAACAATGTTAACATTTTAGGACAGTAAGGATTAACCCCCATAGAGCAATAACGTGACAACAGAAGTCCTGGCTGATTACCTCCCTCAATGAAAGCACCATCCCCACACCATAAATGTGAACATATGTTAGTTGGGACTGGAGAGAAATCTCTGTAAGTAAAGTGCCTGCCTGCCTGCCTGCCTGCCTGCCTGCCTGCCTACCTGCCTGCCTGCCTGCCTGCCTGCCTGCCTGCCTGCCTGCCATGCAAGCATGAAACCCATAGTCTGAATCAGCAACCATGTAAAAGCCAGGAGTTGCAGACACACCTGTGATTCCAGAGCCGGGGAAACAGAGAGCATCCCTAAAGCTCATTGGCCAGCCATGTACCTATATACCTATACACAAGTGCACACAAGCAAACACAAACATACAACACACACACACACACACACACACACACACACACACACACGGGAAAGTGCAGGGTAAAGTCATCCCAACACGTTGAGGCCAGGCCCCTTAAAAGATAAAAATGGTATGGTGGTGCATATATAATGGAGCACTTGGGAAATAAGAGGAAGAAAGCTAGGCAGGGAAGGAGGTAGAGAAAGAAAGAGACATAAGGAAGGTAAAGAAGGAATAGAGGAGAGAGAGGGAGGAAAGTAGGGAAGGGAGGAGAGAGATAAAAGGAAAATGAAGAGGGGAGGAAGGGGACAGGAACATATGTTCACATTTTTAGGACACCTAAGATCTACCAAGAAATTTACACATTGACTAGCCAAATGCCGTGTAAAATATAATAGTGTGTTAATGAAGAGACAATGTTTGCTAGCAGTATTGGCTCTGGGTGGAGCTAACCTTGGATAACTTGCCTTTATTGGCACTGTGGAATGGCCAGTGGCTGTCAAGGCACATACACCGACTGCCTCTTTATAGTACACACACTAAGACAGCACCATGAGCATCCCCCGACTCCCTCTCCCGGGTAATGTTCTCAGGACTCCCCACATTCCCTCCTCAGCCCCTCCTTCATGTACTGCTTGAAGAATTTTTTTGGGGGGGGTTGTTTGGTTTGGTTTTTTGAGACAAGGTTTCTCTGAGTCTTTGGAGGCTGTCCTGGAACTAGCTCCTGTAGACCAGGCTGGCCTTGAACTCATAATGATTTACCTGCCTCTGCCTCCCTAGTGCTGGGACTAAAGGTGTGCGCCACCACCGCCCGGCTTGAAGAAATGTTTTAAAACCCCCTATACAAAATGTCTCTGCACTGGGTGTGAATACTTCAGAAGAAAATCAGAATGGAAATGAAATAGTTATATAAGGAAATCCTAAGAATAAGTAAATAACCCACAGCAAGTTAAATAAAAGTAATAAATAAGTAAAGCATGCACATAACTCCAGTGGAATAGAAGAAAACGAAGGGTGTGACTGAGGGGGAAATGCTGCAGTGTGTCATCTGCTAATGTTAATGAGTTAGTTAAATCAGAAACATCCCAACTGCCCAAAGCCAAAAGAGCATTCGAGCACACAGGATGCTGGGGCCGGGTATGGCCCACGCTATCAAATGCATTCTGTTCAGCTGAGTTTTGTTGTTATTGTTGCTGCGTTTTGCTGTTGCTTTGAGCTGGCTGTGGAGAGCAGCACTTAAAAAGCCATCCAATTTCAAGAGAGTATTCTCCATCTGGGGCCGGTTGAGGAACGCACAGGCTGAATGCTACAAAGCCAGTTGAGATACAACACAACTCATTAGGGAAGCAGTTTATGAGGAGGAATGCGCTCGGAAAATTCAGCAAAGATTTGACTGCAACGTCCCTGCACACTGCAGCGGTCATTATTTTTCATTAAATGTCTTTGAACACAAGTGAAAACCCGAAACGACCGAGGAAATGGACAGAGTCAAATAAATTGGAAGTCTATCCATTTTTGCAGAGGTTTTAGCTGGTAGTTAAAATCCTGCCAATTACTCAGAGTGTCTCTTTGCACTCGAAGAGGTTATTTATTCTATTTTATTTTAGAATAAGCGCCCTCCGTGTACTCCTCAACCCCACACAACCCTGAAGTGAGTAAAAGCATGCTAAAAGCCAAGTAAATCAAGAGGAAGCATTAAACCTTCAAAACCAATTAACGTAACAAAATAATACCATTTTAATAAACCCCACAACGTAGACTGCGATGTTAAAGATGTTGTATGTAATAAGCGGCCAAAATTAAATTTAGCAGAAAAAATTTACAGATGTTTCTCTTTCTCTAGCCAGTGTTTAATTAAATTGTGAGTGCTGTCTGCTTGTTTAATGAGGGAGGTGGGCTAGAATCTCTTTTCAAGAACACAGGAGACTTATTGAGCATCCACTTCAATGCCACCTAGAAAGAGTCAAGCTTGGGGCTGGTGAGATGGCTCAGTGAGTCAATGGGCTTGCAGTCAGTGCCAGATGAGCAACTTCTGGTCCTCAGAACCATATAAAGGTGAAAGGGAGAACAACCATCTCCAAATGCCCTCTCCTGGCCGCCGTACACCTGCTAATGCACACATACAGTTCATGCAAACAGGCATCACACAGTCGTACACACACAAGTAAAATTGCATGTTTAATAAAAAGCTCAGATTTTACACATGTGACTTCTTAATGTAAATACATATAAAAATGTGCTTATATGTATATATATATACGTGCATATTCTCTACATGCATACATACATATTAAAAATGTCACCCCTTTATACTATTGTGTCCCTTCTTATAAATGATAGAAATTAAAACTTTTAATTATCAGGGTTTGTACAAGTGTGTGAGCTCATTTTTCTTTTTTTATATAGAATGTCAATGATTGGAAGGCCAAGGTCTCAATCTTGTACTCTCCATGTTCTAAATTAGGACATTTTTTATTGTTTTCATTACATCCTCTTCATATGCTTATGGCACCGTCAGAATATAACTTTTGAACATCGTGCAAACAAGGTTTGACCTTATTTTTAAGTACCTTTACCTGTGCCCAGGTCGCATGCATGTGTGGAACTCAGAGGGCCAAGTTGCAGGGGCCTGTTTCCTTGCAACTTTCTGTTCAAGGTTCTAGAAATAAGACAGCAACCCTTTGCTCCCTCCCTGTCCAATCTCCACGTCTTATTTACTTCTCCTGTCATAGTGCCTTGACTAGAAGAGAGGCTGTTTGTGCGGACATCTTTTCCTTACTTCAGCAGAGTCTATTGTGAGTTTCGCACCATTTAGGCCATCATTTTTTGGGGGGGACCCATCAATCACCGGATCCAAGAAAGATCTAAATGTGTCTGGATTCCTAGCATGCTTTATACTTGGTGTGATTTGTTGTGCATACACGTTCGGGTGCCCATGTGTGGGCGGAACCGGATGCCATTTCCCAGGATCTATTCCCCTTGTTCACATTAGCAACTGAGACATCTCTTCTGCCTTGGAGTGTGGCTTCACGTGGAAATGATTTGTAAGGTCAGCGCATACTCTGAGCGGATGGTGAGAGGGGGCTATTTTCTCCAGTGATGTGGCCGCTGGTGAGTTCCTCTCCACTGCATGGCTTCCCATCCATGTCCAAAGCGCGGCAGCGGGAGGAGGGGGGGAGGTTGGGGGGGTTTCCTGGCTACACACAGTGGCTCACAAAGCAAAAAGGCAAATCAAAACCGAGACCCAAAGGTGGGATGGGGAAGGTAGGAGGACAGACAGAAGGATGGTGGAAGTGGGAGGAGACAAAGAGAAACTGGAGGAAGTGATGTGGCCAGAGACTCATACATGCTAAAAATGTGATGCTGCTTTTAAAAAGTCTTGTTTTCTTTTCCTGTGTGTGTGTGTGTGTGTGTGTGTGTGTGTGTGTGTGTGTGTGTGTGTGTGCGCGCGCGCTCAGAGAAGCCAGAGAAAGGCATCAGGTCCCCTAGAACTAGATTTAAGGTGGCTATGGGCCATCTGAATTGGGTGCTAGGAACTGAGCTCAAGTCCTCTGCAACAGTGGTGCTCTTAAATGCTGAGCTAACCCTCCACACCCACCAGGAGGCTGCCTTCCAATCTCTATCAGCGTGAAATGCTGTGTGTAATTTGCACCTGCTGTGTATAATTTGCGCCTGCTTTAATCTGATTGGCTATGTGGTCAGTTTGCTTCCTGTAGCTTCTCGACAACAAACAGGTGGATGGCATCTGCTCTGGCCTAAGATGTAGCATGACAGCATGGACATTGAAGATCTTTTATAGTCTAGCGAGGTCACCATATGCTGGCCTGTCTCCAACCGAGAACACTGTCCTGTGTGTGACAGTAGATGTCTGGCAGGGTTGTCAGGTACCATACATATGACTATTATTTCTGGGGGCAAAGGATAACCGGAGCCAGCATTCTGGGATGTGCGACCGCCACACAGTCAGACACAGCTTACCCAAGCCTGATCATCACTGTGCCAGGGCAGAGACCCATTTTCCCACAGCCTTTCTTTTTTCTTCCTTCCTTCCTTCCTTCCTTCCTTCCTTCCTTCCTTCCTTCCTTTCATTTAAACAAAAGGCACACATCTAAATACTGATGTAAAAACCTCCCAACTTTACAAATCCTTTTCTTAAGTTTCATAGGCTAGAGAAACAACCTAGAAGGTAAAGGGCTTCCACATAAGCATGAAAAGCTGAGTTGGGATCCCCAGAGCCCATGTAAAGAAAGCCAGGCGCACACCTGTACACCTGTCATCCCAGTGCTCTCACGGTGAGGCGGGAAACTGAGACAGAAGAAGCTGGAAGCCTATCATTCAGTTACTCTGATGTACACAGTAGCAAAGAACACTATACTCTGCTTCAAACAAGGAAACTCAAAGCTATCCTGTGACCTACACACACACACGCACACACACACACACACACACACACACACACACACACAAATACACTCACACACTCACACACTTACACTCACACACTCACACACACACACACAAATACACTCACACACTCACACACTTACACACTCACACACACACACACACACACACACACACACACACACACACTAAGCTTCACAAGCCAAATGAATTCCCCTCAGAGAAGTACATAGCCCAAGGCCTATTCATTCCCAATCTTTAATTACATGGCTCTGAAAATTTGGTAATTATTTTTTGCAAACTCTGAATTAATGGAAAACTTCATGTAGAGAAGACTGATATATTAAATTCTAACACAGTGAACTATAGGTACAGCAACAGGGTTTGGAAGGAAAATTAAATTCCCCATCACCTGTCTGTCAGTATAAATGGAAGAAACTCGAACTTTCTTTTTCAAAAATAATTTATCTTCCTTTTATGGGAACCCACAACGTGGAAGCAATTATTCTAAGTTAGAAAAACATGCTCTGAAAGAATTAAGGACTTTCTCCCTTAGTTTAAAATTAAAATGTTACCAGGGATACCTAATGTGTTTTAGATATTCATGTTTGCTGCTACAACACAGAAACTAAAGAGACTCTCTCAAGAATGATTTTGTGCATCCCTTTTAACAGATGTTGGGATACACGGGCACGTGTCTGTTGTTTGGGGTTATCTCTACTTTCTTCGTTGTTGGTCTTGGCATTTTGACTTCATCTATACAAAAATTAATTCAACCCACTTGTGGCTGTTTTGAAGCATCACACTAATTAAGTTATGAGTTATTACCATATCTACACCATAATTTTGCTATATAAGTGGATTCAGAGGGATTTATCAACTATTGATTATAGAATTCCAGTGTAAGGTGAGGTTTTTTTTTTTTTTTTTGGTTTTTCAACTAATTATATTCATATCTTCTGACAAATTAATTTCTCCAGTCTCGAGTCCCTTCATCTCCTAGATAAAGACAAATCAAGTGGATGTTTGCTAAGGTCCCTTTTGGAACTAAAATATTTTAATCTATGAGTCAATTTAATGCTATGAACTCTGTTGTCATCTCTTAATTTACAGCTTTACTGAGATATAAGTCAAATACCATATCAACCCGTAAGTATGGTGTTTTGTGTAATATCCCCAAAATCCAAGTTTAGCACATTTTACACCCTGAAATAGAACCCTGTAGAAGTAGGCAGTTGTTACCCACCCCCTGCAAACCTTTTCATTCATAGGCAGCCACTACTCTACATTCTGTCTCCATTAATTCATTTTAGTTCACACATTTCATAAATGGTTTTGAGACAAACCTTTTTCTCTAAGCATAATTTTAAGAAGTCATCAATGATATAAAACCCTATCCATATTCTGTTTTTATAGCACAATAATTTCCATCAATAGATTACCACCTTTGTTTATTTATTGATTACTAACCACTTAAGTTGATTCCACATTTTCCTACGAATAATCATATACTATTTTATGGAAACATGTTTTCATTTCTCTTGTATATACACCCATTATTGGATCAAATGGAAAATCTATGATCAGCATTTTTCAGTAACTATTCCACATTCCTTTTTAAGTTTGCTTATTTATTTTATGTTTATGAGTGCTCTATCTGCACATACAACTTAATGTGAGAAGAGGGCAGCAGATCCCACTGTGTATCATTGTTAGCCACCATGTGGTTGCTAGGATTTGAACTCAGGACCTCTGGAAGAGCAGCCAGTGTCTTAGCCACTGAGCCTTCTCTCCAGCCCCAACTAATTGACATTCTTACCAGCTACGTCTAAGAAGTCCCGACTCCTCTCCATCTTCGTTAGTATTTATTACTGTCCTTATTATTTATGTTAACCACAGATATCCTACTAGATATTGACAGTCTCATTGTAGCTTTGACGTCAATTTCTCTAATGGCTGATGACAAGACTGGGTCTCTTTATTAATCAGATTAGCTACTTATGTATCTCCTTTGGGGAAATACATATTCAGACTTTTGCTCCACAGTTTTAGTTCAGTGATTTGCCTTTTGTTTTACATTATTTATTTATGTGTCTGTATGTGGTTATATGCAGGTGTCTAGAGTCCAGAAAAGGGTATTAGGTGTCCTAGGGCTGGAGTTATAGGTAGTTTGAAGCCCCTCATGTGGGTGTGAGGCCTGAGTTCAGGTCCTCTGCATATCAGTAAGCTCGTCTGCCGAGTAGCTTTCTTTCCAACATGTCTTCTTACTGTCACATTAGAGAGGTTTTGTGTATCCTGAGCAGAAGTTATAACTATGTGCAAATATTTTCTCCCATTCTTAGGTTACCTTTTTACACTTAAAAAAAATGTGTGTGTGTGTTTGTGTGTAACTACAGGTGTCCGAAGAAGCCATTAGAGAGCACCAGATGCATGTCAGCAAGAGCCACAGGAGTGTGGGAGAGGGTGCTGGGAACTAGACTCTGGACCCCTGCAAGAACAGCAAAGGTTCTTGGCTGTTGAATAATTTCCCCACTCCCCTCTCTGTTTTGACAGTGTCCTTGATACACAAAAGTTTTTAAATATTACTGAATTACAGTTAATCATTTTTCTCCTTTTTTTTTTTTAAATGTCAAACCTATGGAAGTTCTTCTTAATCCAAGAAAATGAAAAGTTCATCATATGGTAATTTTTAAAAATAATCTTAGCCCTCACATTTTAGTTCTATGATTCTTTGGGGTTAATTCTTGTGTAGTGTAGTAGGAATTAGTCTGTTCTTTTATGCATGAGTATCCAGAATTGTCTTATCACTATTTATGATAGTAAGTGGTCTTTCCCTCACAAAAGTGTCTTGGCACCTGTTTTTGTTCTTGTTTTTGTTCTTGTTTTGTTTTTTTAAATAATCCACTAACCACAAACAAGATGGTTTTGTCTACACATTCTGAATTCACACTCCTTTAATTCGCACATCAGCACCCTACTGTGTTGGTCACCATGGAGTCATAGCCCAATCTGAAATCATGATTGTGAGTCCTCTAATTCCTTTTCAGATGCTTCTGTCTGTCCATTTTAGCTACTTCGCATCTCTGTGAATTTTAGCCTCATGTCGTAAAGGGCTGTGAGAAAGCTGGCCGGGATGCGGAAGGGGACCAAGACTACATCACTGCAGGGTGTGCAGCCATCTTTGTGGCAGGAGTCTTCCTATTCATGGAATCACAGAATTGTATTTCTTACTTCTTCTTTAATTTCTTTCCCTCATGCTACATAGGGTTTTCTGTCCCCTAAACTTTGGTGTGAATGTCTTGCATTTTATTTGTTTCTTGGTATTTTCTTTTGTTGTTATTGCATTTACCAATAAAATCACAATTCATATTGTTTTCCCTTGGAGTTCTGTTAACTTTTGAGAGGAACAGCTAGTCCATGCTTTCTTTCTTATTTTTGTTTTGTTTTTTCTGAGTCAGGGTTTCTCTGTATTGTTTTGGAGCCTGGTCTACTAGCTCTGTTGACTAGGCTGGCCTCAAACTCTGAGATCCACCTGCCTTTGCCTCCTTTGCTGGGATTAAAGCATGTGCCACCGACGCCCAGCCTTTCTTCCTTCTTTTTAAAAATGTTTTTTCATTTAACTATTTTGAATTTTGTTTTCAATGATGTAATAATTATCGTAATTATGTTCCTGTGTCACTTTATTATATTTGGTGCTTTTTGAGTGGTGTGTGTGTATATGTGTGTGTACATGTGCGTATATATGAGATATGTATATGTGGTGTATTTACGTGGGCAGGCAAATACATGCTTGCCCAGAAGTCAAAAGATTCTGAATGCCCTGTTCCATCACACCCCTCCCTTTATCCCTTTGCACTGCACTCAGAGCTAAGCTGGCTGCCCTAGAAACCCTCCTGTCTCCAAGTCCCTAATAAGCAGGGCTACATAGCTACCCTTGCCTTTAAGTCAGTCCTGGGGATACAAACTCAGATCCTCACACCCTTACAACAACAAGCAGCCTTATCCAATGAGCCATCTGCCTAGTCCTCCAGTTTTACTTTTAAAATGTATTTTTATTAAACCATGAAGAAGTTCATAAGAATCATATATGGTATAAAATTAAGATGGATGCTTCGCTTACTCAAGTAATGTGGAAATAAATTGCAACAGGTTGCCACATCTTTCAATTGCACTCATTGAGCACTTACTGAATGCACAATCTAATATTGTGGCAACCCACATTCAACTCATCAACCAGCAAATTGCATTTAACTCAGATAACATCATAAAACCTACTTACTAAGAAACTGAAGCAGAAAGAAATGCCCTCATCATCTCAAGCTTGTCGCTGTGACTAAATATTTTCATTCATCCCATTAAAGGTATTTCCCTTCCTTAAAATGAGAATGAAATCCCATCCCACTATGAAGCTGAAGGTCAATTCAACTTTGGAGGACTCTACGCCAGCTGCCCCACTGACTTTTAAATTGTGCTAATTGTGTTAATGTTGTTGAATATGGAGAATGGACTTACTGGTCTTGGGGGGCAGAAATAACACTAATACTAATTCTGACTCAATGGTGTTATCAACTGTGTCTTTTCCTCAGGAAAAGAAGCCGAATTAAACCAAAGGAGTCATGCTATATCATTAGATCTTAAAGCTTTGAAAAATAGAGTTGGGCAGTGATGACCCATGCCTTTAATCCCAGCACTGGGGAGGCAGAGGTAAGCGGCTGCCTGTGACTTCGAGGCCAGGTCTACAAAGCTACACAGAGAAACACTGTCTCGAAAAATAAATACATACATGCATGGATGCATACATGCATGCATACATACATACATAATACATACCTTTGAAAATCAAAGGGAGTCAAATAGCTAACACCCTGAAAAAAATAACTGTTTATTGTACAATATGTTTACGTATGATGGGAAAGACTGGGGGAGGGGGGAGAAGGATTGGTGGAGATCAATCCTTAACATTAGAACTCCCCCTTAGGGGCAGTGGCATGGCTCAGTAGTTAAAAATGGTTTTCTCCAAGCTGATGTACATGGATCACCGGGACTCACACAGTGGAAGGAGGGAACCAACTCCCAATGTGTGTCAAGGTATACACGCCCCCTCCCGTACATATACACACATAGTAAATGAACGACTAAATAAATAAATGCAATACAATTTTACAACACCTCCCGTTAAACCCGAAGTGAGTGAAATAAGTTCCTGCCATCATGCCCTAGAGTATGCAAAGGAGAAAAGCATCTCTGTATACTGGTGTTGAGTTCAGACGGGGCCTCCAAAATCCTGGGTGTCCAGGAACAAGGAAGTGGCAGCTTGATATCTGGTGCATAGCCAGCTTCCCGGGTTTTCCACCAGTGTCTGGAAACATGGCCCTGACAACTCACCGCACGACACCTGAAATGAGTCCCTTCGTCTTTTTAAAAAGCACAGTCGTGAGGCAGTGCGTGCTCACAGCGAGAAGGCACGGAGGAAATATGCTTCACGTATGGAGCATGCGCACGGGCAGCCCATGCTCCGCCAACATCCGGGAGAGGTGGGCGCGAAAAGCAAACCCGTCTGACGCTGCACAGCCTACCTGCTTCCAGGTTTGCTAGCGCTCTACCCAGCTCCCAACTGCAGCACTCACAGTCTACGTGCCCTTTAAACAAACCATCGCCATCTCAGCCACCATCCGTTTCCCGTGTCCAGCCCCTCGTCCTCAAAGAGAAAGAACCTAGAAATCCCTGCAAATCTCTGGACTCGGATGTTACCCAGACGGATAGATTTTTCCCTGGAGTTACAGAGGGAGTTGTGCTGTGTGGCCAAAGGAAAGGTGGTGTCAGATAAAACCTGAGGCAAGTCATTCGATAGCTCGCTTGCTCTAAGATGCACTCAGATTCCGGGCTTGTGGTTGCGCCAAGCCATTTGGACAAGCTGACTCTGGATAGGCTGTCTAGCAAGCCTCACGGATGCTTGTACCTCCCTCTGCAAGGGAAACTGTATACACAGAATACGGGTGAAAGCAAAAATCTATTCAAGACGAAATGAGAAGGAAAGAAAAAATCACCCTTTTGTTCTCATGTAGTCCTTGAACTGACTATGCCAACTGCAGATGACTTTGAACTCCTGATCATCCTGCCTACATTTTCCCAAGTGCCGGAGCTACAGGCCTGGACCACCACAATCAGTTGATGCAGACCATGTTGAATCCAGGGCTTTGGGAAATTATAGGTAAGCATTCTACCAAGAAAGGTACATCGCCAACCAAAACAGAAATCGTAAAGCACATGAGAAATACTATTTTCAGTATTCTGGAAGACACCAAGATTTAATAATGAAAATTATCAAAGCAGAAATGGCTTATGAAATAATATCTGATGGCCGTTCAAAACTGAAGGGCACATACCCTGTTTAACAATATAAATTTTAATTAACTCTTTAGGTCAAAGTGCTGGCTAGTTACAACTGTCAGTTTGACAAAGTGTGAGAGTTTTAACTGAGAAATCACCCAGATTAGGTTGGCCTGTAGGCGTGTTGGAGAGGGGCGTAAATGGAACCAAAAAATTACGACCTGTATCAGAAGGTGCGGTATCAGGACTGTGAAAAGCTCAAGCGAAATTCCTAAAAGTTATGAGGGCCCTCTCAAAAATGACTTATCTATGCAGTTAGCTAGCTACCCTGCCAGCACATTTCTAGTTAGCAAAATTAAATGCCCAAACATAAGAGAATGCTGTTATCAAAATAATGAGGGCAAATAACTCTGAGGTTTCTAAGTGGCTCTAAAATATCACCCAAGAACTTGTAGACTAGAAAGTATAGCAGCTGGGGCCCAGCCTCAGTGGGGACAGTGCTTGCTTAGCATGCTCTAGAAGTAGAGGCAGGAGGATCGGGTTCAAGGTCATCCCTGGCCACCTAGAGAATTCTGGGCTAACCTCGGCTACATGAGATACTGTCTCAAAAACATAGCATGGATGAGCAGTGGATTGCAGCAGACAAACTCAAGGGGGAAATGCAGGTGCTGGATCTGGTGAGTGATTTTTCCCCCCAGAGACAATAGCTTAATTTAACAATATAAATTAATTCAGAGTTGGCTACAATAAAAAAAAGAGAAATTTGATGCAGTGTGTTAGGCATACCAAGGCCCTTCAGATTGTTTATACCCTCAAGTGCCCTTGAGAAAAGTCACCGCCACTATTATTCTAAGGCCTGTCCAAGGCCTTTCCCCCTCTTGAGTATTCATTCAGCCTTGTAGTTATAAATAAATAACAGGTGTTGACTTGTGTCTGGTTACCCTCAGGACAGGGACCCCGCTCATTTAAGCTAGGTCTTTCACCCCAGTACTCAATGCTTGGACAGAGCTGCTGAATTCATCTGAAATTAAACTCTTTTTGTTTTTAAGTGTGTGTGTGTGTGTGTGTGTGTGTGTGTGTGTGTGTTGCTGCTTGGTTTTCTTCTGTTTTCACATAGGTCCTGGGGATCAAACTTGGGCTCTCATGCTGATATGGAAAGCACTTTACTAAGTGAGCTGTCACCTCAGACCAAGTGAAACTCTCGAGAAATAGATGTCTTTTGCAAAAGCTTATGCTGCTTCAAGTCTGCTTAGAAATAGCTGCTTGTTTTTAATCTTAAGAGCTCGTATTTGTGTCTTAAATTAAACATTATGAAACTACATATCACACAGAGAAAGTGAGATTTGGTTATCTTGGATTGCTTATTTATATAAAAAAAATAAGTTCCTGTCTCATAATTCCATGAAATTTTCCTTTTAGAATATCCCCTTCTTATTAATATATAGAAACATATATATGCAAGTATAAACACAAACAAGGGTGACCTATGAATATATTCTTAAGGAAAGTAGTTAAGACCAATCCAAGTTCCCCATTCCTTCCCGTTTCCTCCAAACTAGAAAAAAATCCATTAATAATTTATCTTTCTAGCCATTTATACACATACATGTATATATATTTACATATGTAAGTTTTTAATCACAATCACCTGTACCCTTTCATCTATAGTTTTCAGTGAGCTGATTTGCTTCCCATTTAAGGCTGTGTTAGGGCTAGGGTTGGGCATCAGTTGGTAGAGAGGATCAATTATGTGCAGGAAGCTCTGGGAAGACCCATCTCTGGACCAAGTAAACCAGGCATGGTGGCACATGCCTGCAATCGCAGCACTTGGAAGACAGAAACAGGATGATCAGAGGTTCAAGGTCATCGTTAGCTACATAGCAAGTTCCAGGTCAGCTTGGGCTATCTCAAAATAATAACAGTAATGCTGGGGTATCTCTCCACATTGAGATACAAACCATTCTTCCTTCTTCCTAAGATGTATTTCATTTTTTATATGTATGTATGTGTGTGCATACACACATTGTGTGTAGGTACCCATGGAAGGGGGCATCAGAGCCCCGGAGCGGAGCTGGTGTTACAGAAGAGCCATCTGATGTGGAGCTCAGGTCTGAATTTGGGTTCTCTGCAAGAGCAGCAAGCACCCTTGACAGCTGAGCCATCTCTCCTTGGCTCCTCATGGCAGGTGGAACGTTATTTGTTTGACTCTTCCCTTCTTGATGGACACAGACGGCAAATAATTTATCAATATTACAAACGCTGCTGTGTGTTTTCCTGTGCAACCCTCTGTGTAAATGGATGAAGGGACGCCTATGACAAATAGCTGAAGGGATCTTCACTTTCCAAACACACTCAGATTTCTATTAATCCAGATCACTGTCTCCTTCTCGTTCCATCTCGACGCTTACTTATATTTTCACTTCAGAAAGGCAGAGAAGCCTATCCACAACCTCCCAGAAATGCAACAAATCACAATCATATCTCATTTAAAGTTCCTCCTTCTTGAGCTAAGGCTGCAGCTTAGCTGTCCAGGGCTTGCCTAGCAGATGTGAGGCCCCAGGTTTCATCCCCGGTACTCAAAAAAGCCAAAGCAAAAACTATGCCTTGCCCATCAAATAATTCATTCCTCATTCGTAAATCAATCTATTAACCCAGAACTCATACATATCCACTTTGCAAAAACCCTGCCAGTCATGGCCTCACCTTGGGTCTCACTTGGGAGACTTCCCTACATCTAGGAACGCAAAGGAAGACAAGGCTCCTTTGAGTTCCGAGCAAAGGGGCTGTGTGAAAGCCCTTCTCCACCTATGTTAACTTTATACTAAGACAACGGCCTAGCATTCACAACTCAAAGCATTTAGCTTCTGGTTTCAGAATATTATGGTGGGGGTGGGGACAGTGTGATGGGGCTGGTTGCATCATAGCAGACAAGAGAGAAAGAGGGAGAGAGAGAGAAAGGAGGGGGGGAACAAACAGGCTTCACCTCCTTGTTATAGATTCTATTCCATGATGGCTACTCTGACTAAAAGCAAAAGAGAGGAAGAAGGGCCTCTGTATCATGATAAATGAGAGACCCGGAGATGGATGCTGGGGTTCAAGCTTCAAGCTGAAGATCAGAAAAGCAAACCAGCCAGCCACTAGCTCTTACCTCTACCTCACGCTGAAAAGGCTGATCCACGAGCCCTCCAAAATCTCAGACTGCTGCCTCTCCTCAGCGTGGCTGGAGAATCCTGAGACAGAACGCCAGCTCTGAGGCCTTGCTCCTGTCTTATGTGTCTCCCTAGTGTTGGGGGTCAAAGGCATGAGCTCTGCTACTCTTCACTCTTGTGTAGGCCATGGTGGCCTTGAACTCACAGAGACCTGTCTACCTCTTAATCCTGAGCCATGGGAATAAAGGTGTGTACCACCACTGCCTGATCTCTATAGCCTGAGGCTGACTTGGCTTTTTGAATCCTCTGGCAAGCTTAATAAATCATAAATAGTGTCACCACAGGGTTCCTTTCAGCAGACATTTTCGGGAAAGGGTCCGTTATTGAAAGAAGTCAAGGCGAGGACTTCAAAATAGGCCTGCTTGCTCTGCCACATAGCACTGCTTTGTATCAAAAAAAACTCACTCCACAGCCGAAGAGGTGGGACAGGAATCATGGAGGATGCCACTGTTTGGCTGGTTATGCTCAGCTTCCTTATATCATACAGGACCACCTGCCTAGGGAATAGTGCAGCTCACAGTGGGCTGGATATTCCCACTGCAATTAACAACTGAGACATTCCCCTACAGACATTCCCAGAGGCCAGTATGATCTAGGTGATTTTCTCTATTAAGGTCTCTTCCCAGATAATTCTAGGTTGTGCCATGTTGATTTTGTTTTGTTTTGTTTTGGTTGGTTGGTTTTGGTTTTGTTTGGTTTGGTTGGTTTTTCAAGACAGGGTTTCTCTGTATTGCTTTAGAGCCTGTACTGGAATTATCTCTGTAGACTAGACTGCCCTCCAACTCACAGAGATCTGCCTGCCTCTGCCTCCCGAGTGCTGGGACTAAAGGCATGTGCCACCAATGCCCGGCGCCATGTTGATTTGTAAAGCTAACCAAACACCCTTCTCTTGATGACCTAGTTCCTCTAGCCATGCCTGACTTAAAATTTCCAATTCCCAAAATGATGCCAGCAGCTGAGGACTAGGCACTCAGCCTGCAAGCCTGTAGGTCACATGACACATTCAAACCCTAGTACCTACCTTAGAGAAGACGCCTCCAAAGACGGAGAGAGGCACACAACCAAATACCAGAGGCAGTTAGTGCAGAGAAGGCAAGACAGAAATTGGGACTGTCATCATTTGCATCAACACCTTTCTTAACACATTAAAATTTCTTTAGCTATTCTTGGCACTCTTCTACCTAGTAATGTTGAACTTAACATGGTAGAAAATGCAGAAATTACTGTATAGATTTCAGCTGAAATGGATTAAGGGATCCTACCAGCCTGTGTCTGGAATAGACCTCACCCTACTTTCATTGTGGTTGTAGTGGCAAAAGCATTCTAACAAAAAGCAACTTGGGGGGATGGGGTTATTTGGCTTATGATATCAATTCAGAGTCTATCACTGAGGGAATTGAGGAGAGGAAGTCAGGTAAGAACCTGAAGGCGGCCTGCTTGCTAATCCACCCAGCATTACCTCTAACCAAGGAACTCATTAAATTTTATGAGCGAAAAAGAAAAACTGCAAACTTACAATTGTTTTCAAATGAAAGCAAGTCAGGTTTTTATGGGAATAGATGTTCATTTTCATGCCCAAGTATGTTTTCAACTTTTTACCAGTTCTTTGTTGGTGCTGAAATCTGAGAAGGCAGGTGCCTTTTAAATTCTCCTAATCTAGAGTCTTACTTTTGAATGAGAAAGAAAATAGAATTCAAAGCAAAGAAATTACCCTGTAAGCAGATAGGTGTATGTTTTTAAATAAAGAATTAATAATAATAATAATAATAAAAGTAGAGGATTCACAGCCATGAAGTATGCAGAAACCTTGGAGAAACACTACTTACTGGGTTGCAAACTCATTCTTAGTCACTTTCTTATACATTCTGGGACCACTCGCCTGTGCGTGGTGCTGCCCACAGCGGGCAGGATACTTCTGCATCCACAAACAAGACAGCCCCCCACAGACATGCATTGGTCATTTTGATCTAGGAAATTCTTCAATTGAGAATCTCTTCTCAGACGACTCAAGGCTGTGTCAAGTTCACAAAACTTAAGAGGGACATCATGTGTATTCTCCACAGCAGTAGGATTAAAACAATACAACCCAGAGTAAAGACATTTCCAACAAATAAAACACTCAGAGACCCAAAGAAGCTCCTCTTAATCCTATAACGATTTGTCCTTCTGCTACCTGGGAACACTTGGCTCAAGACATCCGAACAGTTTTACCAAGTCCTTCAAAAACTTGAAAAGAGAAGGTATACTTAGAAGAAGGGCTAGGGGAGACCATAGGAAGGAGCAGGACTTGTCCAATGCAAGGCCATTTTCTTGTTGGTCAGAACGTTAATCTCCAGTTTTCTGAAATCTTCTATCATGAACTGAAATTGCACAAGGAAATGAAGATTGAAGAAAATATGCCCAGGCTAAAGCTCCATTGCTATCAGAGGAAACATCTCCTGGGAAGGAGACAGGGATAACTCAGTGGTTTTCTGTTATTTCCAACCCTACTACCCTAAGCCTTTGTGGTTACTTACAGATAGATATACGTTTGAAAATAATAAAGGAATTCAGGTCACATGGATGAGGCTTCAAGTCTTCTATATTATTTATAAAGACAAAAATCACAGTATTTTTTTTTTTACTTGTGGGTTTTAGGGTTTATACAGATACATAAAACCATAAAGGGAGAAATTAAACTGTTTGAAGAACAAAGGTAAATAATTGGATGAGGTGGTGAAGAAGGGGTAATTACATGGGAATTGTAGGTTATACGATATACTTGTGTGAGGAAAGGCTTTTCTAACTCAGTTTAATATAATTTAAACAACAATAATAAAACAAATAATTGAGGAAGTATAGCCACGGATATGACTGAGAACTATAAAGCATATGTTACTATTAATAAAGAAATTGGGGCCTAGAGAGACAGCTCAGTGGTTAACAATGCATACTGCTCCTGCAGAGGACCCAAGACCCAAGTTCAGTTCCCAACGCCTAAGCTGGGTGCCTCATGGTGTATAAATCCAACATTAACTGCACACATAAATACACACAGGAACACACACACACACACACACACACACACACACACACACACACACACAATAACTGCTTTAAAAGTTATAATAAGCTCCCCAGGCTGTAAGTGAGCTATGCAAAGGGATTGAAGTCTCGTGAACCTCACACATAGACCATAAGACATGTGGGGTATTATGTGCTGTGGTGACTTGCTGAAGGACAGCAGGTGGCCAGACACAGAGGCTCCTAGAACCACTCAGGAAGGTTTGGAAAAATGTCAACAAGGAGCCTGGATTCCTGGCACAAGCAAAGGACGGAAAGAGGTGTTGAAATCTATGTTCCATAAAACTGCCAGGATGTGACTACAGTATCAACCCATTAACCAGCAGACGCAGCTGTAGAGACTCAGAAATGGGAAAGAAACAAACTTCAGAAAGCAGTTTGCAGTAAGTGGACTGGAGAGTAGAGGGTGTGACAAGAAGGGAGGAGGGAGGCTGTGAACCAATCACAAAGCAGGAGACCCTGAAGCTGCTGATGAGTTTCCATCCCTGACTGCACAGAGTGCAGGGGAGGGATGAAAGGTGCTTTAATGGATTAATTGATTAACCACTCAGACCTCACAAGGCTGGAACCAGGCATTGGAAGAAGACCTGAGAGCCCCCGGGTCTGGGTTTTCTTCTGAGTTCATGTGGTTGGTAAATTGTGATCTTGCAGTGGTAGAGGCCACATCTTCTGTTGTCAAGGGCTCTGAGGCCTGGCATCTCAAGTTTCTCAACTGTAGACCTTGCCTTAAGAAGCCCATTTTTATTAACTTGAAGCAAGCTAATAAGGGACCTTAATTACATTTGCAAAGCTGTTCCCAGCTGGATGTAAGCTAGTGCAGTGATTGTGGGAGTGAATATGAAGGTTCCTGAAAGACAGCAGCAACAACAAACAACAACTACAAAAACACCCAGGGCTTATTTCTTAGCTAGGATGACGTCTGCTGTGATAAAATAGCAAGGTGGAAGGAAGAGTTTATTTTACTTACTCCTCTACATCACAATCCATCATCAAAGGAAGTCAGGGCAGGGACTGGACTCACTGTGTCGAGCAGGCTGTCCTCAAAAGCTATCTGCTTACTTCTGCCTCATTAGTGCTATGATTAAAGGTGTATGTCACCCCACAAGGCAGGTACTTAAGGCAGGAATCTGGGGACAGAAACTGAAGCAGAAGCCATTCAAGAACACTGCTTACTAGCTTGCTCCCAGTGGCTTGCTCAGTACAGGGGAGCATGACCCATAATTGCCTGGACCCTCATCCACCAAGCATTAACTTAAGAAATAGCCTACAGTCTTGCCTACGATCTGATCTTACTGAGACATTTTCTCGATTGAGGCTCCTTCCTCTCAAATGACTCTAATGTATGTGAAACTGACAAAACAGAAAAAAAAAAAAAAAACTAGCCAGGACAGTTGTCGGTGTGACTCATTGGGTAAAGATACTTAGCACCAAGCCTGGGGACTTGAGTTTGCTCACACACCATAATGGGAAGAGAGGATCGACTCCTGCATGTTGTCCTCTGACTTCCACATGCATGTGTAACAGCACACATAAACACACACATGTAATCAATACACATTACCATGTGATCCGGATATTTACCTAGAAGACTTCAAACCAATATATCACAAAGATGCTTGTACATTCATATTGACTGCAGCATTATGCATGGTAACTACAGGGTGTTCATCCATAGAAGGATGGAGATAGATGATAGATAGATAGATAGATAGATAGATAGATAGATAGATATGATAGATCGATCGATAGGTAGATGATATAGATAGATAGATGATAGATAGATGATAGATAGATAGATGATAGATCAATTGATAGATGATAGATAGATGATAGATAGATAGATAAATAGATAGATAGATCATACTCGCACTCTCACATATATATATATATATATATGTGAGTTTTTCAGCCAAGAAAGAATGGAGAAATGCCATTTGAAGGCAAAAAAGTACAACTGGAGATGATCATATCAAGTGATATAAGCCGGGCCCAGAAATATAATGTGTTTCCTTTCATTTGCAGTCCCTAAATTCTATAATCACAAAAAAAGTCATATATATATGGCATGAAATTGTCTGGGGGATGAGAGGGGGAGGTCTGAGAAAAATGTGAGAAGAAGGAATAAAGAATATGTTCAACATATATTATATACTCGTGTGAAAATGTCCTCACAGAGCGTAGTACTAAGTAGAGTGAATGCCCACTGACAAAACCAATCCTCCTGCCTTCACCACACTGGGCTAGCTATCCGTACCTGTGTTCATCCCTCAGGGTGAGAAGAGGCTCATGCGCCTGGGGAGGCGGGTACATCTGGGGGATGAATATTAGGGTTCACCATGGAATGAGGCTTTCCAGGAAGTAGGAAGTAGACTTGAAAGAATGAAAGAAAAAGTACAATATGCAGAAAACCAGCAATGCAGTGTTTACAAAATATCCAAGCATAAGTAGCTCTGGCAAGGAAGTGAAAAAGGTATGATCAGGTATGTCCAAGGGCTCTGACCGAAGCCTGGCACTAACACGTTTTCCTCTTGTATCATGAAATAATGTATCATCAGAAAAGGTAAAATTGTGGCTGTGGTGACAGCTTGATCGGTAAGAGGAAGAAAGCCAAATGGAGTGCAGATCTGAGTTCTGTTTCCTAGACCCCACATTAAAACATAAATAACTAAATAATGGCATGCATTTGTCATCTTAGGGCTTGAGAGGCAGGGACAGGCAGATCTCTGGGGCTCCCTGTCCAACTAGCTTGCTCTGGTTGGTGAGCTTTGGGAAAAAAAATCAAGGCGGAGAGCACCTTAGGAATAACACCACAGGTCAACCCCTGCCCTCTCCCTGTAAGCATACATAAATAAGGCCAAAGATAAAAGATACCATCCAATGGAATTTGACCCAAAGCAACTCTGCCAAGTCTGGGATATGTTGTTTCTCTGATAAGATGGGGAATTGGCGGAGGTGTTCTTGCCCGATACCAGGTGCCGCAGGCTGGTAGCTGAGGTACCAATAACAGATTAACTAGGAAGAGTGATCATACGTTACAGCAGGGGAAGCAAAAGAAACCAAGAGCAGCGGGACTGGATAGGATCTGGAGGGATGGAGGAATGAAGAACAACAACAGAGGTTCTAGCACCGAGGCGGCTCTAGCGAGCCCTGTAGAAATGCCACTTCTGTCCTCTTGTCATCCTCAAGTGTTGTTGCGGAACACTTTCCTCACAACAGAACCATTCCATTCTGAAAGGAAGTTCATTAGGACTGGAAAACATCTTGCTTCAGGGAGATCCTTTACGATTTAGCAAGGAAACAATTCAGAAGTTTTAGGAAGTCCCTGAAATCAGATTCACAAAGCCCCCCCCCCACTAAATTATATAAGCAGTAAGAAGAAGGAGAGGCGATTCCAACATCTGTTCAGCTACCTGAATATTACAGAGAGTGCCAGGGCTCCAGATTTTCTAGGTTCTCACCCGTGCTGGGGTTGCTTTTGGGTGATGCAGTTGACTTTGAACTGCCTGTGGTTCTGTAAATAACCTCATCACCAACACTCTTAAATAATCCAAAAAAAAAAAAAAAAGCCAGAAAACCCTCATTCACTCTCCAAGTTGGACTTCAGTAATATGGTATGGTTACCATATGTCAGATCCTGATCTGGAGTGAAAAAACATTTATGTCTCCCCTGAAATAGGTCACAAAACAGAGCGTTATCTGTACCATGTCCCTTTGCGTCTCTCAGGGCTTCTTATGAGCACCATGTGTCAACATTGAGATAAGTAATCTCCTTGTTCCTCTTAATTTCCGAGCGAGGGTCTCTCATGATCCCGAAGTTGACTGATCAGCTAGACTAGCCAGCCAGCCAGCAAGCCAAAGGAATCTCCTAGTACTGGGGTTGCAAACACATTTTTTGTAGAAAGGACTTTACAAACTGGGCCAACTCCCTAACTAACTTCATGATTTTGTTTTGTTTTGTTTGTTTGTTTAATGTTCATCAAGCTTATAGCTTATCACTTAAGTACAAAAGCAATCTGCAGAGCGCCAAGACCATCACACAGGACAGTTACCCCTTTGCTTACATTCTTCCAAACACGACCTCTTGCATCCTTGACTACTATGCAAGGTTGGTTCAATCCCTTCTTCACATTTTGCACAGCTGCTCCTAGAGAATTCATGGGCAGGCACCAATCTCCTGCAGGGATGAACCTCAGGAAGCGAAGCCAGGAACCAGGCTCCTTGGCTGCTTTTATAGCTCAGGCTTCAGTTTATTTTGTCCCAAGTTTTACTCTCTCTATAAAGAGTACTACCAACCCTACGGAGGAACTATCTGCAGAAAATTGAAGACACATGTCAGTTCTTTATAAAGATTGTGCAAGACAGAGAAGGGAAATCTAAGCGTGTCACTCATGCAGAAACTATTTAATCAAAGGGGAGAGACAATTATAACATCTGTTAATCTTCTCTGGAGTTTATAATTAGATGCTTGGGAGAAACACCCATTGGAAGGCGATCTTCTAACATCTGTCACCAGAGAATACAGCCCTGTGCAGTGAGTGAGGACTCACTCTGTCATTCTGGGAAAATGGGGTACTGCTAGGGATCACAGATACTCCTAGGGTCCCCAGGACACCCACACATGTCCTCCAGCATTGAACCCACTGTCCAGGTGCTGCCCTGATTATTGATGTGAGTTGAGAGGGGGCTGCAGTCATTGTGTGATTATGTATGACAGTGCCACAGGGTGGGTGTGGCCTTTGGAAATTCTGATCTTTCCCTTCACTGTGCAGATGGGGCTGCTTGTTCCAGGGGCCTTCCAGATGTCTCCTGGCAGGATTTTACAAGAGGATTTTCAGCTCTCTCTTTCCAGGTTATACCCCACCTTCCTTGCTGCCCATGCTCTCTCTTCCTTTGAGCGGGAATTGGAATGTGTTCTTTAGCAGGATCGGTATTGTAAAGACAGTCTTGGGATCCTGGAGAGATGGAAAACACAGGGATAGTGTCCTTTCCTTCACATCTCTGTTCCACTAGGAGACACTGACTAACCATCTTCTGCTCTGGTGAGTGGACGCAGACACAGGAGTATGACAGGAAGCTTGACAAATAGCTACTCTGGGATATGCAGTAGTGAACAATAAGACACCTTGTAACAAACCGGTGGGGGACAAGGACTGATGCCTGAAGTTGTCCTCGGTCCTCCGCACTCACACCATTGCACGAGTGTGCTCACATACATGCATCACACACAACCAGAGACGCATGTAGTGAGATACCCACCAGGCCAGCACCTGTTACACTGACCACACCCATTGGGGCATGGAGACAGCTGTGGGCGTGGCCTGAGGGTACCAGGTTTTGGGTCCCAGACCCCAGCTCCCTCTTACTTCCTGGCCGGAGACAGAGAGCATCCGGAAGCATTGTTGGGATGGGAACCTGCGGTGATCATCTGTTTCCGGTTTAAGTGATTTCTCCCGGAATTAACATCCATCAGCCTATCGTTTCCCAGATTCTTATTTACCATTTTAGACACACACATACACAGGCACACATGCACTCCAAAATAACAAACAAACCGATGGAGAAGAAAAGAGGCATATGAGATGGGAAGGATGTAGAGGAACCGCAGAGAGATTGACAAGAAATAGAGGAGTAGAGAGAGATCTGTGCGAGGTACAGAACAACTAAGATGATAGGAGAAAGCCTGAAAGAAAAACCCAGTGGAAACCCCAACAAAATCATCCTTCTCTCCCGACAACCTGGCTACACTCTAAGCATTTATTTTTATTGATATGTCTGTGGGGTCGTAAGCACATATATGGGCACGTGTCAATGCAAGCAAGAAGAGGGCATCATGTGCTCCGGAGCTGGAGACACAGGTTGCTGTGAGCTGTAGGTGCTGGGGATGGTACCCATGTCCTCTGCAAGAGCAGCAAGCTCTTAACCGCTGAGCCTCTCTCAGCCCCAGACTCCACTGCACGTCAAACAGGCAGTTCTGTAGTCACTGGAGACCACAAGTATTGATGGTTTTCTCATACAAACTGTGGAAATTATAAAGCCAGAAGCACCACGCAAGCAGAAGCAGTGCCATTATAGTAAGGCCCCTACAGAAGCATGCAACAGGCCAGGGGCATGGGTGGGTAATCTTCTTGGCAGCTGTTCTGGACTATGAATACTTGTTTGTGCCAAAACAGTGAGTAAACAGAGCTCTTGACATTTGACGTGGGGATTAAGTAATCTCCCTGGGGCTTGGAAGATGTCTCAGTTCATAAAGAGCCTCTCATGCCTTGAAAGCTTGAGAACCTGAGTTTTACCCTCAGGATCCACATTGGAAGGAAAAGAACTGTTTGACATTTTTAATGAAGATTTTCAAATTTACTACAAAACATTTAAAAGTAACAAGACAGAAGTGGGCGCAGTTGCTCATGCCTTGATTCCTGTATTTCAGAAGCAGAGGCAGGTAGATCCCTGTGAGTTGAAGGCGAGGCAGAAGTGTAGTGTGTGTTGCAATTTAAGAAAAGCAGTCGTAAGAGAAAGATGCCATGGAACAGAGTTCAAACAGAGGATTTTTTTTAATTAGGGAAAGGAGTCATAGAAGGGGGGAAAGGAAGTGAGGAGACCAGCCTGCAGAGACAGGAGCAGCAGGAAAAAGGAAAGAGATGGAGAGATGTGGGGGACAGGCAGAGAAAGAGGGGGGAAAGAGAGAAGGATGAGAGGTGGGCAGGGCCCTTTTACTCATTTAATTTTTTTTCTTGTTTGGTTTTTCGTGACAGGGTTTCTCTGTGTGGCTTTGGAGCCTGTCCTGGAACTAGCTCTGTAGGCCAGGCTGGCCTCAAACTCACAAAGATCCACCTGCCTCTCCCTCCAGTGCTGGGACTACAGGCGTGCACGTCCAATGCCCAGCTGGGCAGGGCCCTTTAAAAAAAAAAAAAAGAACATAGTGAATGTGCACAGGTGGTGCTCTTAGTGGCTGCAGCTGAGGGTGTATCCTGTCAGAACCCCAAGGCCAAGCCAGCATAGATGTCTGAGTACTAACAGTGTAACCTTGTCTCAAAGGGTGTGGAGGGGGCATGTCCAGCTGTGAGGGTGCATGTTTATAATCCTGGTGCTGAGAAGCTGAATATAAACATATCCTGGGCTTGCCAACCAGCCAGCACAGCTTCATCGGCGAGTTACAGGCAAGAGAGATGCCTATCTTAAGCAAGAAGGTGATGGAAACTGAGGAATGACATTAGAGGTTGACCTCAAACCTTCACATGCACTTGTGCACACACACACACACACACACACACACACACACACACTGGACCACATACCACTGACATCATCTCTCTTGTCTTCTACCTACAAGGGCCTGTAAAGTCCTCAGTGACATAGGACCAACAAACAGAGCAAAGGCCATCTGCACTTGAGTCTGCTGCTTCACACGCACTCTGGGTGCCTTACTCATTCCTTCCTGGAAACTCTCACACCAGGAGGTAATAATGTCTGTACACCCGGGTCAAAGTCCTATTGTGTAATTGCAAACAAATGAAGCCCTCAGTTTCCTGGTGTTTCTCATCTTCACAATGGGATTCACCACAGCGTTTACCTCAGGCTGTGGCTGTGGGGACTGGATGGGGAGACAACACACACACACAACAGGGCCAGGCACCTTGTAAGCATCTCAGAAACATTTGATAAGGTCACTATTTGTGTTACTGCGTTTAAAGAGTAAGGAAGCCTAATTCAATGAGGTTAATTGGCCGACCAAGAGCAAGAAGTCAGAATGCAGGATTGACTGTGGCCGTCAAAGGGTTAAGTGTCTTCGGAATAGGATCTATAGTCACACAACTTCCATCACTGTAACTGTGTCAACAGATTCCAAAATTCTTGTCTTCCTTGAGTATTACGCACCATGTCAGGAACCCAGTACTGACGATTTACAGGTTTCCAGAAAATGTCTAGCCTAATCAAGGGCACATGAAAAGACATGAGTCAGTTGAAGGCATCTTCCTGTGTCTTCTCCTCCTTCCATAAGTGGAAGGAAGGAGGAAGACAGAGATGGTAGAGGGACAAATGGAGAGGTGAAAATAGGGTGGGGCAGAGGTAGTAAAAAAAAAAACTCTTTAAAAAAATTTTAAAACCACCATTAAGATGGATCCCCGGTAAAGGCACTTGCTGCCAAGCCTGAGAGTTGAGTTTGATCCCTGGGACCCACATGATAGAAAGAGAATTCACTCCAGCAAATTGTCTGCTGACCTCTACATGTGAGCTGTAGCATGAGCTTACACACACACACACACACACACACACACACACACACACAGCACATAGTCACACACACCACGCATTCACGCACCCTGGGAAAAAAAAAGACATTTAATGAAAAGAACAATAAATCCATGTCCATTTGCTTATTCATTGATCTCAGGCTTCTAGAGCTCCTGTTTGGCAAACACCATGACTACTGGAAATAAAGAGACACTTGCCTGTTCATTGAGAGTTAGGTAAGCAAACTTGTACCTCAAGTCTGTAGATGGGTGTTCTGAACACCAGCAGCTTTGACCATCAAGGTCTGACACACAAAAGTGAATGTTCTCCCTACGTGTTAAAAAGGAGACTACACTAATCGAAACTCCAGAACATGTGCCTATGCCCATCCAGTCACTGGAGGTTTGGGAGCTACCCCATGGGGCACAGCCACTGCTCTGGGCACTACGTTTAATATTAAACTAGAAGGCACACAGAGAGGCAAGGCTTCATGGAAGGTCTTGCCTCCCTAGGGAGGCATTCCTAATCAATAATCCACCATATGTTTAATTACAGTAGTGATAAGTGCTGTGGCAGACAGCCACTGAGAGCTGGTAAGGACCATGACAAATAGGACGAGCTTTACTAAGGAAGATACTCTGGATGAGAAGTTGTGCCCCAAGAGAAGAGATGGGACGGAGAGAGACCCCTAATTGGGTAAGAGGGGTAGGAACTAGGCTAGCAAGCATAGCTCTGGGATACACACTGAATGACTCCAGAAGTCAGTTTTTACTTCCTGCCTGCTACCAGAAGCAGAGGGAACAGAGAAGATCACTTGCTTTGTGCTCTGGTTGAACCTCTTCTCTGTGTCAGAAAGAGGCCTTGTCACAGAATGCCAGACCAGCCACAGAGTGCGGGACTCAGGATGGCTGGCGTCAGGGATTCCATCCAGCATGGGCTCACCCCAATGTAAGAAGCAAGGTTAACCTGTGTCTGGGATTGGAGAACTGTCATTTCCCTCCTCCACACTCAGCAGCCAATACTAAGATTCAACCAAGTAGTCTCAGAGCTCCCCACACCCCAACTCCAACAGACACATCCTATGGATTTAATGACAAGGTTTCCAAAGCCCTGGCTTGATTGATGAGTTTTTAATGATCTTTCTGATTCTCTGGCTCCTTACTAAGAAAGCAATGAAGATGAAAACTTAGATGTCTCCTCACTCCACATACAAAGAAATACAATGTACTTTAAAAATCACTTGGGTAATCTCTCTGCTATTCATTAGACATTCTCAAAAACAATGACTTCCTTAACAGGTAGCTGTCATGACTGGCAATTGGCATGCCCTTGAGAGAGCATTTACTCAGTTTAACAAGGCCCTCTACTGGCAGTTTCTAAAAATTGTCCGAATGTAAGATCTTTTTGTACTTTTTGTAAACTATTCTGAATATTCCCAATTATAAAGCACCTCACCTTCCTGAGCTGGAAGAGTAAATGAGAGAGAAAGGAGGGAGGTAAAGAATAAATGTCATTTTGAACAGGACATCCATCCATCTGCACACAAAAGAACATTGCTCCAAGCCTGTCATTCTCCTCCCTCTAATGAGACTATTCTAGACGTCAAAGGGACCCAGGAAGAAGGATCTGTCCTACATTGAGAAGGTGCTGAGGATTTATGGTACCACAGGAACAAATAGGAATTTTATTTGCCAACTACAATAAACTAGATCTTTCCTGTTTACTCAAATGTGAGTAATTGAATATAACTAGAATAAAGACATGTGGGAAGCAGGCATTTCAAATTGCTACTGATTTGGCACAACTAATAATTAACTTTTCCCCTTCAACAATCGAGGGAAAGAAAGCGTCTCTCGTGACTTGAGACTCTATTTTATGAGAAGAAGGTTTTAAAGGGTGTTTATTTCTGACACATTTGTCAAAAGGGACCTTTGAGGAGTTGGGAACATTTAGCCACAGAGTCAGTAAACTGAGTGAATTGTTTCTCCTTTTCCCAGTTTCTTTATCACATTCAGATTCCATGTGTCCTGTCATCCCCAAACTGTTCTTTCTCAGGACAGTAATTTCACCTTGTATCGATTCTCTTCCTTCCTTCCTTCCTTCCTTCCTTCCTTCCTTCCTTCCTTCCTTCCTTCTTTCTTTCCTTCCTTCCTTCCTCCCTCCCTTCCTTCCTTGCTTCCTTCCTTCCTCCCTTCCTTGCTTCCTTCCTTCCTTCCTCCCTTCCTTCCTCGCTTCCTTCCTTCCTTCCTCCCTTCCTTCCTTCCTTCCTTCCTCCCTTCCTTCTTCCTTCCTTCCTCCCTTCCTTCCTTGCTTCCTTCCTTCCTTCCTTCTTCCTTGCTTCCTTCCTTCCTTCCTCCCTTCCTTCCTCGCTTCCTTCCTTCCTTCCTCCCTTCCTTCCTCGCTTCCTTCCTTCCTTCCTCCCTTCCTTCCTTCCTTCCTCCCTTCCTTCCTTGCTTCCTTCCTTCCTTCCTTGCTTCCTTCCTTCCTTCCTTACTCCCTTCCTTCCTCCCTTCCTTCCTTCCTCCCTTCCTTCCTTGCTTCCTTCCTTCCTTCCTCCCTTCCTTCCTTGCTTCCTTCCTTCCTTCCTCCCTTCCTTCCTTGCTTCCTTCCTTCCTTCCTCCCTCCCTTCCTTCCTTCCTCCCTCCCTTCCTTCCTTGCTTCCTTCCTTCCTTGCTTCTTTCCTTCCTTCCTTCCTTGCTTCCTTCCTTCCTTCCTCCCTCCCTTCCTTCCTTCCTTCCTCCCTTCCTTCCTTCCTTCCTTCCTTCCTCCCTTCCTTCCTTGCTTCCTTCCTTCCTTGCTTCCTTCCTTCCTTCCTCCCTTCCTTCCTTGCTTGCTTGCTTCCTTCCTTCCTTGCTTCCTTCCTTCCGACTGTACTTATATTTACATCTATTTTGACAGATATATATGTATATTAAAGGCTAGGATCCTCATGTAAGCCAGAATATTCAGCTTTCTTCTTTCTGAGCTTGAGTCACCTCCCTTCAGCTATACTTTCCAAGTCCATCTATTTCCCTGAAATTTTCATGACTTCATTTGTCTTTACAGCTGAATAAAATCCCACTGGGTGTAAGCACCGCTTTCTTATTACCCATTCATGGGTTGAGGGACACCTACATTGGCTCCGTTTCTCCGTTATTGTGAACAGAGCAGCAGTGACTGTGTGCAAGTAATAACTTCAAGGAAATTCGTTTAATAGAAAGGAAATGTGATCATAATAAATGATCTGACTTGACAGTATATGTTATAGTGGTCCTTCTGTTTCCGGGGCTCGACACCTGCATGAGGAAATACCAGGAGTTTGAAAATACTTGGGAAAGGCTGATAAGATGACTCAGTGGGTGAAGGTACTGGCCACACAAGTCTGGTGACTTGAATTAGATTCTGTGAACCCATGTAACAGTGGAAAAAGTGATCTCTGACCTCCATAGGCATCGTATGTGCTAGTGAACACACACACACACACACACACACACACACACACACACACACCATGCACAAAGAATAATAACAAACAATATGATAATCTTTTTAAAAATAATAAAAGGGCCTTCAAAGGTTTGTCAGTTGCTAAGGGGCGTTTGTTGTCCCAGAATCCATATTATGTGGCTCACAATCATCCAACTCCAGCTTCAGGAGATCTGATGTGATGGTCCCTTACAGCCTCTGTGGGCACCTACACACATGTCTGTCTGTCTCTATCTCTGTCTCACCGGGACCAATCCCCAGTGGACACTAAGGGATGTCTATGCTTACAAACATGAAAAAAAAATAAGCACTAAGTCTATTTTAAGCAAAATGGTGCTGTAATCACACCAATAAACAGGGAGAGAGGGGGGGAAATGTACTGTTATCTACCATCATTGGAAATGATTTGACATCTAACTCTTATAAAGAAGCACCAACTGGAAATACCGCAAGATTTGGGCCTGCCAAAATTCCATCATGGAGTAGGAGAGACTCAAGGGGCCTCCCATCTCTGAGGATCTATAGGCAGCTAATGGTGACTGGTGGCTAGAGAGACATTTTCTTCCATGGTATAAACACTGATAAGTTGCCCAAGTACAGATTCCAGTAAGCAGCCCTAATGAAACCCATTGGTTTAACACCACCCCCAAAGAGAGAGAGAAAAAGAGACAGACAGAGAGAGAGAGAGAGAGAGAGAGAGAGAGAAAGAGAGAGAGGGATGAAAATAGACAAGGCCTAATTGAAAAGAAGAGGGGGAGTGGGAGGGGAAAAGCATAAAACATTGTCATGTATAATTAATATATATTAATAACAATTTTAAAGCAAGGGAAGAGAAGTAGCTTTAAAAAAAATCTGAGAATGACTGTCAGCCAAGGACAGCCAGAGGAATGGGGTGTGGAAGGAAAGTTGAGGGAAGCCAGGGCTGGAGTATCTCCACCTTGTTCTGATGCTCACATGCACAGAAGCGTGCAGCTATGGAAACAGTTCACCATCCCTAAGCTGGGTACCTCACTTCATACTTGCATCTACATAGGCATGTTCACGGGTGCATGGATGCACGTGTGTGCATGTGTTTGGAAAACCCTGATTGACGTGAGAACTCATCCTCCATCACTCACCCACCTTGCTCAATGAGGCAAGGGTTCCCAGTCAGACCAGGGCTTGACAATATGGCTAGTCTCCCTACACAGCTTGCTCCAGGATTAAGTCCCCACCTTCTGAAGCTGGAATTGGAGGTGGCTCACCATGCTCACCGGGCGTTTATGTGGGTCTGGTGATCCAATCTCTGGTCCAATTGCTTACGTGACAAGCGCGTTGCTTTACCCACTGAGCCAACACTCCCCTTGCCCTGGGCCACTAAGTTGATTTTTAAAGTGTCTAAAACCAGTAAACACTGACAATAGAATGATTTGGGGTATTGTTTGAACGGGCCTGGATCGGTTCTACGCTTCCAGATTCAATTTGCCAAATGAAGCGTGCACTCTTTGTGGGGCAGTTTGTCAGTCGGGCATTTGACAGTAACACTTGTTCCCACATTTCAGAGATAACAGCTCTTCTTTCATTCAACACCATCATCTTCATAGGCTGCGTTATTAGCTGGGCTTATGCTCCAAAATGGGCCCGGGACTTTCCTCTTGAACAGCCCATTGGGTTTTCCCGGTGCATCCAAAGTCGATTCAAAGCACTCACTAATCCAATAATGCTTGTTTCCAAGAGGAGAGATCCGTTTTCTTCCTCTGAAAACTACCAAGATTAATTCATGGAACAACGGGGGAAGTAAGCACCTTGTGTAAATGAGGCTTCCAGACTGACAGGACACAGTTTGTCAAACAAGAATGTTTGCGAGGCATGGTAAACGTGCGGACCATGCTCTGTGAACCCGAGAGATTTATTCTTTCATCTGTTAAGGAAGTGCAGTTGGGAACCTGGCATTCCACAGAGTTAAACCTTGTAAGATTAGAGAACGGAGAAAGAATGCACTTGTCGGGTTACTTATGTAGAAGCAGTCCAGCGACTTTCCCCAGAAAGGCCGGAAACCTTTCTGGCTACTTAAGCCTACTTTTCATGTATCTCGGTTGATAGAACAATTGCTTAGTGTGCCTGAGGCTCTGGGTTCGACACCTTAGCACCACAAACATGGGACATGGTTTTGCACACCTGTAATCCCTACACTGGGGAGGCGGAAACAGATGGACCAACAGTTCTAGGTCATCAGCCAGATAGTGAGTTCGAAGGGAGAACAAGTCCCATGAGACCTTATCTACAAAACCATCCAAGACCAGACCTCAATATCCCAAACCAACTTTATACCCTGCAACACTGCATCCAAGTCTCCGGTGAAACGCCACCACACAGATACGACTCTGATGCACAGTTCAGGGGAAAGGAAATGGCTGTGTGTACATTGTAAGTCTTACTGGCATTTACCAAATCGGAACATGTGTAGAACTCTCACAAGTCTACTCCTAGGCATGTACCTAACAGAAAAATACATGGATAGACTGATAGCTAAATAGACCGGTAGGCTTCTACATCTTTGTATGTGTACAAAACACAAACTGAAGTCTGGGATGCAACTCAGCGCTTGGAGTGTTTACAAACTGCCATTCATGAGGCCTTGAACTCCATTCTCAGCACCAGAAACTGGTGACTGGTGTAGTGGTGCACACATACCTGCATTCCCATCATCAGGGAGTTAGAAGGAAAGGGATCAAGTGTTCAAGGTCATCCTTAGCTACATAGCATAGTTTGAAGCCAGCCTGGATCACAAAAGCAAAATCCACACCGCCACAAAGTACTACCTCTTTAGTGAAACCTGTCTCGGGAACAGCCCGAAGTGACAATGTTGGCTTTTAACCAAGCAGAACCTCCAAATACCCACACCAGGTACATCAGTGAGCTTGATGCTCGGAACCATAAAAGTTGGGCTAATCCACAGTGGACTCATCTCTGAGTAATAACCAATGGGTCTGCCCTGTGACACAGGAGTGAAGGATAAACCAATGAGCACCCTGATCCATGAACATGTGACACCTGGCCATGGTGACACACACCAGCAGAGGGCTGGGCATTGGCTCCAGATAAATCTGAAGAAAGAACACATCACTGGCTCATCTGATTGGCACTTAGATGTGTTCATCTGATTTTATCAGTGTTCCCGGACAGTCGGTCTGGGTCAGATGTAAGTGACCCATGCTGCACCCCAACTGAGGCTGTTAAAGTAATTAGCCCTGCACACCTGCAAAGAAGCACACTGAAAAGTGAGGAGTTTGAGCCGAATGTTCCGATCTGGACTCCTCTTACTTCCCATGTGTCCTGGACACAATACTTAGCCTTTCAGAACCTCGGCTATTTTGACCCTTGGCTGTTCAGGTAAGAATATTAATGAGATCACACGTGGTAAGCAGGCAGGACTTTTCTGGTAGTCACTGAGTCATGGTTGTGGGAAAGGAACAGTTTAATGTGCTGTTGCCATGAGCATCACCCATGCGTTCACATTTTTCCTTATCCTTTGATATGGACTAGGTGAGGTATTGGCTTAAATACTAAACCACAATTTTTCAGTTCACAAGTCCAGCCTCAAGCTCGCTAGGACTCAGTGGTAAAGGTGGAGCATAAATAAAAGATTTTTAAAAGGCTGGTTTTAATTTTCAGCTCTGCCTTTTAAAAGATGTCCTCTCCTTTTAATTATGGTATATGTGTGTGGGTTTGTGCGTGTGAGTGAGTTTGCCTGCAGGAGGCAGTGGAGGGCGTCAGATCCCATGGAGCGGTAGCTAATGGTGGTTGTAAGCTGCCTGATGTGGGGACAGGAGCCAAACTCAGGTCCTCTGGAAGGGCTGAGGGTGCTCTTAACACAGAGCCCTCTCAACCATTTGAAATGGGGCTATGGTGTTTTGGCACTGTGGGAGCGCCCAGTCAGCAATCTCACCATAGGCCATCGCCTCATCTGACAGAAACAAGGGCAGAGAATAGCTGATGATGTGAAAGACTGCAGACTGCTCCCAGAAGTGGGGAGAGCAGGAATGACCTCCACATGAAGGGGAATTAGAAACGGCTCCAAGATGGTGTCATGAAGACAAGCCAGACTAAAGATGGGAAGCGACAACGAAGGCATTTGGGGAACTATTGACTCACACGCATAGCACACAGCCTACTAAAGACTGTAACAGACATAGCAGACCTTACGTTCTGGGAGGCAGGGTGGGGTCTGCCCTGAGACACACGGCGGCCGAAGGGCAAGCTGATGAGCACCCTGATGCATGGTGCGTGTGACCCCTGCCTGTGGTGAGGGAGGGAGGAAAGGCTACTCGTAGGATGCAAAGTACAAGCAAAGGCCTGGAGAGAAATTGGATGCAAAAGAAGGTGCCACAGGCCACAGGCCAACTGCAGGACAGTGAACGTGGAGCAGTGCCAACGAACATACAGGTCCAGAACATTCTGTCTCCAGGTAGCAGTTGAACTGTGAGTCCCATCTGCATTACCTGAGGAATCTCTGACTACGCCTGCATATGACTCCCACCTTGAACGTTAGAATCCTTAAGTCCAAAAGAGGGTACAGACATGAACAAGATAAATAAAGATGATAGTTCTGTAGCTGATACACTTCAGGCCATGGCATGTGCCTCGTCTTGTGCTGTACTGAAGCTCTGTTAATATGAATGTGTGTGTGTGTGTGTGTGTGTGTGTTTTAAAATGAAATAAATATATAAATAAATACATAAATAAAACATGACCCTCACTGGCCTGGAACTCACCAAGCAGGCCAGGCTGACTGGCTCATCAGTGCCAGGGACTCTCTTTCTTTACCTCCTTAGTGCAAGGATTAAATGCCTGACTTTGCTTTTAATGTGAGTTCCAGAGCTCGAACTGAGCTCCTCATATCCGCAAGGCACGTGCTTGACTGACGACACCATTACCCTGATCCTAGGAGGTGATATTTGACAATGTGACCAGGAACTCCAAGATCGGTGGCAAAGGTTGGTGGAAGACACTTTAATAGTTCGCATCCATCATTGCTTGCACCGGGAGAGTCTATCCTGGTGTCAAAACCAGGGTAGCAAGTACCAGAGAGCAAAGGAAGCTGGATCTGAGCGGACTTAATGGAACCCTGGGACCTGAGGTCCAGGCTGCAGGGAAAGGACAGATGGGTTAAGGGGAATCAAGAAAAAGGTGGGGAAGCCCCTATCAACAAGAAGAACCACAGGCTGCACATAAGGAAGTTTAAGCGGAAATTGAGCGAGAATAGTTTAAGAGCTGGGAATCAACGTGGATATTTTAATGCTGTCCTGTGCAGAACAGTCTGGACTGTCTCAGCTGCCACAGCTGCCCTTCTAGCCTTCGGCCCCTCCACTAAAATAATCACAGGGCTTCCTTCAGTTTGCTAGCTAAACGATAAGGAACAGAGACATTAAGAAAAGTAACCAGCCTGCTGTTGGTGGTGCATGCCTTTCTTTAATCCCAGAACTCGGGAGGCAGAGGCAGGTGGATCTTTGTGAGTTCGAGGCCAGACTGGTCTGCAGCATGAGTTTCAGACCAGCCAAGGCTATATGGAGAAACTGTCTCAAAAAAAAAAAAAAAAACAGGAAAAAGGAAAGAAGGAAGGAAGGAGGGAGGGAAGGAAAGAAGGAGGGAAGGAAGGAAATCAGAGCCAAACCAAAACAGGTGTGTTCTGCATTTGCCAGCCCACCACTATCTGTGCACCTGTATAGAACCCTGCTCCTCCAAGAAGGCACAAGTACCACCTATAGATTTTGTTTCTGTTCTAATTGTCAAGAGCTTGAAAAGCGAGACGCATGTGTACGTGCAGGCTTGAGTGTGGGACTCGGTGCCTAGTGCGTTCTCTGACAGTGCTCTGTCAGGGGTCTTTGGCCTTTAGACAAATGATTTCTGATGTCACGGTTTTACTTCTGGAAAAGGAAAAGGATGGGACTACACACATCTTGGTTGGTAGAGCGCTCACCAGCCACGCAGGAAGGCCTGGGTTCAATCCCCTTTACCACATACACCTAGCTTGGTGGTGCGTGTCTGTAATTGGGGGTGGGCAGTGAAGGCATGAGGATCATAAGTTCAAGGCCATCCTTGGTTGGCTACATGTGGCATTCAAAGCTAGCCTGAGCAAGGTATAAAGGGCTTGGGGAGGACATAAGGTATTGAACAATCTTAGTGGATGATTCCTTTTTTTAATTTATAACTCATAAATATATATTATATTTTCTTATTTTACATATCGAGCCCAGTTCCCTCTCCCTCCCATCCCCCCCTCACCACACACACACACACACACACACACACACACACACACACACACACACAGAGGAAGGGTGATGCCTTCCAGGAGGGATCATCCAAATCTGTCAAGTCATTTGGAATAGGGTCTAGGCCCTCCCCCCTGTAGCGGCTGACTCTTTACCTAGAACACAACTCTACAAAAGGTGTGGAGCTGTCGAATATAGGACATACCCCAAGCTGAACATGTGGCGATGGCAAACTTGGGAGCCATCAAGAAGGCAGGAGGCGGACCACTGGCGGATTCCATGGAAAATAGCCAAAGACTATTAAGACCTTCTCCCTGGCTGTTCAGGGTAAGGGCACGAGGGCTGTCACCTCACAGGCTCCTGGAGCACCGACAGAGCATCTGAATGCAGAAGTGAGCCAGGCTCCCAGGATGAGTCATGGGACGGACTCTCGTGCAGGAGCTAACAAGCCAACAGCAGCCACTTCTTGCCAATCAGTCCTGAGCTGTCAGGGGTGGAGGGCAGCAGTCAGCTGGGCAGCCACAATCTGAGCTGCAAGTGCAGGGAAGAAAACCCCTGCAAGGCAAGTTTACCAGCTGCTTAAGCGGGAAACTTCCAGGAAATAGCTTACTGAGCTGTGAGAGAGGGAGACCCTGCCTGGTCTGGCAGCACCCTGCCTGCATTCTTCCTGCCGAATCCCCAGAGGATGGGGTTGAAGAGCCTCAAGGAAAGTGAAAGAGAAGGTGAGAACCCTGACTATCATGACAGCGACGTCAAAGTTGGACTTTGTCAGTGGGCTATGAACTGGGCTGGCTCACTCACTCAGAACGTCCCGGCCAGAGCAACGAACATCTCTCCATACAAGGGGGGGGGGGCTCAGAATAGAAAGATTAGAGTTGCAAAGCAAAGGCTGAAAATGAATGAAGTTGGGGATGTGGGGTGGAGAGATGAGGAAAAACCAGAGAAAAGGGAGAAAGGGGGGAGGGAGAGAGAAAGGACGGAGAGACTGGGTCTAAGGAGAAGGTATAGCACACGGGATGAACTGAAAACCAACACGCTCCTGTTAAAATCTGTAACCCTCGAAAAGAAGCCAAGAGGAAGGAAGCAGGTGTCTCTCTCCAGACACACACTCACATCCAGTTTTGAAAGTCTTTTCATTTCCTACCCACCTTCCCAGGTCAACCCAACTATTTTGTTTGGTTAGCTAAAGACAAAAATCAACAAACCAACCAACCTCCCCACACTTCCTGCAAAAGTGGAGGAATTTAGGAGCAGGGGTCCCAGCTTCCGAATTCCCAGTCCTGTTAGCAGCTAGCTCCCTTCCCCACCAAACCCCAAGTTGAGAGGACTATAATTACTCGGAACAAATGCATAGTTGTGGCTGCGAGAAGAGAGAGCCTGCAATAATACATAAACAGCATCTCTTTTTAAACGGAAAGCAAGCTGGAAGCATCAGAGGGACACTGTTACAAGACGTTTGTTCTGCTTTGTTTTGTTTGCTTGTTTTGTTAAATCCCAAGAGTCTTACTTGGAGTGAGCTCTCCCCTTTGGTGAATGGAAATCACAAGGTCCTGGAGCCAGGAACTGCAAATCTCCCACAGTCTGCCTCAGCGCTGTCCTCCCGCCGCGATCCTGTTTACTTGAGAAGCATTCGAAAACACACTTGGAAGAAGAACTCTGGGTTTTCTTGAAGATCTGCTGCGCAGAGCCAGCAGTCCAGCCTGGGATCCTGGGAGAGTTTGCAGAGACCTGGGAGCCCCGGGCTGGGGCTCTGTGGTTGCTCCGAGCTTGTAAATACAGGCGCTATGGACAAAGTCCCAGATGACATCACTGGGAGCTGCTTACTGTTGAGTCTTTATTAACTGACTGTCAAAAAGAAAGGAGGGGGCGGGGAGGCAAGAGGATCTCTTCTGCGGTGAATTCGGTGTCTGGGAATGGATTCTGGTGATACGTGTGTGAAGCGACCCCCACGGAGTCAAGTTGGCCCTAGCTTGGCTTCTCTCTCTGGTCTAAAAAAGTGAGAGGGTCCTCTCTCTAGTGCGCGCTGAATAGGTTGCAGACCCAGACGCTTGGGAACAGTTGGAAGCGAGAGGCAGCCACCTGCTCCAACTCCTCTGCCTGGCTGGATGATTCACAAGGACATGGGGATTAGCCATGTCTTGAGTTTCCTTGCAAGTATTACTGCGAGCTCGTTACCTGGCTAACGTTTCTTCCAAGATTGCCTTGATTTGCAACTTTCTGCGATAAACTCTGAGACTAAAGTTTCTCAACTTTGAATAAAAGGGATTTTAGAGTGAAATTCTGTATGATTCCGAAAAACAAAAACAACAAACAAACAAACAAACCATATGTGACTTGTTTGTTTCTGGGCAGAATGTTGGGAGGAGTTATCTGACTCAATGTTGTGTAGTATAATTCCACTATCATCAATCAAATAAATAATTAGGTCAAATATAATACAATTAAAACTAAACTTTTAAATGGAATTTAAAGGTAAAATAAGAAAAACAAAATTTAAAAGGAAAGCAAAAAAATAAAAAGTGAAGTGGCTAGCAAGGTGACTCAGCGGGGAAGGAAGGAAAGGTACTTGTTGCTCTTTGATGACCTAAGAGTGACTCCACACTCATTCCTATGACGGTGGCATGTGTGCTCCTACACACACACACTCACTCACACACACAAACACACACACTCATACACACACACACTCACACACACACTCACACACACAAACACTCACATACACTCATACACACACTCACACCACACACTCACACACTCACACTCATATTCTCACACATGCTCACAAACTCACACACAAACACACACACAGAAGCACTCACACACACTCATACACTCACACTCATACACACTCATACACTCACACATACTCACACACTCACACACAAACACACACACGCACACATACACACACACACTCATATTCTCACACATGCTCACAAACTCACACACAAACACACACACACAGAAGCACTCACACACACTCATACACACTCATACACTCACACACACACACACACACAAACACACACGCACACATACACACACACTCGCATGCAACACATGCACACTTGTGTGCACACACTGTTTTATAAGGTAAAATGTATTGCCACATATCACTGCAAACTGAGGCTTCCTGGCTCCATTTTCCCTTCTCTCATTGATTCCCCTGCTCCTCTTCCGTCAGCTGGTTCTCGAGGCTTTCCAAGTTGCTCACCACCACCCCTCCCCCAGCCTGCACCTAGAGATGGTCCCCACATCCAACCTGAGTCTCTGCTGTGATGCCTGAACACCCGCCCCACCTTCCTCTCGTGGCCTGTTGCAATGAGGCTCACTATTTATATGTATTGGGTGCTTTTTATATACTTGTATTTTTAGGTGTTTTTCTTTCTTCTTCTTTGCCATCTGTGTGCTTGGCTCCCCAGCCCACTTTGAAATGTCATTAAGAGCAGCGGCTGTCTTGTAAGTTCTGTTTATTTGTTTATGTCCAGCCACAGCTATAGGGAATCCTGCCCAGAGTACAGAAGGGAGGTCGCTGAGGGTGGAGACAGGAAGGAGGGTAGCAGACCCCAGGGGACAGGGGTCTATGTTTAGATTAAGCATTCTCCCTGCCTTGGAAAGCAATGACCTCACATCAAGCTCACCGACTCCAGTCAATGCACGTTCTGCTTCTGAAACTTATTTTCTCCAAGAATAATAGCAATTGAGTATTGATTTGGTCAGGGCTCAAGACCCTCAAATAAGCTGCTTTCGCATAGGAATCAAAGACAGCCTGTCTCATCTATCTTTAGAAGACCTTTAATACAATGCTAACATAGAATTCCCTACAAAGAGCTGCGCATATAGTTCAGCTGGTAGAGTGCACGCATGAGGTCCTGACTTTGCTCCCCAAACTACACAAACCGAGCCCACTGGTACATGGCTGGGCTCCCAGGACTCTAGAAGTGGAGGCAAAGGAATTTGAAGTTCAGGTTCATCATTGGCTGCATGTGAGTTGAGGTCTGCCTGGGCTGTATAAGACCACATCACTGAATTAATAGATTAAAATTTTAAAAACAGTTTAAAAATAACCTAAGAACATAAACCCAGCAATTCTACTTATCCAAAGAGAACCTGCAAATATGCTCACAAAACACAGTAACGAATGAACACAAGGTTGTCCTCTGGGCTGTTGCTGAAAGCCCAATAAGGTAGACATAACTGTGCATGCATGAATGGGAGAAGAGGCAGACTAAGGAAACTGTGCTACAGGGCCAGTGGCCAGTGATTGGCTGCAGAATGAGCAGTGGAGAACTTGGTACCAGACTCAAGGAACAATGTACATTGGTAACAATGGCCACTCACCCATGGGAAGTGAAGATGGAGGAATTTTTTTTTTTACTCCTATTTGTACAGTGTAACGTCCTCTACACAGGGACCACTTCCATTTGTGTCATTATGAATGATTTTTATGTCTTTTAAGTTTTTATTGTTTTACTTCTGAGATGATGACATAAGATCAGCAGGCAAAAATGTCTGCCACCAAGCCTGACAACCCGAGTCCCATTTCCCCCAGGACTCACACGGTAGATAAAGAGAACTCTGACAACTTGTCTCCAATTTCCATACATGTGTCTTAGTATAAGTGTGTGTTTATGCACATACGTGCACACAGACAGGCACACATGCAAATAAATAAATATGTAAATAAATAAATAAAAAAGCGAAAAGGTTTTAATTATGGTACAATTTCTAAACTGCATCTCAAGAAAACCTAGCTGATTCGTTACCGAATGCCTGGTATTCAGATGAGCAGTGAGGACCTGGCAGCAGGGCTGGGACGAGATTTTGTGGGTCAAAGCTCTTGACACGGAAGGGTAAAGACCTGAGCTTGGGTCCCTAGGACCCACAAAGCCAGAAGTGGTAGCACACATCTGTAACCCCAGATCAACATGGCAAGATAGGATGTAATTACTGAAATCTAGTGGGCCAGTTGGCTTGGCATAGGCAGCAGTGAATAATGGGGGGCCCTGCCTCAGATAATGATTAACACCTAAAGTTATCTTCTGACGTCCACATGCACTTCATGACACATTCGTTTCAGTCCTCTCTCTCTCTCTCTCCCTCTCTCTCTCTCTCTCTCTCTCTCTCTCTCTCTCTCTCTCTCTCTCTCTCTCTCTCTCTCTCTCACACACACACACACACACACACACACACACACACACACACACACACACGGAGGGTAAAAAAATATAAAAACCGAGCTGCTAGTTAAGTGAATGGTCTTCCTACCCTGAAGCAACAATATATAAGGATAGGATTTGGAAGAAGGCGAAGGTTCTAAACTCATGTGGTTCCCTGGTCACATCTGGAGAAGCATGGGTTACAAACAGAGAAGCAAACACATGACTGTCTAGTCTATAATCAGTCATGGATTAAACAGAACCATCTAGAGCTACACAGGTTCCCTAGGAAAAGAGTGCTGTGATCAGTTCATCTTCTGGTACTCATACTACAGGCCATCCCTGGGCCAAAGCAGGTGCACAAAAAAGCTGAGATGGGTGCCCCAGCAATGGCCTCAACCACTGGCTCCAGTGACCACAGACGCTATGGTGGCCCCCATTCCTAAACCAACCTAAAACAAGTACAAACCCTAAAGTAAAAGTAAGGAGGCCAACTAAGTTCAGATTGCTCACATAATGATGTATCGGGCTTACAGATGCCTTTTCTTTCCCTCTTGGAAGAGTGAAGGTTGCTTTCAGGTGACCTCAAAGCATATAGCACCTACTTACTATCTTGGTGATGCAAACAGAGCACTTAGGACATGCAGAGAGAGGACAGATATGGCTGGAGAGACGTAAAACACAGCCTCTGAGAATCTGCCCCGCATCTGATGTTTCTTTCAAGAGAGAGTTATCCCTTTTGTCAATAGTCTTCTTCCCTGGTATGGGGCTCCAGTACAGCCCAGGCTGGTGCTGCAAGGGTTAATGCTTGCTCCGACTCTGGAAGGCTCTTGATGAAAGGCCCTATGTAAGTATAAAGTATCACTGTGAACTTGAAGGATTTTATTTCAGCCCTCTCATTGTGATGTTGACAGTGCATACTGTGCGCTTGACATTTTTAACTACTTTGCTCGCCCCAAATAAAAAGGTCTGGGAAAGAGAAGGTGGGAAAAGAGAAGGGGCTGTGGGGGCTGGGGAGGGGGTGTCCTTGTCCCTTAACTAGGATCCTACATAGATGCCATGCATGGCAGTAGCCAGCAATCCAGCCAGAGTTCAACAGTGTTTGCTATAAACGCATTAAGCTAAGAGATGTGAGTCGCATGTGTTTTAACCTGGGAACAGAATCCCGTGGAACCAGAATGCAAGGGAGGTCGCCAGGGCTCTGCTGAGGTGGAAAATGAGAAAGCGACTGTGCTTGTCTAAAGGAAAAGACACTGGGCTGGATTTTCACCAGATATGGACAGGTCATTGCAAACCAGCCGAATGTCACAAGGAAGGGGATGGGAGCAGCTGCTGACCTTGCCCTGGGAGAGACCCGCCTATTGTGTGGGTATCGCCTTCAGTAAAGCCTGGCCTGAATAGCACTGACAGTCTGTTCCCCGCAGTTCCTGAAGCTCACTGAAGCTCAGGGGCCTAAGTGCCCCCACCCCCCACCCACGCACAATAGCTCCCAGTGGCTGCCAGAAATAAGAGAGAATGCCTCAAAGATCCCCTATAAGAAGACAGGGACACTCTGACTTGTCCCAGGGAGTCAGGGGCCAACCTCCCTGCCTACATTTATCCAAATGGCCAGCAGAGTCCTGGGCCTCTCAGCCAGCCCCCGCCTGTGCCCTTTCCTGTCCACAAAGGGTCTGAAGTCAGAGTGTGCAGGGGAGAGGGGAGGCGGGTCAGGAGCTGCTGGGGATTATGCAGGAGGGGGGGTTCTTTTTCTTCTTTTTGTGTTTTAGAAATGTGCATGCCCCACACACATACATACAGACAGATAGACAGGAATACACAGAAACCTGCACACAAGCATACACTTGTGAACACACACTCAGGCAGACGCACACAGAGACAGACACAGGGAGAGAGATACACACAGATAAATACATGTGTACACACACAGAGATACACACAGAAAAACCCACAAATAGACTTATACCCGCAAACCTGCAGAGGCACAGGCATGTACACATATACGCAGACACAGGTACACGCACATAGATACAGAGACACACGAGTTCCTTTTTTCAAGTTACTTAATGTTTTAATAGCCAAAAATCATCTTACATCTGTTGGGAATAGGCTTCTTGTGTGGGAGGGGGATTCTTAACAGACCCTCTCAAGAGGATCTTCTTACGAAGCTGAGAGACACAGTCGGCATCCAATCAAACAGCCCTGAAACATCAGGAGAAATGACTGTAGCAGAACCCCCTGTCCAAAGCCGAGGCTGATCTGCCCAGGATAAAGGACAAGCTGAGGCTGAGCTGCCTATGTGGGTCCCCCTGTGTCTTACTCTGGCCTTCTCTTCCTCTCCCTCCTGCACTGATCCCTCCTTCAGGCCATTTCTCAAATGCAGCTTATCTTGTCTGCCTGTTCTCTGAGACGCAGTGGGTGGTGCTTGGTAATGGTGCCAAGTTTATTGGAGTTCAAGGACCATGATAGCCATCAGTGTGGTGAGTGCAGCATGATACTGAGGGCCACCACGATACCTGCAGCTTTGAAACCACTAAAGTTATTATGGTCCAGTGTACACATTTGTTCCCTGTATCACTCAAATATATGGAACAGTTTATAGTTTGTACAACAAATAATATCAATGAGAACCTGGCTACGTATTTTGGAATCTGAGCAGCTATGAATGCTCATACATGCCAATTGATGGGTAGATTTAGTGAAAAAAGATGCATTGGGAGCTGGGGAGATGCTCAGTTGGCAAAACTCTTGTCTTACAAGTGTAATGGCCTGAGGTCAGAGCTATGGTACCCATGAAAAAAGCCATGTGCCACATCTCACAATGTTGCAGACCCAGCAATATGAGATGGGAGGCAGAGACAAGAGGCCCCAGGGAATTTTACAGGCCAACTTGTGGTGAAATCTAGGCTCAGAAAGAAGGAGGAGGAGGAGGAGGCGGAGGAGAAGGAGGAGGAGGAGAAGAAGAAGAAGGTATTTGAGGACCAACATTCATATAAACACTATTCATATCCATGCTCCCAGGGACACCCATCTACACGAACACACACACACACACACACACACACACACACACACACACACACACACACACACCGGTGGAAGGGGGAAGGAAGAAAGAAGGAGATTTTTTTAAAGTTCCAAGTTGACCCAGGAGGGCCATAAGCATCCCACAGTGGTCAGTGAGGCTCATGAGGGTCTACTACACTCACAGCTCAGCTGTCTTCTTCCTACATGCAGTGCAGGGGTCTTCCCTTCCCTTCCATGGGTGTTTACTCTTAGCCAATGTCTTAACAATATCCATATCCAAGTAAAACAGCATGCTTTCTCGGTGTGAGCGCCATTAGAAAACCCAGCTTGCATTGCAATCTTAAATTGAGAGAACTTTATTAAAAAGAAAAGTACGGGGGTCTCCAGGGATCCTAGTCCTGTCTGCTCTGCTAGATAACTAGGACACTGACTCAAAGTGTAAAATTAAAGCCTAGAGAGTCATAGCATATGCAGTGTAGAGATCCAGTCGATTGCCTTAAAGAGACACACACTGAATGTAGGGTAGAGTAGCAGCTCCAATGGCTGAATACAAAAACGCTGTGACAGCAGTTCAGTGGGTAGAGTGCTTGTCCACCGTAGTAGGTAGTTTTTGCCGAGTTGAAACAAACTAGATAGATCTGAGAAGAGGAATGGAGGAATGACCTCCATCAGAGGGCCCTGTGTGTATGTCTGTGGGTCATTTTCTTGGTTCATGATTGACATGGGAGGACCCAGCCCACGATGGGCAGTGCCATGCCTCGACCTGTGGTCCTGTGTTCTAAGAAAAAGCAAGCTGAGCAAGCCATGGAAAGCAGGCCAGTAAGCAGCATTCCTCCGTGATTTCTGTTTCAGCTCCAGCCTCCAGGTTCCTACTTTGAGCTCCTTGCTTTGGTTTCCCTGATAATGGAGGGTTGTCAGCTGTAAGAAAAAAAATAGACTCTCCCCTTCCCTAATTTATGTATGGTCATGATGTTTGCCACAGCGACAGAGAGCAAGCCATGTAGAAATCTCTGGTGCCCACCCCCAGTACTGTACAAACTAGGCCTAGTGGTACTCTCTTGTAGTCCTAGCACCCAGGAGGCAGAGGCAGGAGATTAAGAAGTCTAAGGTTGTGAAAGATGTCACATAGAGACCATCCTGGGATACATGAGACCCTGTTACAAAACAAACACAAAACACTTAGGTATTTCTGATATCCACGTCTCAAAACATAAATAGGCCTGAAGTTGTTTTCTTTTTATCCAGCTGTGGGACTATAGAGAGCTTGCCATGGGCACATCAATCTAAATGGCACAGGACAAGCCATATCCTTATTCTCTGAAACTCAGGAGACCAATGTCTTCCCTGCTACCCCTGGGGAAGCATCTGCTCACCCATGGCTTTCTGCTAAGTGGGAGCAACTCGGGTCATGGCTGCTTCTTGGGGATGGATTTTGAAACCCCAGTCTACCTCTTGCCTCTCTGCAGGAGGAAAATAGAAAATGATGAAGATAAATGAAATATTTTAGAAATCTTACATTGCAAATTATTCATACTCCAAGCCTTTGGTCAAGGAGGATTTAAATGCTCGTACCTCTGTTTCTCTCAGCTCTGTGTATTATTCAGGCTTCTCTCAGCTCTGTGTATTATTCAGGCTGTGGAAATTGAACCCCAGGCTAGAGGCATGGAAAGGAAAACAGCTATTTTCTCTTTTGCTATAGAAACTCTGCGCCATGGGGTGCTGAGAAGAAATGAGCAGCTTTAATAACTTCAGGGGACAGCTGCTTCTACCTAGCCAGTGTAATGGAGTTATGGCACAGCATAAATCATGGACACCCATAGGAGGGTGTCTGGTGTCGGCTCAGGAAAGCCTTCCACTCCCTTAGAACAAATCAGCACAGCTGGATTCCCTAGACAGACTAACCATTTCCCCCACAAGCTTTGATCACCTCTGGACAGCCCTCCTGTGTCAGGGAGGATTTGTGAACAGACTCTGGGTTTGCCTGTGGTGCATCCACCCTGGACAATCACTATCAGAGAGAATATTTGTCACTGCTCTCTAAGACCCTGGACTTACATGCAAATACATGACCCAGGCAGAATGAGCACCAGAACCAAGTCTTTATCTTCTCTGAGCCTCTCCTCTGATGTCTTAGAAATTAACCCATTTGTCATGAGGTGTGCTAAAAGACTCACCTGGGTCTGGGAAGATGGCTCAGCTGGTAAAATGCTTACAGCACGTCCATGAAGATCTGACTTTGATTCCCAGAACTCATGTAAAAAGCCAGGAATAATGGCACATGCCTGTATCCCAGCAGAGGGGAGGCAGAGATGGGTGGATTCCTGGGGCTGGCCAGCCAGCTAGCTAGCCTAATATTGAATTTCTGATCCCTTGAGAGATACTGTCCCAAAAAGTAAGGTGGAAAGAGATTGAAGACGATGTCTCGACACTAACCACTGACCTCCATGAACACATATGTACACACCCTGCCCCATCCCCACAAAAACTCAACGAATGCCACACTTATTTCCTCCTACCTTCTTCTCATCCCCTTCTAATAATATGACTTAAGGAGAACACAATAGTGTCTGTCTTAGCCCTTAATGCTCACTGTTGCTCAGACTCTGCTTCTGGAGGCATGAGCTCATTGGAGATCAACCCTCCATTGCTCCTAAAATAAATCTGGGCTGGATGATGGCATTTGTTTCTAGTTCTCCAATATGACTTCTTAAAGGAAAGCTGTTAGAAAGTAAACTCGGGAAGGAAATGTCTCAGTTCTGTTTGTGTCCCCAGTGAATGACATCGAAATGTTCCATGCTCCTCAGGTCTGGCTAAGAGATGGTTATCTAACTGGATGCCCACACCTCTTCCTTTTCCAGTCCATAGATTATTCTTATAGCAACTAGCAACCCCTAGTTGTTAGTTGGTAAAGGCCCTGCTGTTCCTCAGACAGACTCTGATTGGCTGTCCTGAGACCCAGATGCCAACTTGAAAACACATCTGGTCCTGGGTCCTTGTCAAACTGTGACACGTTCCCTCAACAGCTGCAATGGCAGGACCAGGCTTCTAGGTGATTAAATCACCCTGCTGCCTGGCCTGCTCCCTGTGTTTATGTTGTAGCCATTTCCCTGGAACCAGCCTCATTCAAGCAGGCTGTCTACCTCACAGGTGCCAACTCCACATCTGTGGGGTGAGGTCGCCTCTGTCATAGTGAAATGCCTACTTGTGTGGGCCTCTCGAGGCCAGAGTTGTCACAGACGAGCACGTGAAAATACATGAATCCCCCATCCATCTGAGATGGGGTTGAGATCACGCTTCTCATTGCAATGATGGTTGGATTTGATAAGCTTTGCTTTGAAAAGCTGAGGTTAGAGAATATTCCTTCTATGTCCAGAACACCTTTAGGGTGCAAATCTCACAACATGTGTAGACCAGATGAAAGATGTTGATGGGGCAGAGAGGTATGGTAAATTCATCTGCATTTTTCAAAGACATGACGCCATGCCCCAGAGAAATAATTACTAAGTGAAGCTTACTATTGCTGATAAGCAAATCTCAGTGACCTCCCATGAATAAAAACACAAACCCATAGCAGGTGGGGATTTCACTGATGTATGTATGTGCTGGGTGTGTGTGGGTGGGTGGGTGGGTGGGTGTGGATGCAGAGGACAACTTTGTGTGTCATTTTTCAGGTGCCTTGTACTTTTTGTTTGAGACATGGCCTCTCATTGGCCCGGATCTTCACTCAGTAGGCCAGGCTAGCTGGTCAGGAAATGCCGAAGATCTGCCTGTCTCTGCCTCCCATCTCCCAGGTAATAGGATTAATTTCCATGCCACCTAGCTTTTTGTGTGCATTCTGGGAACTTAGCTCAGATCCTCATTTTTGTGTGGCAAGTGCCTCACTGACCAAGCTATTTCCCCAGTCCCTAATTAGTTGTTTTGCTAGTAAAACTTTCTACAAGAGGAGGCTATAGAAGGCTGGTATTCATCACCACTGGGAAACTATTACAAATGCTAATTTGAGGGTTAGCCTCGGATGAACTGAACCAGAAACTCTGTGGGTGAGCCTAACAATGGCCCAACCACCCCACCACATCAGGAGAGCTGTTGGAGCCTTGGATTTCAAAACAACTGTTCTTTCACTATCTAGCTGAAGGAGAGAGAGGGCTGCCCTGGAAAATTCCACAATGCACTTCAGTAGATTCTACTCTTATTTCCTTTCTATACTGCTACTCTTCTCTCCTAAGATGAGCTTTTGCCAGGTAATGTTAGCCATTCTTCCACAGTTTGAATACCCCAATCACAACCACAGCACTAATTAGCCAGTGGCTTGCAGTAACATGTAGGGCTCTGTAGACACACACACACAGTCAAGTCATCTCATCATTAGATCAGACTTCAAATATCTGCAAGGGACAGACATAAGCATCCCTATTTCACAGATGGAAAAAATGAAGGTTTCCAATAAGATGACATAATATAGCTCTGGGTTCACCCTCTGTTGTCAGGAGCAACATATTTTAGTCTCTTGTCCAGTTGGATATAACATGCTTGACACCTCAAGAGACTTTTTTCCAGGCCTCATTCATTTTTGACCAGGTACAAGAGTTGAGTATGGTTGTGTTGGGCTGGAATCAAGATCTCTCCAGCCAAGTCATAAAAATCTTCATGTAAAATCATCTTGCAGATCAGAATTGGTGATGCTGCTCAGTGTTTTGGGGGCTGAGGTATATGTATGTGGTTTCTTCAGTACTAACGAGATTTGAAATTGGTAGAAGTTTCTGGTAAGAAAATTGTCATATGATTTGGAATTGACCAAAAGGAAGTAGTTGAGAGAGGATTAAAAAATTAACATATAAGAAAGTCCCTTACAACATTTTACATAAAAAAGAAAAGAATTTGCATGTCACATAAAGGGGAACAGCTGAATAAAATAGCTCTCTAAGGCATTCTGTAATACAGCCATCCCTGCTTCCCCAAAGCAGATTATTAAACGGGGGCCAGAAGTCAAGTAGGAACAGCAAACTGTAAAACATTATGCATAGAAAGATGTTGTTTTACTTAAAAACTGTGAGTTAGCGTACACGTGTGTTCCTAACACATATGTGTGCCCAGCCGGACATATGAACTGGAAGAGATAGAAACTGCCAATGTTTTAGGAAGGTCATGAGAGAGAGAGAGAGAGAGAGAGAGAGAGAGAGAGAGAGAGAGAGAGGGAGGGAGGGAGGGAGGGAGGGAGGGAGGGAGGGAGGGAGGGAGGGAGAGGGAGGGAGGGAGAGCGCTTGCTTGCGTGAAGGCCTAAGGTCTCATGTCTTCTTCCTTGTTTTATGGCCTTAGTTTTGTCCACCGATTGCTTTGAGAAAGGCGCTCATCATCCACTCTATTTTACAAACAAGGAAAATGAAGCTAAAGGGTTCATTAACTGCCCTGCACACACAGGCACAAAACATAAAAGCCAAAATTCAAACTACCAATCTGTGTTCTTTCTCCACTCTGAAATAGCTACAGTGAGACAAACTCTCCCAACTCCCCCTGCTGCTTTCCTTCAAGCGCCTATGCTTGGGCATAAATGATGCTCAGTGCTCAGCATCTGAGAAGCAGTGAGATTAAGAGCTATGGCCCATGTGAGCAGCTGGGGTTGAACATGTACAGATAATAGAGTAGACCGACATGCTGTTTGCTTCTTAACATCTTTAGCATAAGTTTCATTAAGAGCTTGGACTTTCGATAGTAAAAGATCATCCAGTTAGACTATCTTAGTCTTTACTAAAGCCTCATTAAATACTTAAGCCAAGCTTTTCCAGGTACCTAAAGATGGCGCCCCAGGCTGGTCTAGCAATCTACCAACAAAGGTGCCATGGGGGCAGCCAATCAGCATCTCCCAGCCCGAATCCTCACCACAATGCCACCGACCTGCTTGTGCTTTCTTGCCACTTCCTGAACTCATCTGTGCTTGACCTTGGCATTTCTCTCCTTTCACTCACTCACTCACCCTCTGACCCAAGGCTTGGTACCACTTTACCACCCTCACCCCATCATCTCTGCATCCTTCCTGCTTATTCTGAACGTACATTCGTGTGTCACCTTCAGGGAAAGAGATACCATATTACTCCTCCTCAGGGACATGGATCCCAGTGGCTTCTCTCCACTTACTACAAACTAAGGTGAGGATGCTATTTCACAATTTAGTGTGAGTGTGCATGTGTGTCTGTGTGTGTGTCTGTGCGTGCGTGTGTGCGTGTGTGTGTGTGTGTGTGTGTGTGTGTGTGTGTGTGTGTAAAATCTAGCAAGGACAATGGTGGAAGAGAAGACGCCAAGGGAATTCTCAACACCCCTAACGTTCTCTTCTTTTCCCAGTGTGAAGCAACAGCCTGGCACCGTTTTCCTTACAAGAGTAGTCATCACAGTTTTTCATGAGAAAGCAGTGAGTAAGACCAAGGGCTCAGGAGCCAGACTGCCTGGGTTGCAATCCTGGCTCCAGCACTTACTGTAATAGCCAGGTGACTGTGGTAAGCCGCTGAATCACATCTCAGAGCTATAAAAGACACCTAATGATACCACAGTCCTGTCCCAATGTTGTAAACCATTCAGAACAATGTCTGGGCTATAATAAATGCTCCATACAAGTGAATAATCATCGTGTGGTCACTAAAAGCCTCAGGCCTACTTCTGAGGGGACACGAGGACAAGATACCTAGCTTGGCATGGGAGTGGAATGGAGTAATCTAGTCAGTCCATCTTTCTTGGAAAAGCATTTGTGTGACAGCATAGGCACGGATGGGTATGTTGTGCACATAGCCAACCACCGAAGACCAGGAGCAGAAGGGCATTTGGGATGGCACAGAGGCTCCTCACTCAGCCCTGAAATCCATCATGGTCCAGTCTGGAACATGGAAAACCAAAGTAGAGTTTGGCTTTGGTCACTTCCCTATACTGAGAGGAGCAGACAAAATATCCTTGGTGTCTTCCCCTCTGGCATCTTCCCTGATGTGACTGTAGTTTTCAAACATCACCACCAATAGCCAATTACCAACCTTTTTCTCCTCGGGGTATCTGTGCTAAGGGAAAAAAATCTTGTCTCCCCTGATTCTAAGCAAACATCAACATCTAAAAGTAGTCTCATTTAATTAATTATCAGGATAGTGTCTGGAACAAATGACACATTGGCGTTTTAAACTTTATTCTCTATGGGGACCTTTTATTGCCTTTACATGGCATTTTCATTTTGGTTTTTTTAAACTATGGTTTATCACATTTAACAGTCTAATGAGCCTAAGGCAATGGAATAAACACTTTGGTAATCTACTTGGTTTTGGGGGGAAATGGGTAATCTGAACTAAAGGTTCAGGAAAGGAATGGGGGCAGTTGTCTTTATTAGGGAGCAGTTAGTAATATGGGAGAGACGAGTTCCATGAAGTAACAGAACGCTGAAGGACATGTTACAAACAAGATGCCTCCTAAGCATATAATTAGAGTTACCTTATGGACCAATAGGCACACAATCTAGGGATTCAAGAGAAACCCAAGACAGAGATAGAGGCAGGGAAGTTGTCCATACACAAGCAGTATTTAAAGTCAGGAGGCTGATGAGGTCACCAAGGAAGTGCACATAAATAAAAAAGAGAAGATATTCAGACAGTGAGGTCATGTTTAAGAATTTTGTAATCTTCGCATGCCCATCAGATGCCCAAAGCATCTTTATATGGATGGAGGGAGCCATCCAGCACCTTCCGGACATTCCATCAGGAAGATGCCGTTCTATCACTCAATTCATGATTTATTGACTGCCTCTGGGTACCAACTTTCAACCTGAGAAGAAAAAGGGAGGAAAAACAGATTCATGGAAGGGAAAGAAGAATCTCATTGGTGTCTGCAAACTTTACAACTGAGGGTTTTTTCCCCCAGGCAAGAGGCCTGTGGTACAGGTTCTTTGCTACTGAATTAGACTTAGCAAGGACACTCTGGATAGAAGACATCTACAGGCCCAGACTTCAGGCCTTCGTACCATCCCTGCCTCAACAAAATGTGTGCCATAATGCCCACATCTTTCACATGGGTCCTGGGTATCTGAACTCTGATTCTCATGCTTGAGTGGAAACTGCTCAACAATCTGAGACATCCCCAACCCAGGATCTATATAATTACATAAAAGTCATTCTTACATTTTGTAAATTCATATATGCTTTGCCTCCTATGGCCTTAACTCTTCCTTGGGCTTTGACAGAATTATATCTTTTGCCTGAAATACAAATGGAAATTTAAGGTCTGGTGTCATGAATGTAGCCAGTCTAAGTTGGGACTGAGTAAAGAATTCCTTTGGGTTAAGCTTGTTCTCAACCTCAGCGTATGGTGCAGAAAGCAAAATATATAGTCCTTCCTCGGCTGAAGACCGACCACTCCACGTGCCAACCCCACTTTCTAAGGCACCTGTGAGCCCCAGACAGTACAGATATCATTCCCTTCCCAAGGGAGACTCAGAAGTTGATAGTGCTGACTTAGAACCACTCATCATGGCTCTATTTTTCAGTAAATTGTTTTTAAATAAAAATGTACAACAGCTCATTAGTAAATGCAGAATTATGCTGTAGTCTTTTAGTTTTTCCACATTTATATCTAGACAGGTGTAAGGAGTGATACTCTTAGCTGTCCTTACAAAAGTCACAGGAGGAGAGCACCTTAGCCATGTGTGTAGGATAAAATGTCTCCCTCCCCAAGCTGGGAATTTTGTGACAAAATCATAAAAAATAAGTGAGCAACTCAAAACAATATTGCTTTCTATTCCCAATAGAGCACATACAAACACACATATGAGAATATTTTAATGGCAAAATGATAGCAAAAACTTCAGTTATTTTTATTAAGACTGGGTTTCCCCAGTGATTGTGCCTGAGAACCAGGCATCAGGAGGTGGCAGAGGACAGAGCTCATTGCACCATTTCCACATATGTATTCATGTGAAGGCTCCTTCACTTCCCCTAGCCTCGCTTCCCCTGCTGTGACACATAGCTGGCGGACAGCAGGACTTCTCTTATGGGATGTGTACTGGCATAGTGTGCTGGCAGGAAACAGCAGAGCATGGGGAAACAGGACCAAATTAACCCTGCTCTTATGGAACATTCCCGCACCCATGTGCCTGCAGTCCTCAGCCCTGTGGTCAGGTCCTCCCCAAACAGTCCAGCCAGGAAACCAGTTCCAGGTGGAGATGTACAGTGAGAGGTGGTCATTAACACGTGCATTTTCTCCTCACTGAAACTGTGTTCAAGGCACAACGGATAGCAAGTTTTTCCTTCTCCAAAGCCTCCCTCAAATTTTCACTTCCTGGCTCCAGCCTTCCTGGAAACATGGAAGATATTGAGTTGGCCAGCTGTGGTGCCAGGAGCAGGTATCTGTTGTCTGTCGACTGTTCCTTCGGAACAGTCAATGCTGGAAGAAACATTTGCTGGGTGAGACAATCTCATGCCCACTCTTGCTCTGTGGCTGGCTAGGTCTCCTCATTCTTCTTTGAGTTTGCTGTCCCGCCACAATGAGGACTCAAGAGTCTGGTATACTATTCTCATCAGTTAAATCCCAACTCCTGGAGCCAGGCTGGGTCTTACTTACTTTGGGTCCTTTAAAGTCACGCTCAGTGCCTGACATCAGGTAGGTGTACAATTGTGTGATGAAATAGACCTGAAGGTGTCGTGTGGCTCCATGGAAATGTCTGACTCCTGACTTCCACGGGCCATTTCCTGCCTGCTCTGTTCTCTCATCTACAACTCATCTACAAATTGGAGAGAATCCTCCTCACCTGCCTTTCCTTCCCGAGAAAGGAGAACAAGACCAGCTGGTTCTAGAGAAACTTTGATGAAGAGTTGAGAAATAACACACAATTATTGTAAGATACAAAGAGGATAAGGAAAGGGTGTCTCCCTCATGCCTGCGTGAGCATTTCCTGGTGCTGTGGGGCGGCTGCCTTTGCTCCTTTTCTCGTTTTTTATAGGCACTCAATCTCGCTTTCTCAAGTGTTTGCACGTGCGTGTGTGTGTGCGTGTGCATGTGCATGTGAGTGTGTGTTGTATTTCATGCATTCATGTATGTGCAGGGCTACACCTCTATACATCCATACATGGAGGCCAAAGGAGGCTAATGGGTGTCTTCTGCCATGATGCCTCCTCACCGTACTTTGTAAGAAAGGCCCTGTCACTGAGCCTGGAGCTTAGGGATTCGAACTTATGTCCTCTTACTTCCATAGCAAGTGCCCTCACCCAACTGAGACATCTTCAGGCCTCACTCTCCCTTTAAATGCACATACACGGGACCCAAAGTTGAACAAGACATTACCCTACATTTAAGTGCTCGAGCCTCCCAGAGAAAACCAGACTATGACACTAAGGCTATGTAGACACAGCTATGTGCTCACAGGAGGGCACCCGACACAGCTCATCAGACATGGAGACCTCAGGTAATGCCTAGGACCAGAGCAGGATCCAGTCAACCGAAACGGGAAGGGAAATCATTCCAGAAAAAGGATACTAGGTCAAAAGCAAGGACAAGGAAAGGGCATAGGGCAGTCTGATGTCCTATGGTTGGAAGTGTTTTTGTTTCATTTTAACGAAGTTTTAAGTGGGTCCTGCATGGTTCAGCTCACTAGAGAGGCCGGGCTCTTTCCTGTATCGTCTTCTTCACTCTGTTTTCTTCTTCTCATTCTCCTCCTGCTCATCTCCCTCATCTTCCCTCTTTCTCTTTCCACCCGTCCTCTTTCCCCTCTTTCTTCATTCCTCTTGACTTTCTTTTTCTATTCATTGTATTTCCCATCATCCCTTTCTTCTCCTTTTATCTTTTTCTTCTTCCTTCTTCTCGCTTCCTCCTCCCATTTCCATGCCCTCCCGTTTCCATTTATTTCTCCCATCTTCCTTTTCTCTCCACTCTTCTCTCTTTTCTGTCTTTTTTATTCTCTTCCTTTTCTTCTCTCTTCTCTTTGCTCTTGACCTTGTCTCTCCTGCTCCTCCTCCTTCTGTACCAGTGCAGCAAAGGAGGGAGCCAAGAGTGTTATATTGGTGGATCTTGGCTTGTGACAGATCTCAGAGGACTTTCACGGCCACGCAAAGGGCGCTGAACTTCACTCAGACGCTCTGGAGCTTCTGTAGTGACCCTGTAGGGTCTCAATTAGAGAAACTGGCCTGCTTTGTAGAGGTTGTTGGCTCCTTCTTACAAAGAGCTAGCTAGGAACTACTTCAGGCTGTATAGTGTCTGAGTAAACACACACCTGAGGAGTAGTATGGAAGCTGTCACAGACAGTGCACAAACAATTGAGCTCGGCCATTTTCCAGCCAACCTTTATCTATAGACACCGAACTCTGAGTCTCAGCTAATTAATCACATGTCACAAAATATCCTTCTGTGTCTACCCTTCTACCCACTTACAAATGTATAAGCCATTCTTAGCTTGTGGGCGGAAGACAAATGGGTGATGAACTGGATTTGTCTCAGACCTTTCTTTGTCTCTGTTTTCCATGAATTTGTCTGAGGGCAGAGGTGGAGATGAAGGTGGAGGATGAGCCAGATAAAATGATAAAGCCAACCTTGATGCAAACCTTGGGAGAAAAAGGGGGACAGGAAAGAGGTTATGGAGACATCGGACATGGGGAGATACCGTGATAGAAAAGCAAGTCAAGGGTGGCTTAGCAGAAAGAGAGGCATGGGTAGTGACTGGGAAGGTTGGGTGCTGGGAAGCATCAAGATCTCCTCCTCGGTAGCCTGGATGGAGGCCTACATGAGATAAGCTAAGACCATCGTCATGAGATGCTAAGACCATCGTCTCCCTGGGAACCCTGTCCACACTGCCTGAGAGAACACAAAATCAGAAATGGGAGGAAAGGGCTTTCCCAGTACTCCTCAGAAAGAATCCGAACTACTCATTAATACCCACTATGACTCCAAAAATCAAATCATCACACACCCCATGAGAAGATGAGGGAAGACCCAAAGATGTCTCTAAAAATATGACTATTGGCTCCTTCCTTCCATTTAAACTGCCCAGGCTTGCCACTACTCAGTCACAAAGACTGAACTCTGGTTATGCACAATTGCATGAGGCTGGGTTCTCTTAGGAAATCCCATTTGAAGGAGTGTGAGGTTTCCTATAATTGGATAACATAATTGTAATCAAAACTGGGGTAAAGGAATGAGTTGTTGTCTTACAGTCAGTACCTCAGACAAAACATTGTTCCTGATGAGAGGTTTCTGTTGAGAGAGAGAGAGAGAGAGAGAGAGAGAGAGAGAGAGAGAGAGAGAGAGAGAGAGAGAGAGAACCACTTTAGTCCTGGCGCGCACTGTGGCAAGCACAGCACACACAAAACACTTTTTGTCCCAAAGCCAAAGGCTCCAAACAATGAGCCACAGGACACCTTTGAGCAGCGTGCCCACTGGAGCAGAGCTGACTGCATTGAGAGCCAGGAGCCCCAAAGGTGTCTGCAAATTGGTAAAAGTGTGTGGTTCCCTTATGAACCCCAGCGTGGGAGGTGTTCCGGTGCCCCTGCTTGAGAGCTGCGGCTTCCACGCTTAATTTGAGAGAAGGTCCCATTCTTTTGGAAGCAGAGAGGAAAGTCTTTTCAAGAGCATCCCTCCTGGTGGACCCCCCCCTGTCTGCAGTCAGGTGGACAGGCCTTGTTGTGAGCATCAGGGGCCACTCCCAGGATGCACAGATAATCCGTGTACGCAGGGGACATTTGTTTCGGTGGGGCCTCCTGGGCATGTCTGGCTCACCCTCAGAGTTACTTTTCTTCTAATTTGTCCCCCAACACCACCACATGTGACTACGCCAAGTTGCTAGCTTCATTCAGTCACTTCCGACAGAAACATTCTGAGTGACTTTTCTGGGACCATGCATCTGGTCATGGCCCTGACCTCCCCACTCTGGGCATACTTGTGTGTGCATATGGAAACCAGAAGATAAACTCAGCTGTCGTTTCTCAAACAGCATCTACTGCTTTGTTTTGTTTTGGTTTGTTTTGGTTGGGGAGCTCAAGATGGACAGTACCTAAAGAACAGCAGTCCAGATTGCCTTCCAGCCTCCAAGTGAATGTACATACACACATACACGTATACACATACATCACTCACACACCATACATATATCACACACCACTACACACACAGACACACACACACAGACACACACATATGCACACTACATACATACACACACAGACACACACACGAACGTGCAGGCACACACACACACATAGTAGGAGAAAGGATGGTACAGAGGGAGAGAGGCTGTTTAAATTACCCCATAGCAGTAAGGAAAAACCATTACAAAGAAGCTATCCACAAATATTGGAATGTCACATAATTAACATTAATATTCCTCTGGAAATTTATGTATTTTGTTTTTCCTTTCTTACCCTGGGTAACACTGAGAACTGTATCACTGCAGGTGACCCAGAGCAGCTGATAAGTGAATGAATCCAGACAGTAATCTGACCTTGCTACTTAATGCCTCTGGGTCTCAGTTTTCGAGCTCTGGAAGGGGGCTGATAACAGAGCCCACTGCAGGGGACACATCACTAACTGGTCACAAATGTGAAGTTCAGACAGGCTCCCTGTAGGACACCCTGAGTCAGAACCCAAGACTCATCTCCCTCTGTCTGCCCTAAGGCAAGGCCATGGGGACATAGGAGAATTAGATGGAGGTCAAAGCAGCCCCTGGTCAGTAATGACCAGTCCCCCTGTGTCTTTTCTAGCAAAAAGGGACACTAGTAATCATAGCCACTACCATGTCCTTTCCTCTTCCAGCACCTTCCTGGAAGCATTTTCTTCTCAAGACTGAAACAAGGCAGGTAGGGGACATTAACAGTTTTAATTAATACAGCTTTATCTTCCTCCCTAGGCTGTTGGCAGGATTAATCCCTACCCAGGGTTTAAGCTCCTTAGCAGACAGACTCTGTGTTCCCACCAAACAGCTCAGCCCCTCAGTCTCCTAGTCCAGCTCACTCAGTATTTGCCCTCTGCCTCACAGGACAGCCTCCTTGCTCCCTTGAAATTGGCTGCGTGGTTCCTGTGAATTTGACTTTATCTTCTGTCTGATGTAATTAAGTGTGAAAAATCTTTGAGCCTTGCCTGCAGCCATAGGAGATGGGGATGTCTGTGTGGTCTGGGTGGGACGCTGAGCTCCGGTTCAAGTCCTGAAGAGCCCCTGACAGCTGGTACTAGGGTCCTGAATTCCAGGCAGGGTCTCAGAACACTCCTGAGGTGTTGAAGACATGGGTGGGGGGCACACAGAGCCAGTGGGAGAGAAGAGCTGGAGAATGCTGATGGATTTCATAGCTAAACCCAGAGCCTCTGAAGAAGTCATAGGGCCCTGCCTAGAAATTGGCCCAAGAAATCATTGCCCACTGATTTGTCAAAGACAAAAGTTGCATTTGAGGCTTTGCCTAGCTCAGTGCTTGGCTTTTGTTGATTTCATTTGTCCTTATGTATGACTCTTAGTCCCTAAAATAATCCCCCGAAGAACCAAGCATTACAAGCATGTTCCTACACTTTGGGCATATTTATAATTTCATTCCTTCCTCCTGCAGCACACGTTTACAATGACCTGGCTAAACCCAGTAGAAAGAGGTGGCAGGGGGCTTCCTCTAGGGCTCCATTCATCGAAGGACAATAATATGTTAAAATAACATAAAAAAAACCCACATTCATTACCACAGCAAAGGCTCTGTTTGGATCCTGCATAATGACACGGGCATATTATGCAGGGACAGATGTATACCATGTTCACTGAACGAGTTAACCTTGACCTCACCCCGGCCTTGCTAATTCTGACTAAACCTGACTCAAACTAGACCCTAATGCAGCCTCTGGATTTCTCTAAAGTACAATTTTCTGAAGAAAATTCAGTTTCTTTCCATGTGATATGCTTCCTGGGAAAAAAAAATCCCATTCCTAAGTAAGTTTCATTAAGTATTCCACATGCACATAAGGGCTGGGAAATGGCTTAGTTGGTAAAGAGCTTGCTATGAACCAGCGAGGACTTGCACTGAGATTTCTAGAACTCATGAATAAAGACTGGGTGCTGTAGTGCGTACGTCTGTAACCTGGAAGTAGAGACGAATGGAATCTTGGTACTGTTGGACAGACAGCCTGGCTTAAACGGTGAGCTCCAGATTCAGTGAGCAGCCCTATCTCCAAAATAAATAAATAGATTAAGAGTAAGGTGGAAAACATCTGACTCTGACCTTTGGATTCCACACCCATACACTCTCTCTGCGCTCTCTCTCTCTCTCTCTCTCTCTCTCTCTCTCTCTCTCTCTCTCTCTCTCTCTCTCTTTCTCTCTCATGAAGAGTGTTCACAAGGAATCCTGTTTTTGATTCCTTTCCTACAGCTCCATATCAGAGCCTCAGATACCACTGAAGTCTATTATCTTTTTTATTAGTTTTTACAATTTATTTAGTACACACGCTACATAGAAAACTTCCATTGTCTCTACAGCCTATAATTTGGCATGTATTTCTCACGGATGAATGAAAGCCAAGTCTATTTGTAGGTAGCCTGTCTCCCAATCTGGTATTCAGGGTCATTAAAAGATTGACTTTGGGCTCTGAGTCACAGAAGTGAGCTTGCCTCTTTCTTCCCTGGTACCGCTGCTTCTATGGGAGTCCCCACTGGCACTTAGATGAAATGAATCAATATATATGTATGTATGAATGAATGTATCTCAGCCTCTCTCTCTCTCTCCCTCCCTCCCTCCCTCCCTCCCTCTCTCTCTCTCTCTCTCTCTCTCTCTGTCTCTCTCTCTCTCTCTCTCTCTCTCTCTCTCCTTCCCTCCTCCCCTACCCTATCTTCCTGGAATTAAACTAGATCAAGCTGGGGGAATGCCACACTTAGGCCGGGGAGTGTTAGACTGAGGAGGGAGGCTCTTGGAAGGAACTTTACCATGAACAGATACTACAAATTTTGAAAGTCATCTGATCCTGCCCCGGAGTGCTTTATGCTACCAAAGTTTAAATTCAATAAAGACTACAAATGCTGGAATGGTGGGAAGGCTGACCTTCAGCTTGCTAAGAGAGGTTGTGGAAATGTCTGAGCACTTGCTGAGAAACACACCACGTATCTCAGGTAAGTATGAGTCAAATCCCAGTGGCCCCACAGACATTCCCCTCTTACCTAACCAGCCGTGCTGACTAGAATGAGAAACCACCCCTTAGGCTTGGGTGTTTGAATGATTGTTCCCGGTAGTTGGCACTGTTTGTGGAGTTTGCAGAGCCTTTGAGAGGTGGACGTTCACTGGAGGGAAGGCATCACTGGGGTGGGTTCACTCTTCCCACATTTGAAAATGTGAGCTCTCAGCTTCCTGTTCCTGGTGCCATGTATCTTCCACTTGCTACCATGCTTTCCTGCCATGATGGACTGTTTTCCCCCTGAAACCGTAAGTCTAATTGAACTCTTGTATAAATGGCATTGGGCAGGGTGTTTTAGCAAAGCGACATAAAAATAATTAATATATACTGCCCATAAGAAAATCCCCACCCAGGAGTTAATCTGAGTCTCAAATTCATCCCGATGACTGTATCTTAGTTGTAGGTTTCAACTCTTGACAGGACATCTCAACATCCGTAACAAATGTGATGTTAAATCACACTCACTAGAAAAGTCCTATTCTTACATCCATGATTTTGGAAAAAGATAAGTAAAGTAACTGTATGTTTCCAGTCTCATCTCGGTTTTTTCTGGAGCTGCTTTCGGCATTATCTTCCCTGCACACCAGCTGGGTCGTGCCACTGTGCCCTTCGGACTCTTGCTTGCCTGTAATCTGGGGGAATAAAGCCCAGGCTGCCCTCATTTCGAGCTCCTTGGTGACACATTGTCCCCTTGGGGATCTATGCTCCCAGAACAACCCAATGCATTGGTTGGCACTTTACAAGTATTTCTTACAGGTGACCTATCTGGGTCTTTGCACAAACTACTCAGTTTCTGACCAAATCCTTCTCCTCCCACTCTCCATCAGGTCAAAGGTAACATTGGATTAAAGAGACTTTCTCTGATGTTGTTTATTAATTCTTTCAGTTATAAGCTCTTTAACTCTGGAAACCAGAATCGAGCAATTCTCTTTTTCCTACAATGTGTTTCTGACAGGACTAACTCCAGCCTGTTTCTAATGCTTTGTTTGTTTGTTAACTTATCTGTGTCTTAGCCACTAGACTGGGAATGCTTTGAGAACAGAAATTCAGCTAAACAAATGTCCCTTATTTAAAAATTTTAGGACCACTAGAGGACGACCTAGGTGTTGGTCCTCTGGCGCTGTCTCCCTTTACCCCTTTAGTCTGAGACAGGTCTTTGATTGGCCTGGAACTTGGCTAAACAGGCTCAGCTGCTCACTGAGCAGCTCCAGGGTCTACATGCCTGTCTCTCTGGTCCTGGGATTCTGAGTGTATACCATTCCATCTGCTTTTACATGGGTTCCAGGGATCCCAACACAGGTCCTCCCACTTTAACAACTGGATTTGCCTTTCCATCTCCCAGATTTTGGAGTTTTAAAGGACACATGCTTATATACAAGGAGATAAATCAGGGAGGAAACCAACTCTAAACATTAAATTCATTTCTATAAATTCATTTCTATTCCATGTACACTGCATACTCATACCCAGAAGGCCCTTCCATTTTGACTGATACTTGTCACTGAGGTCAGATGTAGGATTTTACATTGAGAGGATGTCAGTGCTCAGAATGTTGCCAGTTCTGGGGAGTTAGGTATTTCATATGTTTGGATTAGGGACTCACAACCTAACCTACTGAAAATGCTGTTTGTTGAGTATACTAACAGTACTGTTTCCGTCTTAAAGTTCTTGGGCTTTGCTTTTAGCTGTTGCATGAGCTTCATGGCTCCATGTGATCTCTGGCTAGAGGAAGGTTACTTTTTTGCCCTTTTTCCTTCTAGGAATGAGTAGTTATGACTGGTTCACACGGAGGTCCTGGGTTTTAATTACTACCTGTTAAGAAACCATGTTCTCCTCTGCTCCTTCCCCTTCTCCTCTACTCCTCATTATTATCTAGGGGCCATGGGGAAGGGGCAGCATTAACATAATGTTTGATCTCCCTCAGTTGACCCCTGAACACCAGGGTCGTCCAACTTCATGGTCTGCCATCAATATCAAGCTGGCCTACCATTCCTGAGATTTAGCCCCGCGCTTTGCCAAAGAATAAAGACGGAACGGAGAGGCAGTAAATTATTTCATGCATTTCAAGCATGAGGGCATGGGTTTGGATTCCTAGAACCCACATAAAATCCAGTGTACCCCACAAACACACACATGATCTTGTGCATGCACACACACACAACGGAGTTGAAGAGACATGATAAACATCCATCCAAAGGCGCAGAGATCTCTTTCTGATGTGACAAAGCCCACACATTTGGAAAGGGTGGCTGAAGGGTGAGTCAGATAAACAGTAATAATAAATGACGCTACCAGGGGCAAAGGAGGTAACACCCACACAGGGCAACTCCAGAGGAATTTCTATTTAAAATCCTGGGTCAGCTTTGTTTTGGAGGGATGTGGGACTTTTTAACTTTTAAAGACCGCCTTGCCTTCCTTCCCAAGAGGAGCAGCTGAGCTGGGGAGGCAGGATCCTTTCCTGCTTTCTTGAGTCTCTTTGGCCGTCAATGGGAGTGTCAGTTTTCAATGCAGAACCCACACTGAGTATGCATTCCTGCTAAAACTGCCTCTCCTCTCAGGATGACAGAGGAAGCTCAGTGAGTAGTTTTAGGTAGAAGCCTCAGCCCCCGTGGCTACAAAGGCAGATTTTTCTCTAATAGCCAATCCTGCAAGCGGTCAGGCAGTTTAGGAGTTGACAAGAGCAGGGGAACTGCTGAGGCCCCACACTGAGGGCAGTTTCTCAGGATGCCTAAGAGAGAGGGAGATGATCCCTCAGTTCTTACTAAGCCTCCAACCTTTGTTCTCAGCCCCCATAGCGTCTGTCCTGGCCTCTCTTTGATCACGAGAACAATCAGAGCCCTAAGAAGGGATGGGTGCAGGGAACGTGACTCAGTGGGTGGGTAAGATGTCCAGGAAGACCCCAGTTCAGATCCCTCCGAGTGTCCAGGTTTGCTTTTTGTTAAATTAATTAATTAAATTAAGGCCATGTTGGTTGAGCTGCCGCATCCCCTGCAAGGGACGGAAACTTGAGACTGCTGTGATGTGGTGGCCACCAATGTGTTCCAGTTAAGAGAACCTGTCTTAGAAAGTGATAAAGCAGGACACACCCACTGTCCCACTCCGGCCTATGCACTCCTGAACAATACAGACACATGTACTTATGCAGGTACAAATACACACATGTGTGTGCCCCAATTACTCTCTCCAGCATTCATTATTCTGCTGGTTAAAATTAAACACACACACACACACACACACACACACACACACACACTAAAAAATAAATTTTAAGATGTACAATTTTCAGCATTTGGTTTTGAATAGTGAGTGGGACTATAAATAGTTTTTAGTGTTTTATATTTATCTATATTGCCTATAAGTTTGTGTTATTTATCAACTAAGAGAAGTAACACGGGGGGGGGGAGGGTGTACTTTTTTGCCTTTAGTGATTTTTTTCCCCCATTAACAAAGATTTCCATGAAAATGCAACTTGACTGGCCAGAGGGGCCATGTGGCTACCAAGGTGCTTCAGTGGGAAGGGAATTCTGCAGGGTTTGTTTTCAGTCTTTTGTAAGCTTTCTTTTCTGTTCTTAGAAAGGAGATCGTGACCCCTGTCCAGAGAAATGACCTTGGATTTAAATGTGAAATGCTAGCCCAGTCTGAATGTCTAAAAAGGGCATTTAGCGCCAGACCAAGAGGCGAGGGTCACTCTGCTCCTTTGAGACACGTGATGACCTCCATTAGATCACTTGCCAGAAGCGGGGTGCTGCATCTCAGACACCCCTCCAAGTCCTCTGGCTGCAAAGGGCATCTCCTTTCCCTCCTCCATTAAGGGGTAGGCAGCCACAGAGCTCTGTGTTGACCCAGCTTATCATCTAAGGCAGGCTGGAGATCACTAAGGAAGAATTCACCCTCACATATGCTTTTCCCTTTTATTTTCCCTAGAATAAGGCAGGTTTGTGGGACCCTCCTATGTCTAGGGGTTCTGTGTTCTTACTGTTTTCCTTGGCTGTCAGTCAAAGACAAAAGGAATGGCCCCTGGGAAAAGTTTACTGTGTGTTTGTGCTTATGTGTGCTTCTGTTAGTGTAGGTTGCTGGGTATTTTATTTGTATGCTTGTACTTATGTGTATGCCTGTATTTGTGTGTTTATGAGTCTGTCTATGTGTGTATGGGGTTGTAGTTGTGTGTGCTTATGGGTGCTTGGATATATGTTTGTATGAAGATGAGTGGTGTACATTGTGTTTGTATGTATTGGTTTGTGTTTGCATGTGCTTGTGTCTGTATGTGTATGGTGGGCATTTGTTTATGTTTATATAGCTTATGTTTGCTGTGTTGCTGGCCTACTGCTTTTAAAGAAGATTTACTTGTATTTATATGCATGTGTGTGTATTTGTATGCATGCTGGTATCCACTGAGTCCAGAAGAGAGTGTTGGATTCTCTAGAGCCTGAGTTACATGTGGTTGAGAGCTGATAACTGGGCTGGGAATTGAGCCTGGGCCCTAGGAAAAAGCAGTGAGCACATTTAACTGCTGAGCTGTTTATCTAGCTCCTTGATTTATATATATATTTAAATCCTTAATGATATGGCAAGATCTGTTGCCCCTATATGTGTAAAAGGCTACCAAATCTGAGACTTTAAGATTTCCTAACAAATATGGGGCTGCAGAAATGGCTCAGTGGTTAAGAGCACTGACTACTCTTTCAAAGGACCTGGGTTTAATTCCCAGTATCTGCATGGCCCCTCACATCATCTGCAACTCTAGTTCCAGGGTATCAGACGCCCCCATCCGACCTTGTTGAGCAGCAGGTACACACATCACACAGTACACAAACATAAATGTAGGCAAAACATCCATACACATAAAATAAAACAACAATTTCAAAATGCTTTAAAGGTTATTTTACCGACATAAAAAAGAGGTAGAAGGAGATGTGACAAATAAAACCTCTTCCTGTAGGACCTGCTGATGTTAGCTATCCCTGCTCTTTCCAAAAGAGAAATCAAAAGGTTCCCTCTCCTGTTAGACCGCTGCTGTGTAATCCCTCATTTATAGTTTACTAATCTTTTCTTTCACAGACTAGACAAAGCAGTTGGGTTTGTTGGTTTAAAATACTTTAATATCTATTATGCTTCCATATCTAGCTAAACTCTGTAGAATTTACTCCCAAAGCTCAGACATTGTAAGAGGTATTTTAGTTCCTCTGCTGTTAAGTTGCTAACACGTGAAACAGTAGATTTCTGTCTGGGGATAGTCTCCGACTTAGTTCTCTGTCATCCTGAGGATACAATTGTCTGCCTGTACTGCTAGACTTCCAAGGTTCATTGTTAACCTCGAAATTCATGAGGAAGAAAGAATGGAAGCCTGAAACCATAAAAATGCCAACGGGCCTGTGGAAAACATGTTCCCAGCTTAGGTAGAGAAGTAAGATCTTACTGTGTAAGCGAGAAAGGAAATGGGGTACAATATATGGATTTATTTTCAGAACATAGAACACAACTCATCAATTCCCAAGGGAGAAAGAAAACTAAAGTTGCATACAGCATCTGTGTTAAATGCAAATTGCAGGGCTACAGGGAGATGGGGGCCGGACTGAGAAATAACTCCTAAACTACTTGTTTCGAAAGCCTGAGTACTTAAGTTCAAGCTCCAGAACATACTTTTAAAAGCCAGGTTTTGTTGCACATTCTTAAAATCTTAGCTGTGGGGAGGTTCCCTAGCCATCCAGTCTACCCTACTAGGGGAACTAGGGGAAGATCCTGTCTCAAAGGCTATTTTCTGCTGAGGATAACATGCGAAGTTGTCCTGTGACTTCCACGTGCATATACATACATGCATGTGTACCCTTGCACAGACATGCATACACACATGCATAAAACTTCATTTTCAAATACTGAAAGCATTGTATACTGGAACATGTAATAGCCTAGTGACTCGTCAAATCACTCTTCTGGTATTCCAAATGGCACACACAGTCAAACGCTTTCTGGAGTGAATGATGGAGAACAGTGTGAGGCTCCATGGTTGGGAGCAGCTGTTTTCTGGACTTACAGGCTTTCCTTGTACATCCCTGGCTGACTTGGAACTCACTCTGTAGCTCAGGCTGTCCTGAAACTCACAGAGATCCGCTGGTCTCTTCCTCCTGCGTGCTAGGATTGAAGGCGTGCACCACCACCACTGTCTGGTCCATTATCTTTATTGATTCTGCGTGTTGCTGGCATATACAACATAGTGCACATGTAGACAATAGAGATAACTTGCAGAAGCTGGTTCCCTCCTTCCACCATGTGAGTCCTAGGGATGAAACTCAAATGTCAGGTTTGGCAGCAAGCAACCTGCTGTGTCATCTTTCCTTTGTTTTTAGTCAAATTAAGCTAGGGCGCCTGTTTTCCCTCACTGCCCTTTTGTTAGTATACTGGTTTTGGAAATAACACTTAGAAAAAAAAAAGACAAGATTTTTGTTCATGCACTTATTACAATTTAGTAATGTGGGCAGGCACAACGGGGAAGTGGACAATTGACCCTGAGGAACATCTGCATGGTCTATTGGAACTACCTGCTGGAAGACAAGCCTTTTAAAACAGTCTCTCAGAGAGTTTGCAATGGCAATCACTGAGAAGTGACCTCCCACAGAGCATCACCAGGTATCAGTTACAGAGCAGGACTTTCTCAGAATGAATGATGCAGGTAGATATGGATTGAAGATGCTAACTTGCCTGCCTAAAAAAAATAAGAGGTGGGGTTGGGGAGATGACTCGGTCCATAAAGCGCTTGCCTCCCAAGCATGAGGACCTGAGACTGATACCCAGTATTCATGTAAAAGCCAAGAATGGTGACACGCAATTATAATCCCAGCACTGGGGCTGTGGAGATGGATAGATTCCTTCTGGTATTCACTGGCCAGCCAGAATACTTGACTCTGCAAGATCCAGGTAAAAGTGAGAAACCCTGTCTCAAAAACACAAAGGTAGAGACTGACTGAGGAAGCCATCTACACACACACACACACACACACACACACACACACACACACACAATAATAGACAAGATTAAGGCATGCCAGAGAGCTAAGCAAAGCATCCTGAGAATGAGTTGACAAGCTAAACCTAGGTAGCCTGTATCTCAGACATGTCCCAGTTCCCACTCTGATGATACTTGCTCACTGCTTTCCCAGTATCATGGGACAGTCAGGACATTTGGCCCAGGCACTTGGCTCTCTATGAGCCCCTCTACAGTCTTGGTTAGAATCTTATCCCTAGATGAAAACTCAATGAGAGTAACATATTCCACTCTTAAACCCTTCCACCCTTCTTATGTTCAATGCCCACAGAACTACGTTGTAGCAGGAAGTATCTCCACAGATGCCCACCAGCATTATTTAAGAAAGATTTCTTCATGAAGACTGTGATCCTGCATTTGTACCACAGTAGAGCTAAAATTAAGGCTTCCTTGATAATAGAAGAAAAATAGCATTTATCTAGCTCTACCTCTTACCAAACAGTAATCCTCGTTCAGTTGTTCCAAACAACACAGGTAGTTGCAATTTCATAGTTAAAGATAGAACCTTCTCAGATGAGAAACTTGGTTGGAGATCTATTCTCCTATACTATTATGTTCTGTTATATTCTATCTTATTCTATTCCATTCCATTTTATTCTGTCTATTATATTCTTTCTATTCTATTCTATTTCATTCTATTCTTTCCTACTCTTCTATCCTGTTTACTCTATCCTATCTGTTCTATGCTTTCAAGTTCTCTCTATTCTATTAGCTATACCCTGTCCTATCTACCCTCATTCTATTCTATTCTATTCTATTCTATTCTATTCTATTCTATTCTATTCTTTCTGTTCTGTTCTATTGTAGTTCACCATGATTGTTTGGCTGTGCATGGCTGTAGCCATGCTATTTGGTCTGTTCTAGAGCAATCTATACTCTTCTTGTGGTCCTATGAGAATTGCCCACCAATGCTCCCTCTAGCTCACATATGCACTAATGCCATGCAAGGCCTCTTCTGTGGTTTCTTCCTTGTTCCAGGGTGGTCCAGCAGTCCTTTTCAAAAGTGGGAATGAAGCCCTCACCCAACCGTGGGCAGCATGTGTTTATACTTGGACTAGAAATCAAGACTGAGCTGCATTCATGGGCGGTTAGTTAGAAAGTGGTCTTTTACTTCTCCTTGCTACTCTGTGTTCCTCAGGGAGACCTTGGAGAGAGCAGCCATGGAACCTTTTGAGGCAGGGTCTCTCATGACCCACTGCCACAGAGCACAGTCTATCCCCAAGAGTTCATGTCTTAGGAATTCTGACTCATGAGCTGAATGTAAGGGTCCTTCCTACAAACTCATCACCCCACTGTGGCTGTACCATAAAGTTCCAGCTCCTGAATATTGATTGTTGGGGCTCTGCAGAGCCCCCCATGCTCCTTTTTGGTCCTTCCCTGTGTGTGTTTTTATTCAGGGACATTTTCTAACACTAAAACTTTGGCAGTATGGTGGAAGGGATTAGGAATCTCAGAACAACAGTAAACACATTGGCAGTGACTGTAACATAATTGCTACAGGATGTCCCACACTGTGTAAGAGCATTCGATTTGGTGTTCCTTCAGCACTACTTGGCTGGAAGCACTTCCTGTACTTGTAGCCCTTTCATAGGATCTGGCATGTTCCCACACGTGTGATGCGTTTGAATTCCATATTTTATATGTCATATTATTTGGATACAATGTTCCAACTATTAAATACAGCTGCAAGAGGAGAGTTTCAGATGGGGGGGGAACTTTGCAGAATGTTCGAAACTTAGCCATCCCTAAACCACTGAAAGCAAACAAAACAAAGTAGTCCGTGTCTGTTTTGGTGACACAATGTACAGATGATTCAGTAATATTTACCAACTAGCAGTGGGTTGGTCGCCAAAGGAGCACATATGCACACACCTAACATGGAAGATTCTTTGGGGCTGTTTTTGAAATGATCTTTATGGAAGAAAGGGAATTATTTTGGTATTGCTTAGGCTGAATTTATCTTAGCATTGGAAAAAAAAAACATAGGGGCAAGACCAATATTCCTGAAAAGATTCTGTAGTCCTGAGGGTTGATGAGATGGCCAAGTAGATAAAGACATTTGACACCGAGCCCAAGGACACACACACACACACACACACACACACACACACACACACACACACACACACAATCTGTAGCCCTAAATGTGAGCAAGGCATGTTTTATCTTTGAGATAAGATGGATGTTCCACAGATACACATTAATGCATGTATCCTTCTCATTACATACACATCTTAAAGATGAAATGGTATCATATGTGAAGAATCTGAATAAGAGCAGGAAGCAATGACCCAGCTACTAGTAATGAGCCCTTCTAGAACCCCAGCTGGGCCTTCCACACACTGACTTGTATAAACACGAACCAGGGTTCCTTGAATAAATTAAAAATCTCAGTGTGAAGACCATAATATACATCTCAGAAGAGCCTGTCATACCCAAAGCCAAGGAAGCCATTGAAGAGTTTTACTCATAGTTGGAGCTGAAGAGATGGCTCGGGGTTTAAGAATATGTACTGCTGAGTCTGATCCCCAGCATCCACATCAGATTTCTCACAATCGCCTATGACTCTAACTACAGCAGGTCTGGCACCCCCCTCTGGTCTCTACCAGCACCTGCACTCACATTCACATACACAGGACCCCCACATCATTAAAAATAAAGTAAGTCTTTCCTACAACACCAAAAAATTCAAAGACCATGCCAAAAGGACTCTGAGCTAGGGATGAGAAAAATTTGAGCAGAAATTAAGAATAACAACTGTTAAAAATCTAAATGCATTGTGGTTTAAATATACAATTTTGCAATAATTTTAAAAGCAAAGTATTTGGTCACCCCTGGAGAATGCTAATAAACCACTAATTTATTGTATCAGAGGCAATAAATAGTAGCAAGGGAGCTTTTATAAATTGTTTCACAGGTAGCCAGTGGGCTAGGGACCTTATTAATGGAGTTATTTCTCTAATTAAGTAAGGTGAAAAGGATAAATTAGAATATTTCCCTACATTTTGCAATTTATTAATAAATTTACACAATGAACATTCATGATGGCTGCCATCTCCTGCTAAAGATTTTTGTTCCCTTCTAGTGTTCTGTTCCCTGTGCCCCCTCCACACTCTCCCCTTCACTCTTCCACAATTATGGATTCCTTAATTTTCATTATATTTACATTATATATAAATTATATGGGCTGAACAGGCTATACTTACATACATTCCTAAACATATAAATGCAATCTGGTCAGTCCATATAACATTACCTGCGTGTATGTTTTCAGGGCTGATCATTTGGCCCTGGATAGTCAATTGATGTGCTACCAAAGGCTGTTTTTCCCCAGCTGTCATGGTTCCTTCTTTTTCTATAGTTCCTTGTCTAGGGTTGAGGTCTCCAGAGCTGTGCCATTTGCTTCATAAAAGGTGAGTTTCCAAGAGGTGCTTAGACCATGAGGTGCTTCCTCAGGAGTGGAGTTAATACTACTACTACAAAGGGAGCAGAACGCAATCACCTCTATTTGCCCTTCTGCCAGAGAGAGAGAGAGAGAGAGAGAGAGAGAGAGAGAGAGAGAGAGAGAGAGAGAGAGAGAGAGTAGGAAGGAAGGTTCTCTGTGGATGCTGATGGGGGTAGAGTGAGATTTGGCACCAGACCCACAGAAGTGGGTTTACAGACAGTTCCTTTTGTATCAGTCAGTGGTTAATCCAGACACTTATAACTGGTTAAAGTGCTGAGAATAAAAGCAGCAGTTGAGTGCCCGGCCCTAAGTGGGGCGTCTATAGCAACTCTTTCGAGGCTCAGGGGTCACTGGGGAAGAATGAGCCAAAAGAATTTAATGGCTGGAGAACGGGAAGAAGTGCTGTGCTCTGTACATTGCAGGGCGACTGTACTCACAAACTCACAGCAGCTGTAGTGACCTGCACAAGACCTGGACAAGGTCAAGCCAATCCACATTCCAGCGTGATTGGGGAAAAGGGCCCACTAAGCCCCACCCCTAACTGAGGTGCTGCTAGCATTTGCTGGCCGTGGGGTGGTGGGGATAGGGGGAAAGGAGACATTTTCCTTTGGGGTGTCTCCATAGCTGTGCGCAAGCAAGCAGCACTAATTATACTCAGTGGGGTGCATGAAAGTGGGAGGGGCAACTGTGTTGGAAAGTGGGGAGTGAGAAGGGGGATTTAAGTGGGATATAATCAGGATATAATGTATATATATATATATATGTACATGTATATATATATTAAAATTTCAAAGGCTACACTTAAAAATCTATTTTGAAATATTGGAAATTAGATAAATTTTTAATGTGGGTATAAAAGATATGTACAGATTCAATATATTTTCCCTAAATTTTCAGAGTAAGTAAGGCCAGACCAAAAAAAAAAAGCTGGAAATAAATTTAATAGTTAATTTTTTAAAAGGATTTCATATAAAAAATGAAAACTACCTAGATAAATAGTATTTCTCTTGCTAATAATAAGTTCCATGATGACAAAGGAAGATACACTGACATTAAAATGTTGAAATTCCTATATCCTTAAAAACAAAAGGCAAAAATATTTGTACAAATTGTGACAGATTAATGGTTCCTGTTATTTCAGTATAACGGGGGGCTGGGGGGGAAGGAAATCAAAAGAACCTCAAGAAAATGGATAAAAAGAGATAATTCATAAAGCAGAGAACAGAAAAGCTAAGAAGCATGAAAACATTTAACCACCGTGAGCTATTAAAGATGGGTAAGTGAAAATAGAACATATAATTACCATGTTTTAAAACCATATAATACCGGCATCTGATTTTATTATAAAGGCCTGAAAATAGACCACTGTCAGAAAAATAAATCAGTGAGAACTCTCTGAAGGCAAGTTTGAGGTGAATAGTGTAGATGAAACCAAGTTTTGGAGGTGTAGGGATAGGCAGAGAACACTCCAGTTCAGCTCCCAGCACCCACATGGGGCAACTCACAACTGCCTGCTCCTGGGGACCCAACACCCTCTTTTGGATGTGGCACCTGCATTCACACACCCACACAGGAACACGCATACACATAACTAAAACCCAAAGTAAAATCGTGTTTACAAAAGAAGTATTTTAAAAAGCCAAGTTCATATTCCGGGGCAGCCATAACACATCCAACATTTCAAGATCAAAAATGGAGTGGCAGCCATCATTCTCGGCTGTGTATGTTTAGGTGCCTCTCTACACACTACACTCCATCAGGGTGTGGTCTCCTTCCTGCTTTGAGCCTAGACTTAACTGTCATGCTTCTCTTGGTACACTGGTCTTGAGAAAATATGGCATGAGTAGACTCAGAAATGACTCATGCAATGAGGCTCGCTCTCCTATGATGTTGGGGGACCTTCTTCCATTATGGAAAAGACGAGGCTAGGATCTGGAGAACGAGGGACCAGTTATCCCATGTGCACCAATCAGGTCATCCCAAGAGGCTCAGCCTTGCAGAACCAGTACAAACCAGGGGCAGCCAGTTCTCTGTTAATCTCTTGAGCCCCCAAAAGTTAAATGTCTGTTACTTTATGCATGACATTTTGAGACGTTTGGATAATAAAAGACGAATTACTGAGAATAATCAGAAATGTAGACAACTGAATATTCAAAAAGGTGTTCATTTTTAATTCATTTATATTAATAAAATTTGAACAACCTAAATTCCTAGGAAAGAATGCTTACTTATGCTAACTATAGACTTGAAGATTACAAAATCGCTTTATTTTATATTTAAACTAATATTTACTTATTTAGTGGTGTGTGTGTGTGTGTGTGTGTGTGTGTGTGTGTGTGTGTGTGTGCATGCGCACGCAGGCATGCACGTGTGCGAGCTTGTACATACACATGGGAGTGCATGCATAGACATCCCATGACATACATTTGGAGGTCACAAGACAACCTGCAGGAGTCTGTTCTTTGCATCTACTATGTGGGTCTTAGGAATCAAACTCAGGTCATCAAGCTTGGTGGTGGAAAGCACCTTTACACACTGAGCCTTCTAACCAGTCTGACAAAACTATTAACACCTGGAATTTTGAGCTGGCTGTAATCACATGAGCCTGTAATTCCAACCTGAAGGAAGCAGAGGTAAAGAATCCCCCATGCATTTGAAGCCAGTCTGGGCTGCACAATAGGTTCTAGCCCTCTCCTGTCTCCTGCCTGGCACAAAGATGTTCCCTCATCTACAGCAGATCCCAAAAGTAAAATGACCCAAATGAGTCAGAAACGGCATTAGCAAATGTTTGCTTTAGCGAAGCTTCCCAGTTCCAAGATCAGGCAGACCTGAGCCTAAGAAATCACAGCAGATAAGAAGGGATGAAGCTAGATCCCGTGAAGCAGCTAATACTCCCAAGTAGTCTGCCTGTCATAAACTCGGTTACTCTACTCCCCCAGCCCTGAGAGATGGAGAGGGCCAGCAAGAGGCAGATGTGGGTGGGACTGAACCCAAACCAGTCTAAGTAGGAAACTCACTTGCTTTGGCAGATGCCAAAGAACATGCATCTGAAAGATGAATACGTTGTGATGAATTGGGCTCTTGACTATATCCATCTTTCCCCTAAGTCACATAATCACTAAATGACTACACTGTCCAGAGCTGGTCTAAGATAAGACGCTGCCGTGAGCTACCTCATCCCCAGCAAAGAAGGAAGCTTAATCCTTAGAACAAGAGTTCTCATCTGAACATGTTAAATGGAGAGTCTTAGCAGCCACCCCGGTCTCACGCCATCAGAGCCCAGTGCCTCTGCAGCCTCCCTCACACTCACTGAATATTTCACACATGAAGTAATGGAACACAGGGCTGGGGGCGGCGTGCTAGCCTTCAGGTTCCCATTTAAATTTACAGCTCGCTGCTTGAAGAGTCCCGGGGCTCTGACTAAGGTGGTGATTATGCTGTCCATCAATTAGCTTGTATTTCAGCACAATATTTGGGGCCCCTTTCCACTCCCTCATAACAGAGAGCTGTTTAACTCAACACACACATGCATGTAGGTTCTCTCCCAGGCATTATTGCTGAGTTCCAGGACGTGTGTCCCCCAGATGTGTCTGCTACAATGTGTTCCTTGTATTGAAAGAATTACCAGAAAATTTACCAGAAATATCCTCTGTGCTAGAAAGCCTCCGCAGCAGAGACCAGTTGCTCATCACAGGACCACTTTGTCATCAACTGTCTCAGAGTTAATTGTCCTGTCTGCACGTCACATCCATGTGACACTTAACGTCACACGCTAGTGAATCTTTCTTGATGGTTTTCTCTCAGCTAAAGCTGCTTTTGGGGAATCCTCGTTTTGTTTTTTTGTTTTTTTTTTTTTTTTGAGTGTGCAAATAATAGAGAAGGAAGAAAGTGGCATAGACTAATATTTACTCATACTTTTTTAAACATAAAATTTGAATTTAATGGACAACTGTAAACAGGAAGTGGGGAGAAAAACAGGAAGAGAGAGGTCAGGCCAAACATGTGCAAACTGAGCTACTAAGATGGCTCAGTAGGTGAAGAAACTCGTAGCCAATCAGGAGGATCTGAGTTTGATCACTGGAAGCCACAGGGCAGAAGGAGAGATCCGGCTCCCATAAATTGTTCCTTGACCTCTACGTGCATGCCATGACATGAGTGAACACACACACACATACACACACACACACACGCACACGCACACGCATGCACGCACGTGTGCGCGCACTCATGTAACAGTTTAAAAGCATAATACCTGCAAACTGACATATAATAACCTAATCTGTTAGAACAGATAAGCTGCCTATCTCTCTTTCCTGCTGTGACAACTTTAAAGAAGGGAAAATAGGCATTGATGAAACTTTAACATGCCTCAAAAGCTGGAGGTTTCAGGTGTTTGCATGGGAGAGAATCTTTGCTAGAATCCAGTTGCACAACCATTAGCATATTCAAGGTAGGAATAAGACTCCCGGGTACCAGTGGAGAGTAAAGGAAATACTCCTCAAAATTAGCAATGAAGACTCATGCTATTTATGAGGCTGTAGCAATTATCCCACACTGATCTTCTTTGATCTTTTTTCTTTTTAATAAAAATATCCAATCTTGTTTGATTTCACACAGCCTTAAATCCAAACACAAGTAGTTTTTTTTAATATTCATTTTCATGCATTCGTTATATATGTGCCTGTGCACAAGCCACCATGAATACCTGGAGGTCAGAGGATAATGTGAGGGAATCAGTTTTCTCTTTCTACCATGTGGGTCCCAGGGATCAAACTGATTGTCAGGCTTGGTGGCAAGCCCCTTTACTCACTGAGCTATCTTACTCGTACCTACAGATAAATTGAGGGCTATCAAATATTTATACTAAGCTCTGAAATAAGGCAGTAAGAAGAGAATAGTTTGCATGTAAAAACTAGAATAAAAGGAAAAAAAAAAAAAACAAGCACGATTTGTTACCTCTCTCCATCATTTTCTCTACCAGCTTCTTCCTTGGCTTTACCTGGTTCTGTTTTCCGGGAAAGGCTCTTGAATGTTCATCTGTAATCATAGCCAACCATGACAGGCCAGGAGAGGAGCTAGGAGGGCTCAGAAGCAAGCCAGGATCAGGAAATGGTGACCCTGCCCTGGCACCATAAGCCCAGGAAGGAAAGCAAACACTTGGGTTCAGCTTCCTGCCAGGGAAGCACTACCTTCTGGCCACTGCTGGGAAGGATTGCTCTGCAAGGCTGTGGTTAAGCCAGTTTAACCAGCTCCACTTAAGGGAACCCCCACCTCAGCAGTAAGGACCAGAGAAGGCAGAGCTCTGCTGAGCAGAGCCGCCTGGAGTACAGGGGCAGGTCCACGGCCTCATGGATCCCAACAGAGTACCACAGTAAGTTAGTTGTCTCTGTAGGATGCTCAGACATCCATCCACGCCCCCACCATGTGCATTAGCCCATCCATTCCAGCCTTGTCTGGCCCCTTGTCTGCCTGCGGTGCTTGGCAGTCTTTGCTAGGTTTTGGCTGTAACAATTCACAGGAGAGTGTGAATCAGTCAGCCAGATGGGAGGGGAAGGAAAACAGGCATTGATCCACCCTGAAAACGTATTGGGGATGGGGAGTTGAAATATTTATAACCAGGGCTTGGTCTCTGTGGAGGGAGGCCAGTGGGTTTCACAAGCAGACAGGACCTGTAAACAGTCAAGACCCACCCTGCCAGGCATGCACTGTCCTAAGCAGTGACAGGGACCACTTGACTGCCAGAGCACCCTTTATCACACTGAGGTACTACTGAGCGCTCTGATTGCCGAGGAACTGGATTCCTGGCTTGCATCAGCATTTGGTGCAATCATTTATAGCAGTAAATAAATGTTAGGAAAGCTTGCAGGGAAGCCAGTATCTAAGTGCCTAAGTATGACAGGCTTGTGTTAGGGCCAGGCATGCATTTCTGGCAGTGTGAATGTATGTCTGCTCACAGCGTCTTTTTATAGATGACTTTGAAAAACAAATGTCATCACCAGGATACTGCAAACCAGAGCAAGTCTCGTCTTTCTTTTTTATTCTGGGGGAAAGTGGCATTGGTCCACATGACACCTAAGAGGAAAGGGGTGTGGCAAAGCACCCAGAGGGCCCCTCTGGAAGGTTTTACTAGTGAAATAAACTTTATTGTTGTTAATTGTCTCGCCTTTTGTGGGCTGAATGAATTTGCTCCTACTGCAGGCCTGTACCTTTAGACATGTTTTCTAAAGTGCTAACCTTAAGACGCACCAAGGTTTAAGGCTTCATTATTCTGCACTCTCCACTGGAAATGTCACGAGAAGATGGAAACTTTACAGTCGTGAATATGTTGAATATAGGAAGCTATCATTCCCTTCCCAAATTGTTCTGGACTACATCTCCCTGCCATCTTTTCTGTACTACTGAACTTTTAGTCATTTCTAGAAGCCAGAATAGCAAAATTCATCCCTGTTCTCCCAACCCCCAACTTCCTTTCTCATCCACTGACATCCAGTCGGTGACTTCTAATTCCTCAACTGTTCTCAAATATATTACCACTGCTGCTTTCTCTGCTTATCTCCTGGGCACCTTTCAACAGAATTAAACCAAGAACCTCTCAATAGCTTTCTCTGACGCTATTTCCCATCAATTTTCTGTTCATTCTCCTCTTCAAAATAGTTCTAAGGCTCCCACAGGGTTATAGACCAGATGCCGAGCCTTGATGTGTTACCTAAAGCACTTACGTCTCTAGTTTTAGATACTGTATAGGGCATCTATGTGGTACCCAGAGTACTCACGTCTCTAGTCCTACAGATAACATGCAGAGCATCCACGTGGTACTCAAAGCACTCCTGACCTCTACCATCATTTCCCCCTCCACTCTCTTATTCAATGTCCTTTCCACGGTACCTGTAACAGCCACAGTGGTACAGTTATAATTGCTTACCTGCATGCCTGTAGCCTCCTCTGCCTAGAAAACACTTCTTCCCACTTTCCCTGCCCAACTTGAAATGTTCATCTGTCTCTTGGGACGCTATCCAAGTCTTGGTTCCACACAGGTGCCTTCTCTCACACATTCTTGCCCTCTGGGTACCGTTAGGGTTGATTATACATGTTACCTTGACTAGGCACTATGGGGTGCCCAGATATTTGGTCACACAATACTCTAGGTGTGACTGTGGGAGTTTTCCTGTATACACTTAACACTAACATACGTAAAGTAAGTACAGCAGTGGCCCTCCCCCATGCAGGCCTTATCTATGGAATGTCTGATGAGAGCAACCATAGAGAACAGGAAAGGATTTTATCTTGGTAATGACTGTCTTAGCCTTCATGTTCAGAATGGAGTTAGATCACTCTAAGGTTTCCAGATCTCGAGACTTCTCAAACTCCATGTCAAATGCACAGTTACTTATAATCCCTTATAATAGCTCCCACCCTCCACATATATGCATAATGTCCACATATGTATACACAAACGCATCAACATAATACGATTTATTCAGCTCTCTGGAGAACATAGGCAAATGAGAGTACTACATGCTTAGCACATATTTAAAGGCTGTATGCTAATTAATATTTCCACTTCTATGGAACTCTGGTTAAATGGGCTACTTTTCCTACCACCCCATGAACTTGCCACACACATATTCATCTGCACCCATTGGTCCATAGACAGGAAATCCTTCCTCAGAAAACTTTGATTTTAACAATCAACTCCAGACAATGACCTCTGAACTCACGGTACATTTGCACATGACCTTTATTTTTGTCCTGTTCTAGGCACCATGTTTTTGAGTCATCTCACTTTTATACACCCATAAAATATATATATATATATACTGACAATTGTACTTTAAGCCATTTAATAACAACACAGGAAATTTCATTTTGTTCCTCTTTCTCCTCCCAATTTTTGTAATTCAAAATATGTGTATAGAGCACATATTCAATTCATGTTACATCACTTAAATAAGTTATGACTAGAAGAAGACTAATAACTGAATAAGTCTACATAGTGCAGTAAATATGATTTGTGTTCAAAAGAATAAATTATTTCAAATGAAGTCATAAACAAAATGATAAATCCATAATTATGAACAAAATTTACCCTCAGTTGGCACATGTAAGTACAATCTTGGGTAATAACAGATATCCCAAGTACCTATGGGAAGTATTAGTATATTCAGCTTGGGAAGTCAGGTACCAGTCAAGATTGTCATAAAACCAAGTTGTATACACTTCAAACCAATTTGTATGTGTGCATAGATAAAGAACTCATCATCCATTTGGTATCTGAAAAGAAGTTGAAATTAAAATAAAAAATATAAATCACGAAATATTAGAAATATGTCAAATATATCATTATCACAATAAATATGAATGGGTTAAACTCTTATAAGAGCTACTTCACATTGGATCACAGAGAGACACATGTTTTAAAAAGTGACTATAAAAGTTCTGCTCAGAGCCTAGTGGTGGTGGTGTACACCTTTAATCCCAGCACTCAGGAGGCAGAGGCAGGTGAATCTCTGTGTTCAAGATCAGCCAGCCTTGTTGAGGTTGGGCAGTCTGTGGGCCCCGCCTCTAATGGGCGGGACGTATAATCACTAAGTCAGGCCTTACCTGGCTGGGCGGAGACTGGGTTATGCAAGCCCCACTGCCCAAGCTACCTGGCCGCAGAGACTGGGTTACGCATGCGCAAGCTCCCCTTTTAAAGCAAGCGCGCCAAGTGTCCCTCTCTCTCTTGCTCTCTCTTGCTCTCTCTTGCTTCTTTTGCTCTCTCTTGTCCCTCTCATCTCCCTCTCTCTTGCTTCCCTCTCTCGCTCTCTCTGGGGCCCCCTTTATCTCTCTCTCTCCCCGCTTTCCTCTCCCCTCTCTCAATAAACTCCACGTGGGCGCTCAATCTCGTGTTTGTGTTTCTTAGGCCATAGCAGCTGCATCACAGCAGCTGTATCAAAAGAACAACAAGCCTGGTCTACAAAGCTACACAGACAAACCCTGTCTCTAAAAACAAAACAAACAAACAACAAAAAAGGGGGTTCTGCTCAGTATCATAGGCCAAACCCATGCTAATTAACACAAAGATTAAATATAAAGTTAGACTCAAATGTGTACTGGCTGTCAACTTGACCCAAGCTAGAGTCATCGATCAAAAGGAGCCTTCATTAGATCCAGCTGTAAGGCATTTTCTCAATTAGTGGTCAGTGGGGGGAGGGCCCAGCCCATGGTGAGTGGTGCAGTCCCTGGACTGGTGGTCCCAGGTTCTATAAGAAAGCAAGCCAAGGGAAGCAAGCTGTAACAGGTACCCATCTATGGCCTCTGTGTCAGCTCCTGCCTCTAGGATCCTGCGTTGTTTGAGTCCCTGTTCTGACTTCCTTTGGTGATGAAGAACAATGTGGACGTGTGAGCTGAATAAACCCTTCCTGACTTGCTTTCTGATCATAATGTTTTGTCAAAATAATAATAATAATAATAATAATAATAATAATAATAATAATAATAATAATAATAATAATAATGACAAATTGTTACCAGCATAGTAGGGTATGCTATGATATGCCTGGTCATGTTTGGGGGAAGATTGTGGAAGGACTTTGAAACTTTGGGCCAGAAGAACCATTGAGTGTTAAGAGCTCAGGGGGATGTTGTTTAGGAGCTTGGAAGGTAAGAATATTAAGAGCAGTACATAAGATGGAGGCCTGGCTTGTAAAGTTTTAGAGGGAAGGTTAAAGACTCTATCGAGCCATTTGTTATTATAATTTAAGGTTCTGTGGTTCATGGGTAGTTGAGGTTGAAGAATCAGCTGAGATTAACAAGATCCCAGAACTACTAAAAGAGAGTTTTGTTTAACTGGGATGCTTGATGCTGGTCATCTGGAGCCAAGAAATTAGTGGCGATTAAGTAGAGATCAGCATCACTAAGTTTAAATCTTCTGGGAAGTGTTTCCTAAAAGCACAGAGGTGTGTTCCAGAGGTGGCTAAGGGTGTACCGCGTGCTGGCAGCCTGACTTGGCAGTATTTAAGAGTTATCCAGGTGGTACTGGTTTTGAAGGCATGAAGGAGCCATGGAGAGCAGCTGAGGATTGGCACTGTGAGAGGCCAGGAGAGGCCATTGGTGAAGGTGCACCCTCAGTGGCAGTCGAAGGCCCAGGACTGGAGGTGTCATGAAGACAACTTGAGTCTTGACACCATGAGAAAATCCTATGAGAGGCTATTAGTGAAAGTGCAGCCCAGTTGCAGCAAGGGTCCCCAGCATTTTGGAGATGCAAGTACCACAGGATGACCGTCCAGAACATCAGTAACAGTGGAGTGGAAACAGCTGGATCCTAGAAGGCAGCTATGTGTGCTACAGACGGCAGGGCTGGAGAAGTGATCCAAGCCCTTCAGAGGAGCCCAGAAGATCATGAGGAGATCCCAGGCACCGGGTGGCTGTAATTGTGTTCTGCATTGATTGGTTGTGACTGTGCCCTGATTTTTCCCTTATGAAGCAAGAATGTATTTTACTGGAGTCCACAGTTGAGAAACATTGAATTTTAAGAGACTTTGGTTTTTAAAGAGATTGGCTATTTTAAAAGGGCTGAGATCTTACTGTGTTTGAATTTGTAAAGTCTGTGGGGCTTTTAAAGTTATTTAAGGTCTTGGGGATGAGTAAGAAAGGAAGGGTGTGTCGAGTTGACAAGGGGTCAGTTGTACCGGCTAGTTTTGTGTCAACTTGACACAAGCTAGACTCATCAGAGAGGAAGGAGCCTCACTTGAGGAAATGCCTCCATGAGATGCAGCTGTAAGGCATTTTCTCAATTAGTGATCAGTGGGGGAGGGCCCAGACCATGGTGGGGGGTGGGTGCCATCCCTGGGCTGGTGGTCCTGGGTTCCATAAGAAAGCAGGCTGAGCAAGCCAGAGAAGTAAGCCAGTGAGTAGCTCCCATCCATAGCCTGTGCATCAGCTCTTGCCTCCAGGACCCTGCCCTGCTTGAGTTCCCATCCTGACTTCCTTTGGTGATGAAAAGCTATGCGGAAATGTAAGCTGAACAAACCCTTTCTTCCTTACTTGTGTTTTGTTCCTAACTAAGACAAAAATGAAAGTGGAAATGATGAGGTCTCAGAGTAAAATTTAAGGAAGCAATATACTGACAAGAAGCAACTTATTAAAAAAAAAGAATAAAATTTAGCATTATTTTTTCAGTAGTATTAGCTGAGAATACTCATCAAAATCAATGAATATGCTTATTTATCTTACAGGGTTTTTATAAACACTGTTTTTTTTTTAAAAAAAAAAAAAAGAAATAAGTCATGTAAATTACTTAACTCAGTACCTGCCAACTCTTTCATGCTCAAAAATTGTTGATTGCTTTTGGTGTTTGCATTACCAGCAATATTGACGATTGCTCTTGGTGTTTGCATTACCAGCAATATTGACAACATGTTAATCATTAATATTAGTGCTGCAGAGTACCAAGTATATAACAGGAAATATTAGACGTTTATAGAACTATAGTTAAGAGCACAATGAATAGGATGCATGTGTGTGTGTTTGTGTGTGTGTGTGTGTGTGTGTGTGTTTCTATGAGAGAGGGTGTAACTGAGGCAGCATATGGGTGTGTGTGTGAAAGCAGTGTAGGTGTATCTATGGCCATGTAACAGATATGTGTGTGAGCATGTGTGCACACAAACGCCAAAGGTGGATGTCACTACAGTTCTTTGCATTATTCCCTTCAGCTGGGGTCTCTCACTGAACTTGGAGCTATACTGGCATCCAGAAGGCAGCAAGTCCCAGTGGTACTCCTGTCTCAGCCTCATCTCTGAGGCTCCGGGAATACATAGCCACACCTAGCCTTCTTTATGTGGGGTGGAATCTGAACACAGTTCCTCTGCTTGTATAGAAAATGCTCTTTCCCACTGAGCCATTTCCTCAGCTTTGCAGTGAGTAAGATCATATTTTGGTTACTGAAGCATCAAATGAGAAATCAAAACAAGAAGAGATGGAAGGAAGGAGTGTGGAAGAGAGACAGAGAAATTCGATATGAATAAAAATGACTTTATATGTTGTTCTGTGTATGTGTGTACAGTTTGAAAACAACTTGCCTGGTTGTGGTGGTGCACAACTTTAATCCCAGCACCAGGGAGGCAGAGGCAGGTGGATCCCCAACCTACAAAGAGAGTTCTGGGACAGAGACAGCCAGGGCTACACAGAGAAACTCTGTCTCAGAAACAAAACAAACAAACAAACAAACAACAACAACAACAAAAACCCTCCACACCCCTTCAAAGAAAGCAAAAAGACCAACAAATTAGGAATAGATAGAAATAACTGCACCACAATGAATTAATCTATGAAAACACCACATGTAAAATTGTGCTCAGTGATGAAAACTAAGAATTTTAAGAATTTCTCCTTTAAGATCAGAAACTAGCCTGGGGCCTCCTCTCTTCTTCTACTCAGTATACTTTGGAATGTCCTAGCTGGCACAAATAAACCTGACACTAAATGATAAAAGCCATCTAAATTGAAAATAAAATTTAAAACTCCATGTTCATTTCAAATCACATCTTAAATATACGTAAAATATAATGACTACACAAAACTCTTAACTAATAAAAATTAGGCAAGATACAAGATGAAGAACTAACATGTAAAAGCCAGGTGAATATTTACAGGGTCACAACAAACAGAATTAGGAAATAATCTCATTAATAATAGAATCAAAGAAGTAACACACTGGAGGCTAGAGAGATGATTCGGGTAAAGGTATTTGCTACCAAGCCAAGGGACCTGGCTCAGTCTCTGAAACCTACAGAGTAGAAAGACAAGTGTTCTCTAATTTCCATACTTATCCTGGGGCATACATGTGCACATATGCACACAAATAGTGACAGATACATAAATGATAGATAGATGGTAGATGATTGGTAGATAGATGGATAGATAGATAGATGATAGATATTAAAATAACTCAAGAAATAAAAGTAGCATGTAATGTATGACCTGGGAATCCCACTCCTGACTGACTTTCCAATGAACTAAATTTAGAACATCACAGATACTAACACTTTCATATTTATTGAAGCTGAGGGACATGAGGGTATAAAGGTCTCTGAGGATGAGCAACGGGAATGTGGGGGGGGGATAAGGAACCTACTTGGCTCAGGGGTTATGAACATGTATTGCCCTTGCAGAAGGCATGACTTTTGTTCCATGTATCTTGGTAAAGAGCCACCTGCTATGGGACATAAGTTCCCAGTATTCATGTTGGTGACTCACAGTTACCTATAACTCTAGTTGCAGAGGGACTATTATTCTCTTCTGGCCTCTGAGTGATCCTGCATTCAAGGACTCATTCTCTCTCTCTCTCTCTCTCTCTCTCTCTCTCTCTCTCTCTCTCTCTCTCTCTCTCTACACACACACACACACACACACACACACACACACACACACACACACAGAGATACTTTAAAATAAAATACGGATACATATATGTATAAACTTTTGGAAAATCCTACACATTGAAGGCGACACATTATCCGTTCAGGTCTAGGCGTCATGTGCAGTCACACACCCTTCCAGGTCCCTCAGCATCTCCCTCCCACATGGAGGAGTTCATGGCCCAAAGGCAGGAACAACTGCTGGAAATGTCTGAATTCAGGAGAACGAGAACCGGGAGTGGGATTGCATGGCCCGCAGGAGAACCTGCACTCATCTGATGGGTCTGGAAGCCAACCCAGGAGTGGGCGGTGACTCGCCACTTCATAAAGATTGTGCAAGGCCCCGATAAGCACATACTTTGTTTCTCCTAACCATATCCTAAAATAGGAGGACTATAATTTACCCACATAATTCCTAATTAAGAAGGACAGAACTGGGGCAATGAGGCCCTTAAAATTGAATAGAGACAGATAGTTATCACACATTAACTACAACAAGCGACAGGCCAAGATAACAGAACAGTGTGTAGTCTTCGGTCAGATGTGTGTAAAAAAAAAAAAAAAAAAAAGAACACGATGCTCTCATAGACAGAATTCCCCAGTGTCTCAAAGCATTCACCGTACCGCTTGCATACACTGTTGGAAGGTTAACAAATAAAATGAGGAGGACAAAGGCAAATTAATAGAAAGTGCGACTCACTGGCGGGGAGAATTCTTCTAATAAACACTTTTCCATTCAAAATAGGTTGCAGTCAGGAATGGGCTCTCCGTCCTTCCCTGCAGCCTGCATTATTGGTGGCTCTGTACCGAACATTGCCAATCCCATTACACATTTGTTTTATATGCTTTCCAAGCGGGTCTGCAGTTTCCCTCTGGCCAGAGAACTCTATAAAAGCTACTAGGGGAATAAGAAGCTCAGACAGGTTGTCTCCCAGGCTTGGAAGCTACGCCTGGCTCGGCTCTGAGCTTTCCGAGAGGTGGGGGTGGGCAAGAACCTCAGCCGGTCATCATCGTATCTTGGAGTTTAGGTGAGTAGGGAGATGAACTGTGTGTGGTTCTCTTGGGTCCTTTGTTAGAACACACTAAAGGCGGGGGAGATGGCTCAGTCGCTAAAGTGGTTGTGTGGCAAGCAGGAGGACCCATGTTTGATTCCCAGAACCCATGTAAAAACAATTTTTTAAATCTGAATGTAGTAGTGTGTGCCCTATAATCCCAGAACTAGGGAGGGGGAGGCAGAAGGATCCCTGGGATTCATCGGCCAGACAACCTGAAGAAATAAGGTTGATAGTACTAGGATTAGGTTTTTTGTTTTTTTGTTTTTTTTTTTTAATTTGGGTAGTCCTGGGAACAAGTCCGATGCTGGGTGAAGTTTGTCCTTGCCCGTATGAACACCAGTCCCCTCCCCTAAGTAGTAACAGACCTCAAGGGATGAATAGAAGCAGGGAGGAGCTTGCAGAATCTGGCTCTCCTCTTTCACCACTGGGACCCATTTCCTCTGTCCTTTCTGTGCACTCCTCTGTCCCACTTCCCCACCTTACCCATTAGTCTAAATCCTCTGGGATCTGGCCCTTTGTATACCCAGCCCTGGACACAGGTTTTTGGATGAGTTTGAACATTGAGACTGCCCTGCGAAAGTGTCTTCTTAGTCCCTCCAACACTCAGATCTCTACTCGATCATCTTTCCTATACTCCTCACTGAGCCAGGATTGAACTGTGCCTTCGAACTGATGCTTATTAGAGAACATGTTGACAAATGCTTCTATAATTGTTCTCAGACGCATGCCTCATTTCAAAGAAATAGATTCCTCAAAGGAATGTTTCTACTCCTTTTCCTCCCGGGCAATAAAGCACAGCTTCCATCTCTAAACACCCACTAGACACTTGTTAATCTCCCACTGTTCTTATAACCCACACCAGATAATTTTTTAAAAAACAAACACGAATCTATCTCGTTTTACAAAACCCCATTTAAAATTCCCTTCTTAAGATGACTCTATTGACCAAGCATGATGACTCACACCTATAATCCCAGCACTCAGAAGGCCGAGGCAGGAGGATTGCCATGAGTTTAATCAAGACCAACCCAGTCCAGAGGTCCTTCTCAAAGATCTAGGTTGCATATCTCAATCACATTCAAGCCTGAAGACCTGCGTTTAGATCATCAGGATTATGGTTAAAATTTGGGTGTGGTGGCATACTCCTGTCATCTTGATAGCAAGATGGGAGGGATGGACAGGAGGATAACTGGAAGCTTTCTTTCCAGTGCTCTCCAGACAGCCAGTCTAGTCAGCTTGATAAAGTCCCAGGGCATGAGAAGCCCGGAGGGATAGAACTGTCCTATGACTTCCACATATGCACAACCTGTGCATACAGACACACATGAACACTCACAATAAATAAATGACCCTATTAAAAGTCACCTTTATGTAATCAAAACACTTTATGGATAAGCAGCGGGCAGAAGTGTAAACACCTCTGCAGAAACAGGCCCTTGCATTTCTTTAGCTACAGAGAAAAGCAGAAAACAAAAGAGACAGGGTTGATAGCTGATAGAAAATTCAAAAGGTTGGGTAGCACAGCCACGCGGCCTCCAGGAAAACAAAATGCTTCTCAACTTTGACGGGGCAGCATCCCAATAAGCTACTTAAAGTCATAACTGTGGTTTCATCTCACTCCGCAGCATGCTGCATGTAGTCTTTGTTTGTGGCGGAGATGGGCCTGGGGCTCACTGCTGGAAGGCCAACATCTCAGAAAACATCACACTGCCTGGTGATTGCCCCTGAAGAGACCCACTCACAGACAACCAGGTTTACTAAATGCTATCACTTTCGCACCATAGGAAAGCAAAAGCATTTACATTGGACTATTTTTAGTCTGGGACTATTGTGTGGTCTTTCCTGGGGAGACTAACAAATGGTTATTTACCCCAGAGACTGCATTCAGCGTAGACTAAAGGAAAGAATTCCACTGGAGTCTAGCTTGTGACTCAATGGGTTAATTGGTGCTATTCACATTAGCAAGGGATTCCCTGCACGGACAATATGTGAGTAGTGGCTACACTACTGAAGCAAATGACTGGCAGCATCCATTAACTGCCTGTAAATATTGTGTGTGTCGGGGTGGGGGGTGGGGAGTAGGGGGATGGGTAGGTGGGGTGGGGGTGGTGTGGACAGGACCTTGTGTGCCCCTCTCCTTCTCAATGGAGCCAGTCTTGTGCAGGTCTCCTGGAGTCATCACAAGTGCTCTGAGTCTAGGGAACCAGCAGTCATGACAGGCCAAGGACAGTGTTCCACAACAGTCTGGATTGTCAGTTAACTAATCAAATCACCAAGAACCAGAGTGTGCTTGGTAACATCAGTTGGGAATTGTGGGGGGGGGGGTATGCGATGGTGACTAGCCAGCAACCCTTCTGCTCTATGGGTCAGACAGCCCTGTGGTACCTCACCTTAAAGCTTAATAAAAATGTTCAAATCTATAGACTCGGGTTTGTCAAAATGACTTAAAAATAGAATTGAACAAAATTGTAATTTTCCACTATAATTATTAACCCAACACCCAGCCTCTTCAGAGTGTTAATTCAGGAGCAATGGCTGGTGCTCTGATTGTGCCTTCAAAGCCTCCATCCTGCCACTGCCTACCCCTTGACAACAGCCTTTTCCCAGAGGCTGGCCCATGTTACAGGGCATGCCTCACATTTTCCAAAAGGGTCCTGACATTCTAAGCTTTAGGGGAAAGTTGTCCATGGTATATTAACAAAAGCATCCCAGTGCCCAACAAAAGACTGTGTATATGGTTAGCATCAAATGAGAGAGAGAGAGAGAGAGAGAGAGAGAGAGAGAGAGAGAGAGAGAGAGAGAGAGAGAGAGAGAGAGAGAGAGAGATCATATGGCGTGGTGGTTAATCTTGACAGCCAAGTGTATTGACTCTAGAATCAGGTAAAATGCAAACCTCTGGACAGGCCTTGTAGGCATTTGCAGAAAGGGTTCACTGAGGGAAAGACTCTCTCCCAGGGTACGCAGCATCTTCCAGTAGACAACTTAAAGATAAAGAGTCCCAAGGAAAGAGCAGGGCAGCCTGCCTGTCTCCACGTCTGGCTGGTGAATGTGTCTACCCACTGATGATGATGCTGTCAACCTTGGCTAACATCAAACTCCAGATTCAATGGGCTGAAGACCAGTGGCTCCCATGACTCCTCAAGCCATCATCACCACATTGAGACTGCTGAGGTGTCCAGCCACACAGACTGAGCAGCTACCAGGCTCTCAACTTCTACAGCATGCAGACACCTATGGTGGACTGGCCAGCCTTTTTGTGTAAGCTTATCTAATAAATCCCCTTTCATTATATATATATACATACATACATACACACACACACACACACACACACACACACACACACACACACACATATACACGCCCCACAGGTTTTAGTCTTCTAGAGAATCCTGTGTAAAACACTTGATACTCAAGAACAGACATCAGGGACAAGCTGGACTACAAACGCTAAAAGTTTCACTACTAGCATTGGCAGAATGGATACAAAATTGTGAACGCATGAACTCTGCAGAGATGTGCTTAAACTGTATACAAACCATGGCACTGAGGGATCCCCTCCATTTCCAGATTTTCTCCAAGCAGCTAGACTTGAGTTTCAGCGTTAATGATCACAAATTTTCAAAGGCTTTCATATATGGCCTTCTCCTGTTCAAATGCAGCATATATTAAAAGGACAGGAAAACACACACAGGAAAGGTGGTCTGTAGAGGTCTGCAATGGATGAACAGTGAAGCCAATCAGAGTATAAATCCTGCTCATACTACTGAGCTCTCTCAGCTGCCAGCTGTCTCTTCTGCAAGATAGATAGATAGATAGATGATAGAGAGATAGATAGATGATAGATAGATGATAGATAGATAGATAGATGATAGATAAATGATAGATAGATAATAGATAGATGATAGATAGACAGATAGATAGATGATAGATAGATGATAGATGATAGATAGATAGATGATAGATGATAGATAGATAGATGATAGATAGATGATAGATAGATAGATGATAGATAGATGATAGATAGATAGATAGATAGATAGATAGATAGATAGATGGATGGATAGATAGCCAAGGAGAAGTACACAAAGCCCAGCAAGCAAGAAGCTGCCTGGCACACTGGAGATGTACTAAAGCGATCTTGTTATCCCTACATATGTAGCAGTGTAGCTCAGTTGATGGAATGCTTGCCCAGGTTGCATGTAGCCTGGGGTTCTATCTCCAGCACAGCATAAACCAGACATCATGGTGGACTATAATCCTAGCATTTGATAGGTGGAGGCACAAACATAAGAAGGTCAAGATCATCCTCCACTGCTCAGTGAATCTGAGACCATGTTTCAAACAAAATAAAAAAACACACAGCAAGTCTACAAGACAAAAAAAAAAAAAAAAAGGACACTTTCTAGTGTGCTGGGTCTACAGAAAAAATTTCCAAGGCAGAGGTGCAAATCCTAAAATGTCATGAAAAACAAAAACAATAAAGTCCACAGCCCTCTCCATCCACACACGCCTGTGTCAGAGTTTCCTCCTTCTGGCAGAGACAGCATACAAAGACCCTTGTCTTAATGGGGCAAAAGCTTATTATTAACAGTGAAGCAAATGTATAATCCCCGTCACCAGCCTGGATTCTAAAACAAAAAGATTTCATTGAAAACTTCACAATTAGAGATATCTTTGATTGTTCCCTGGATTGGGGTGCTAAGAAAGATGTTTTTCTCTTTTTTTCTCCCTTCCCCCATCTTCTACTTCTACCTCCACCATCATAAAGCAACTCTGTTTGCCTAGACACAACACACGACATTGTGTCCCTTATCATCTCCTCACTCCACTGTCTCCATGCCCTACAACAAGTAGGAACAAATCTGCTGCTGCCCCAGGTGTGTGTGTGTGTGTGTGTGTGTGTGTGTGTGTGTGTGTGTGTGTGTGTGTGTGTTTGAGTGTATGTGAGAGTGTGTGAGTGTGTGTGAGTGTGTGTGTGTGAGTGTGTGTGTGAGTGTGTGTATGAGTGTGTGTGAGTGTGTGTGTGTGAGTGTGTGAGTGTGTGTGTGTGTGTGTGTGTGTGTGTGTGTTGGGTAGGAGGAGGGGGTAGCTGGCTACACACATTGGCTTCCCATTAACTGCATTGGTTCCCTTGTTGCTGCCATGATAAATACATGAAGAATACAACTGGAGGCTTTTTTTTTTATAACTCACAATTTGAGGAACTAGTCTGTTCCATAGGGGAAGGCATGAAGTACAAGATGGTTGGTCACATTGTGGTGGCCATCAGGAAGCAGAGAGAGATGGATGCTGGTGCTCAGCTCACTGTCTCCTTTATCCCCGGCCCATGGGATGATGCTGCCCCCATTGGGGGTGAGTCTCTTCAACTCACTTAACCAGCCTGGAAGCTCCCTCATAAACATACCCAGAGAGCAGTGTACTGGGTGATTCTAGACCACACCAAGGTCATTATCAAGATAAACGATCGCAGTAACACGCCTTGTTGATAATCCATGCCGGAAGTGGTAGTGGTGGCTGAGTGGTTACGACAGCCTACTGCTCCTGCAGGGAACCTTTTTTCTCAGTTCCCAGCACCCATATTGGGTGTCTCCCAACCACCTGGACTCTACTTACAGGGGATTTGCTACCTCTTCCAGACCCTATGTGTACCTGTGAGAACATGGTGCACACATGCACACTCAGACACCCATGCACAAAACAAAAAGTAATAGTAAGAAATCACTAACCTGGCAGTGGCAGTGCACACCTTTAAACCAAGCACTCAGGAGGAAGAGGTAGATAGATCTATGAGTTCAAGGCCAGCCTGGTCTACAGCGTGAGTTCTAGGACATCTAGGGCTGTTCAAAGAAACCCAGTCTTAAAAAAAAAAAAAAAAAAAAGTATAAGGAGGAGGAGGGGAGGAGGAAAGAAGGAGGAAAAAGAGGAAATCGTTGAGAAGAAAAAACACATTTTTTTTCAGCCAATCAGAGATGATGACAGTAGCCCCATAGCATCATTGCAAACAGTTTACATATAGTAAGTGTGCTCCTTGACGTTAACTAACTAGCCATAGCATTTTTTCCCTCCAGCCCCTTAGGAAAATAGCATGGACTTTCCAAATGCAAATGGTAGGAATCTTCGTAGTCAGAAAACTCAAGCGATATTACAGCCAGTGAGTGGATCCACAGATAGGAACTGAAGGCAGGGCTCAACACAGTAGTGCTTCCTCTGTCTCTCACTGTGTGTATTTTAACTACATGTAGCAACGCATTGTGTGTGGCGCAGTGCTAAAGAAGGACATTTTCACATACATTGCACGATCTGTGTATCCACGCTTCCTTACCTCCCCTCCCCTTGGTTCCTCTAGACAGTTTTCCTTCCGTTTTTCTATTTGTACGCTATCCAGGACCCTTTCTACTGCTCTCAAATGGTCACAGTCAGAACTGAGCATTAACAAAGAGTCTTGCTGTGAGCAGCCTGGGTGCTTTGTGAGCCAGGCGAAGTGTAGAGGGAGCTAAGGCTGGCTGAAGGCGCTCATGCTCTGAGTCAGCGCTCAACTATTTGGGAGATTCCATCCATAGCCCTGGAGGTTAGCAACTCAGAAAAGACAACCAGTTCTGGCCTCTGGTGATAAACAAGGGAAAGAACCCAAAACTCCATGGGATCCTGACGGATAAGACAAGCCCCAAGAAAAACTCATTTAAACAGTTGGGAAGCTCCAGGCAAGGGCAGTGTTGACAGATGGGGTGGGGCAAGGCTAATGACATGACGGGACTAGGCTGTGCCTCACATAACCAAATCCATCCCACTCCACCAATCCCCCACCCTTCATCTGAGTCATAATGCCAAAGAGAACAAAGTCCCCTCCCCCCTTCACTCCCAGGGCATCCCCAACCCAAAGAAGGGAAACAACACTTAAGGTTTGAAATCAGCAATGCAGAACCCACACACATGGGAAGTGGAGAACCGATGATAACCTTTCCCCGGCCACCTCAGGCAATCATGTGTAATTTAAAAACACATGCTGTAAACCTGTATTTAAGCCCCACCAGGAGCTGAAAAGTAGCTGTATGTAAACCATGGTTTCTGAAAACTGGAGATTATAATCTCGGGAGACAGGTCATGTTGAATATTAAGAACACAAAAGATCAGATGAGGCCTATTTGGCTCTGACTCACAGATACAAAGAAAGCATTTGGAATAGCAGAGTAAAAGGTGAGTGTGCTAGCTGGAAGTGGGCACCAGCATCATCCACCCACCCTGTCCTTTTCACGGATTCCTCAATGGGTATGACAGGGAACATGGCACACGTTTCAGGCTTTGCCATACACTTCTGTTTGTGGATCTAGACTTATGTCCCCAGAGACCTGGGGACAGTGAGCATCATACCTGGTACCTACAGCAGAACACTGTAGGGGCTACCATGCCCTGGCCTCAATGCCTTTACCCAAACACGGATGCTATCCACACTGCATCAGAGATTGAGCTTGCTTCTCCCAGAGAATGCTCTTTCTCCAGACCCCGGCTGATGGTGGGAGCTGCTTTGCAGTAAATACTGACTTTCAAGGCTGGGCTGCTGCCAGGAGACTCCACAGTTTCTGCTGTAATAGTGCAACCTTCACAACAAGAGCTATGCTTAGCGCTCAACATAGACCGGTCCTCGGAAAGAGTGTATTTAAAGGGAAAGGTGTAAACTCCTCAAAAAGTAAACGCCCTTTGGGTGTATGTTTGTCTTACCATAACCTGCATATGACAGGCAGCTCCTGGCTCCAGTGATGATGACAAGATGTCACAGATGCCCTTGCCTCTTGTCCCTCCTACCAACTTTCGTGTGTGTGTGTGTGTGTGTGTGTGTGTGTGTGTGTGTGTGTGTGTGTGTGTGTCCGTGTGGTGACTTTCTCTGTCTCTCTCTGAATGTCTGTGTGTATGTCTCTGCCTCTCTCTGTCTTTGTTTCTCTGTGTGTGTGTGTGTGTGTGTATGTGTCTGTGTGTGTGTGTGTGTGAGAGAGAGAGAGAGAGGGAGATGGTGCATTTATGGAGGTTGGAAGATAACTTGAGGAGCCATTACTCTCCTTCCACCACGTGGACTCAGAGGACCACACTCAGGTTTGGTGGTAAGAGCCTTTACCTGCTGAGCTATCTTACTGGACCTAATCTGTATTTTAACTAACACTTACTCATGAATGAATGAATTTCCTGTACAAATATAATTGGTGACATTAAAATTCTTATAACATTTTTGTTTGCTTTATGATTTTTCTTTGTTGTTATTATCTTTTCTCCATGAAAACACAGCAAAAAAAAAAAAAAACCCTCTGGGTATCTCAGTAAAAGGACCCTATATATTTATGGTTTTTCTTCTCTTTCATAGACCTTGTGGTATTTTCCAATGTCTCTAGGAATATCACTAACACTCTGTTCATAAAAAATATACACTTAATTGCTATAAATAAAATATAGTTTATGAAAAGAACTGCCTCTGAAGTCAAGGTCCCTGAAGAATATACCAGAACTTCCAGCAAACTAAATGGTGTGTGCACATATACATCCATGCATGTTCATGTCTGTGCATGTGTGAGTGGATACATGTGTGTGTGTTCATGTGTGAGTGTGTGCATATGTATGTATGTTTGCGTCCACATATGAGAGTGTATGTGCATCTCTACTTCTTTGTATGTGTGTGTGTATACGCACATGTGTGCCTTGTGTGTGCATGTGTGTTACCCTATGCAATGAAGGGAGAGCATGTGTTTGTCACAGTCAAAGCAGTAATCAAATGTTTTGTTTGTGCACACTGCTGTTTATCATGGCCTTTTGAGTTCTTGGCACCTCTGTGTGGACTCCTCCTAGATGAAGAAAAGCTGAGCGACTGTCTCACCAAGCCACTACCCGTGCATCCACACGCTTGCAAACATCCTAGTCTAGACAATGATTAAAGTCAGAAATGTAACTTAATTAAAGCATGTCTCTCTGGAGCCCTGGGGGCCATTCCTGGTGCTCACTACAAGTACTGTTTACACAGGCTGTCCTGGGGTATGCTTGGGGATATCCTGTTAGGCGCAATCTCTTAAATGAAGTGTGTGAAAGGGGCCTGGCAGATTTAGGGGGGAGCGATGAAAACAAAGAGGATGTTTTCTGAATGCACAAACACAGGTGTCAAGGATCTGCTCCACAGGGATGGGTGATGGCTCAGTGGGCAAAGCATCTGCCCACATGTTCACACATTTGCATACGCCAGCACCTATGTGCGTATATACATGAACACATACGTACAAGTCACACAGGAGCGCGTACGCGCATGCACCCACACACACGCGCATACACACACACACACACACACACACAGACACACACATCACTGCCCTCTAACTGGGAGAGAAGGGAACAGAAACTGAATTTGCTCCCTTAAAGCCCACAATAAGCCCTTAGAGCAAGTTCACGCCAGAAACCACAAACCAGCAGTTTGGAAGGCTCTGCTGGCATCTCCACGCTTGTTTTTCTGTTCACAAAATCTTTTATCACTTTTTTTCACTAGTGACAGCATCTCAAATGTGCAGGTTTTACCTAAAACTACAACTTGGAGCTTCTTCCAGATAATTTTTTTAAAAAGCTTAAAAGTGCAGGCTGAATTTATTTTCAACAATTACGATGCTGATGCTGGACCGAATGATGCTGCATCTGGACCACCTCCCGCTGAACCTCTCTTCAGTTCACCTCATCCAGATCAGGCCCTGCCATCCTGCCATCAAGGACCAGCGGAGGTTCTCATTATCACACCGCTGACTTTTTCCTCTCTTCTGCTAACTGCCTTTACTTATACCACCCCCATGATCTTTGCAGCTATATTGTGTTTCAGACCTTCCTTCCTCCCACAAGCTGCACTTCCTAGTTATAACCACAGCGTCCTAACTGGAATCTTGCCTTTTGGATGTCTCAGTGTGTACCGTGTGTGTGTATTGGTACACTCTTGTGAGAAGGCACACATACATGTGTAAGAGCTTACAGATGCAGGCTGGAAAAGCACCTCTGGTATCCACCTTGTCTGTTGAGACAGACTTTCCCATTGGCCTTGGGACAGGCTAGACTGACTGGCCAGAGAGTTCCAGGAATCCTCCTGTCTCTGCCTCCCCAGCACAGCACAGCCAGCTTTGTGTGGATTCTGGATATCAAGCACAGGTCTTTGTATCTCCACACAAGCCCTTTACAGCAGAGTCATCTCCCTGGCCCTGAATCCTCCTTTAAGCTGTGCCCACTGACCTCATTAGAGACTGGCTAGGACTGGATCACAGCATGACCTTAGGGGTAGAACAGAAGAGTAAGACAGTTAGACACAGAGTCAATAAACGAAGAGTCAAAACTCACTGGGGTCATCTGGACAATGAGGGTTCAGACCTGCTCCCCTTGCTCTTCTCTGAGGTCTTAATATGGAATATCTTAGTCAATATGCCAGTGCAGAGGATCCGTATGTAAGTAGAAAGTGAAGACTTGTAAAGCTCCTCCCTTCTCCTGCCTGCACACAGGGTAGTGGTAGAAGCTAGAGAAGACAGTCTGACAAGATGACCTACAAAGCTCACTAACCTAAACCAGCTGGACCTTTTGTTTTTCTAAATTACTAGATTGCATTAATGTAGGAAAACTATCTACCATTCCAAGTTTTAACTCTCCTTGAAAAAGTAACCAGCATAGCAATGCATACGTAATAGATGATGCTTTTACCACCTACCCAACAAAGACGGAGGAAAAAGTTAGTCACATTATAAACCTACCTTAGCGATACCAACATCACCGAGTTTAATGGAAGTCATGCAATGTAGAATTTCAACCAGATAGAACCCAAAGACTTGAAGATGTTTTATGTCTAGCACAAGGATGGAGGGGTGTTCTAGGGTCTAGGATGCCTGCCAGACATTTAATCATCTGAAATCAGATTCTCTCCCACCCCTTCTAGAACCTGACCTACATGCTCACACATTCTTTACCAGTATCGCAGGGTCATCAGGAGTCACCAGTGCCCTGTTCTGCCACTTCAGCCCACATGATCAGGCTGCACCTTGCTAAGGTATGAAGTGATTAAAGCAGAAGATTAGCGTCACTAGGCTGGAAACTAAAGGGGAAATCTCAGGTGACTGGCCAACATCCGGAACAATAAATTACAAGTGGGTTAAACTAGAGGTTAAGAGCTTAGACTCCGGGCTTTGGAAGGTCAAGGGATTAAATCTAACTCCACCGCACACTTAGGCAAGCTATTTGGCTAGGCGGTGCCTACTTCCTTTTACGGAATACTAATGCTTTCTCAACCTATGACCTTGTGTAGATTAAACAGTATAGTATGTGTGTGTAGTGTGTGGTGTAGTACAGGGCGTATGATAAGCCCCCAGAAAATGATGACATCACCTAGCACCCCAAGTAACCTATTCATGAGCAGGCTTATTAACAGCATCTGTGTGGATAGATTTCAACTCTGAAGGCCAAGGTACATTTCCAGTTGAGTCTATTGGCTACGAGACCATTTCCTACCAGGCTGAATGGTATCTACAAATCCTTTTACGTGAAAACCTTCTGTAAATTACAGAACTCTGTGGAGCACCAATGCCTGCATCTCAGTAATAGAGTCCGCCTTGCATGCCCTGGCTTTGTGCATAAGACCTGAACAAGACAAGTCCTTCAGCATTCCATCACACATGGGGCCTCCTGAGCCCCTCCCTCTCCCCATGGTGGCATTTAACAGTTGCTGGGGCTGGGGGCAGGGGGAGGGCAGTCATATCTCAGTGGTGTAGCCACTGGAAAACTATCCTTGCTCAGGTAAATAGCCCGTACCCACCGTCATGCAGGCAACTCTAATTAACTGCAGCGGGTTACATACAAAAAAACCAAAGACATGAAAGTGGGCGGGGACTCCTGGCAGGAGATTTAATGGGAGAGGAATGGAGGAGAAGGAAGGACAATGGAAAGACTTAGAATAGTCTATGTGTGCGTGAAATGCAGAAATAAAATAAAACAAATCCACTGTGCATGTATTCCCATGTCAGACCTGCACTCTCCTCCAGGGTGGTGACAAGGGTCCCTCCCCTAAGAGAGACTGCCTCCCAGGAGAAGGCAGGTGGGTTCCAGATACCATTCTAATTCAGGAACTAAAAGAAACTAAGATGTTGTGGCTGCGTTTAACTTGTTTATTGTCAGGATATTTGTTTTCTCTTTGTTCCTTGTTGTTGTTTTCTTGAGACAAGGTCTTACCTCATGTGTAGCCCAAGTCATCAACTTTCTGGGTGATGTCCCTGCTTTTGTGGCTCCAGGATGCTGCCTCTCCACCCAGCCCCACAAGTTGAAGACAGTGACTCAGGTATTGTGGGACTCCTTGTGGACTAAGTTCTACACACATTGTATCCAGGAGCCCATAGCAGCCTGGGAGTGTGTGGATGCAAACTCCACACAGCCATGCAGCTGTGGGTCTACTGTAGCAAAACTGTGGAGGAAAGTAACTCACTAAGAGAGGTTTATTTATCTGACAGCATTGGAGAGAAAGGACAGAGAGAGAAAGGGCAAGGGAGAGAGACAAGTGGGAGAGGAGGAGAAGGAAGAGGGAAGGAGGTTGAGAAAAGGAAGGAAAGGGACAGAGACAGGAGGGAAGGCAAAAGATGGTGGAAGAGAAAGAGAGGAGGAAGCATAAGAGGAGGAGGAGGGAGAGAAGGAGAGGGAGAACAGAAAGAGGAATGCAGAACGAGGAGAGGAAAGAGGGTGAGAGAGAGAGGAGGAGAAAAGAAAGCAGAAGAGAGGGCGAGAGAGGGAAGGTGAGGGAAAAGGAGAAAGAGAGGAGAGAGATGAAGATGGAGACAGGATGAAAGGACTTCCTAGGCTTCACCTACCACAGACTCCGCCCTCCCCTGGGGGATTGCAGCTGTGGCCTTCAATCAAATCAACCCTTCAGAGTCCCTTTAAACAGAACCAGGATCACAGTGCCGGCTGCTCTGTCTCACTGCAAGGAGGCTGCTCTGTCTCACTGCAAGGACTAGGGGACAGAAGGCATTTGCTGTAATGGGAGTGAGGACGGCAGAGGCGGAGAGATCCTGGAGTTAGCTGTGGTGGCATCTGGGGTTCTGACACAGTCCCACTGGTAGGTTTCATCCCCCTGTTCCCAGGCCTTCCCTTGGAATTCAGCCCAGCGCCTTCCTGGTTCTTTCTGCAAGTCTTCCCATGCCACCTAAAACCAGTGAGAAAAATCTTCCCTCCTGCTTCAGCCCAAAGATATCGTGGTGTCCATTGCTGAATGAGATTGTCACAGAAATGTGGACTAAAAAGATAAGGGGGCAGCAAAGGAAGCCGTAACAAGGGGAGCATTGAGAGTAACGGCCCAGCATGGAAACTAATGGGAGGACCAACGAGCTGGGTAAGGGTACCTGCTGCCAAGCCGGACAACCCAAGTTCAAACCCTGGAACCTGTCTGATTGAAGGAAATAGTTGATTCCAATATATTGTCCTCTGACCTCTACTTATCTGCGGTGGCACAATTGATTCCCCCATGAGTACACACACATAAAATACATGTTTAAAATACTAAAAAGACAAACTGTGAGATGAGGGAAAATTTTCGAGATGAAGTGGTCAAAAGGCCTAATTGATGCCATGAATGTGTGTCTATGTGCATGTGTACTTGTATGCGTGTCTTGTACGTGTGTGTGTGTGTGTGTGTGTGTGTGTGTGTGTGTTTTACATGCATGTACCCATGCATGTGGAGGCCAGAGGATAGTTAGTCTTGGCTGTTATTAATAAGTTGCCATCCACATTGTATTTTTGAAACAGGATCTTTCACTGGCCTGGAACTCACCAGTTAGGCTATGCTGACACTGGAATTGTAAATGTACAACCCTACTTCCAGCTGTTGCTGTTTTCTGTGTTGGTTCAGGAATACAAGCTCAGGTCCTCGTGATTGCAAGGTAAGCACTTAAGTGACTGAAACATCACCCCTGCCCCAGCAAAGTCAATTCCAACGGAGATATAGACGGGAGGAAGAGCCAAGTAAAGAATTCCACGGAGATTTGCAAGCAGAGCAAACATCAATGCCTAAGGCCCCAGAATAGAGAAAAACTTGATGGACGCATTCCTTGGTTCATGGAAGAGCATGGTTTAAGGCAGTGGCAGCAAGACCTTGAAAGAGCCTAGAGTTGCTGTGAGTTGGCAGGAAGACCCATGCCAATTTGTATACAACTTGCTATTGACCACTAGAGCAGAACAAAAATCTAAGAACAAAAACTCCCAGACCAGGGAGACAGTTTGCTGGGTAAAGGGCTCACCTCCCATGTGTGAGGACACGAGTTCTGATCCCTAGACATTTTCTGTTGCTGGGATAAAACACCCTGACAGAAAACAAGCCTGGGAAGGAAGGCTAACAGTTCCGGGGGATTCAGTCCTTCATGGCTCTGGACATGGCAGTAGTAACCGAAGACTGGCCTGATAGGAAGTGGAAAAACAAAACAAAACAAAAAAAAAATCATAATCCACACACAGGAGGCAGAGACATTAAACTCCATACACAGGAAGCAGAGGGAACAGGAAGGGACATGGGGCCAGAGAGGCAACCCTCAACACACACACACACACACACACACACACACTCACATGCACACATATGCACTCATGCACATTCACATGTATGCACATGCTAGCACATTCACACAGTAATGTAATTCCTCCAGCAGCCTCTGCCTCCTAAAGGCTCCATAACCTTTGCAAACAGTTTAGCCAGCTGAGACCAAGTGTTCAGATTTGTGAGTCTATGGGGGACATTTCGTTTTCAAACCACAGCACTGTATAAAAAGCCAGGTGCAGTGATACGCCATGTACCTGTAACCCTAGTGATAGATAGGAGGTAGAGATAGGAGAAAGCTGGAAGCTTCCTGTGGTGACAAAGCTCCAGGCCAATAAGAAATTCTTTCTCAAACTTGAAAAGTCAAAAGTGTCCAAGGAATAACATCCAAGATTTAGTCCCTATAACCTATCGCATGTTCGCACGTACATGTACACACACATACACACACACACACACACACACACACACACACACACACACACACACACACAAGTACTCACAGATTCCACAGAAGTTTCACAGCACCACAATGCTGAAACAATGTTTGAATCACATTTCATAATATGACGCACCCATGACAGAATGGAAATTTGAAACCAGATTAGTCCAAGTGCATAGGTAACTCAAGAAGCACCATTCTCTGTGATGCTTAGCTTATGAAGGTTATGCCTAGCCCCTCTGATGCTTCCTGCAGATAATGCTTATTCTCGGCTCCCTGTAGCCACCATGACTCAGTTATGCTGGAACAGCTTAGCCACAGAATGTATGTCAACAAACAGAGGTGGCTATCTTCCAAGTAGGCAGTGTTTGGCCTGATTTGTAGCTGGCCAACCCCTTGTACTGAGCCACAGGAAGGAGACTGGACTTGACCTAAAGAAAATAAAACCACCTGCCTAATTTTAGGTAGTTCTGTCTTCCCCTTCATCCTCCTCATCACTGTCCAAATGTATTGGTAAATCTTTGTGTAGTGTGCTCCCTACTTCAGAAAGGCAGTTGGAGCTCTGCCCAGATCCTGGTCAGGGCTTCCAGAGCAATCCCAGCAGAAGTCCATGCTTATACAGAACATGTATCTGTAGATATCCAGCCATAAGTGGGACATCTATATATCACAATCCACCCAAAGACTCAGGGACCATCGATGAAGAAGGAGTAAAACTACTGTCTGAGCCTAAGGTCTGACTACACCAGAACTGTCTTCTGGTCATGGCAGAACAGTGGTACTAGTCAATTTATAACACCTGTGTTTACCTGCACAAGATCTGCACAAGATCAAGTCAACCAACATGCCGGCATCAAGAGATGGCTCAGGAGCCCCTACTCCTAATTGAGCCTCTAGTGGCAAATAATGGCTTTTGAGGGAGGAAGACTTATTTTGTTGTTTAAGGTGTGGTCCCTAGTAAGTCAAATATGCCCTAGTGGATAGCCCCACTCCTGGGAGCATATGGCAGTTCAAACTGAATGAGGCAGCTAAAGAAAGGGGAGGGGAAGTGGGTTGGAAGCTGGACCAGTGTCCGAGTGTCTAAGAGCATCTCCTGCTTCTGAAGACACTCAGGTTTGGTTCCTAGCACACATACAACGGCTCACAACCATCCATAACTCCTTTTCCAGGGGATGTAATACTTTCTTCTGACCTCTGTGGGCACCAGGAATATAGGTGATACATGCAGACAAAACAGCTATATGCATAAACATAAAATCTCTTTTTTACAAAGAGGGCATGTGTTTGGGAGGCGTAAATCTGAGAGGAGTTCGGGAGAGGGAGCAGGAGGGTATGATCAAAGTGCATTGCATGTCTGTATGCATCAATAAAGCATTGTTCCTTTCAAAGAAGTAGCTACTTATGGAACATATGTTTAAAAGCGGAATCACCCAGGCATATGACTTCTACCCCATCTCCCAGGAACCAGTCTGGCACCCCTCATTCTGCTCTGACTTGATGAATCACTCAGAGCCTAAAGAGGCCAGCCATACATTCTCTGGACTTGCCAACCAGGCAGTAATTCTGTATGTCACCTTGCCACTCCTTTGCCCAAGCTCTGCCATCCCATTATTCATCACAAAGTTTTGTTTGGGTCCAAATGAGACTTCAGAGACCACTGCCTATCTTTCAGTTTGGGAGGAGGGATCTGAAATCATTGCATGGGACAGGCACAGGTCACTAACGTCGCCTTCCCCCACCCCACCCCCCTGAAGGGTTCTGACACTGCCGCAGACAGGGAAGTTATCTGCGTTCACACATGTCTCCATTCCCACAATACCAATTTCATAAACACAGCTCCATGTGCACACATGTAGCAAAGGGATTTTCTCCTGCCCGCCAGGAGCACAGAGCCCCGTGTGTACGAGAGGATGGACTCTCTCCAGTGAGTCCGTTCAATGGGCAGAGAGCTGAGTCAGATTTTTCCTGAGTTCTCCCCTATTCAATATTTCTTTCACTGACTCACGCCACTCTTAATGGGTAAAACGATGCAGTTGCAAGATCTCTTAAAATACCCCCTTCTGAGCCAACCACCGTTTATCTTGGCAGCAGGTAGCTCAAAAAAAAAAAAAAAAAAAAAAAAATTGGCAAGTCTCTGCTTGGCGTGGTCTCTGAGCTACTGGCACGTTAGAGATTAATAAGGCACATTAAACAGTGCTCAGGACGAGGCTGCAACATGATCCCTCACCGTGAAATGTGTGAGATTCTTTGTTCACGGTGAACAAAAATTGGAGCCAAAATGGGTCAACTCTGACAAGCGGGGATAGGAAGCAGTCAAGAACCTTGAATATCTTTCATGGCAACTGATGCCCAGTGCTCTACTAAACATCTGCTCAGTGTTCTCTGCTATGTAAGTTGGACAGGGGCATGGGACCCCTGAGCTGGGGACTGAGCGAGCTACCTGCAGTGCCAAGATACCTGGGTCGCGTTTCCCTGAGTTCAAGAAAATCGTGAGTTGAAGGACAATCCCATTATCTCTGAAGAAAATCGGGATTTTTACCAAGACATTTCCTAACATTTTGGCGTTTCTTTAGGAAAGCAAAATGCTTGCTTTTAATTGAATATTAACCTAGGAGGAAAACCAACAACCAAACTTTGCTTCACTGTTCAGTTGTGGGGCCAGTAGCCCAATAAGGGGGCAACGGAAAAAAGGAATGGGGGTTAAAACTCAAACAACCATTAGCTGCACAATTACAGGTTCCAAAGAGGAAGCAGTTCACTGTCAAACTCCAACCTGGATTCTCGCAAAGCAAGTACCGGAAGAAAGTAGCAAGGAGCCACACGTGTGCAGGCACCACGCTGAGTGCCAGCACAGTCTCCACGTGCTGGGCGATGCCTGAATCTATTCCCACTATTGCACCGAGTGACTTCCTCAGAGTCCTCCAGAAAGATCACACAAGCCTGCAAATCAGAGCTCCAGACCATTGCTCGGCTCCTCCCGAGCACAGAGACTTTGATTCTCCACACCAGCATCCACACGCAGTGGGGCAGAAAGCGAAGCAAAGAAAAAAAATTCTATGCTTACCTAAAAGGCATAGCAGACAGGCCAGCTGGATGCTCAGCCACCTTTAGCTAGCTCCTGCGCGCGCCTTCTGTCTCACTCGATCCAAAGTCCTAGTTCTATCCAGGAGGGCTCCTGGGGGTTCTCGGATCTTCCTGTAGGAGTTTTTGATCACTGGCTTGCTTAACAAACACGCCTGTGTTCTGTGGGTGTTTGAATGCAGTACCACACTGGGCACCCGGCCAACTCTCAGCTTCCACAGGCAATGAGAGAAAAACTCACACCCTCCCCAACTGTCTTCCCCTCCTTGGTTTCTGTCTTTTAAGGCGGGGATCCAGGTGTCATCTCTGGTTGGAGGCTAGCGTGAAAGGTAGCTCCCCTTCCTGACTTCTCCTCTGCCTTGCGGGAGCCCCAAAGTTTGTTTTTCTATCTTGCTGCCCCGAAGTTCTCCTCGCGATCGGGATCGCCCGGCTTGCCTTTCCACCAGCTGCACTTTAAATGTATTTTAATTGGCTGGAATGTCGAAAGAATCTATTTGGCAGTCGTTTACATGGGAAGCACGCCCAGGGCAGCTGAAAAGAGGCCCCAGAAGCGGACGATTACTTCATCAAAAGCGGCAGTTTGAATAGCACTGACTCCTACATAACTACAAGGAACGGAGTTCTATAGGCAAGCTGGAATAATTAATAATTTGTGGAGAAAATTCTCCATTCATCTAAAAAAAAAAAAAAGCCAAAATGAGGGGGAAATCCCCGCAGGTAGGAGAGTTCTTTCTGAAAGGGGTGATTTATGAGAGTCCCTGTTCTGCTCTCCACAAACATTGATTTTGTATAGCCTTACAGAAGCAGCATGTGCATAATTTGGTTTGCCTGAAAAGTTAATTCAAGTAATTTTCATTTCAAAGAGCCCCCGAGATACATAGTACTATTTCATCCTTATACACCAGCCATATGCTACAATAAATATTGTCCATGAGTAATATGCATTTGCTCTTTGTCCTTCTTTCTCTTGGCTGGTTGGCTGCTTTGGGGCCTCTCTGCTAGATACAGCTTCAAATAAATTCACTGTGAGTCAAACCAGATAATCATCATCACATAGAATTTACAAGCCTGATTAGACTTTAAAACATTAAAAGGGGGGCTGGGAGATGGCTCACTGGACAGGAGCACTTGCTGAGTAAGCATGAGTATCTGAGTTCAAATCCTCAGAACCCACATAAAAAGCCAGGTGTGATTTGTACACCTCTAATCTCAGAAGGAGGGTATCTGGGCCTTGCTGACTGCAGGCCTAGCTCTAGGATCGGAGAGACCCTGTCACGCGAGAATAAGGCAGAGAAGGATATAAGAGGACTCCCAAGTTCCTCCTCTGGCCTCTGCACATGTGTGAACGCATGCATACTCACACAAATGTGGGTATACTCTCTCTCACACACACATACCAAACAAAACACTCAAAAAAAAAAAATGCTAGTCTAGGCAGATTCTGACACTAAACAGCACATAAGTGCAGACACATATGCGTAAATGCCTCAAAAACAGAATAATGACAAAGCGAGCCTTAAGTCAGATAGAAACAACAGGTAAACGGAGGAGCCTTCATGTCCTCCTTGACTTCTGACTTCCAGGGGAGCTGCTGTGTCGATGCATCTCACTTGGACTCACGGATTAAAAAACACCAGGCACCAGGCAGTTTGCCTCTCTGCGGAAAATGTGAGCCAGGGAACGCTGACACATTCATTACTTTGCCTTTTCTTCATGTTAATAAAACTGTCTGTGGCTCCCAACAAGATGGAACATGAGGCAGGGCGATGTATGCGCCGCCGCGTTCAGGACGACCGGCTGAACTGCTCAGAGGCAAACCCCAGCACACTGGGGAGCCAAAGAGAAGGTTGGGAGAGAGGACTGGGCTGGCTCCACGGACATGTGCTCGTCACTCTGTCCTCTGCAGGGACTGCATGTGTAGTAGTGTGTAACCTTTTGACATTGCTGTTTTATGACATTCATTTGCTTATGTTGGGAATACGTGTGCCCGTGTGGAGGTCAGAGGATGTGTTGTGGGAGTCAGTCCTCTCTTTCTACCATATGGGGTCCAGGATCACATTCAGGTCATCAACCGGGGCAAGGACTTTGACCTACTGAGCATCTCACAGGCCTTCCTCCTGCCATTCTTAGCTTCTTAGCTGGACAAGGGACCCTGTGATTTCAGCTTGCTTTGGGATTAGAAAACATGCAACTGCCCCTGAGTGGAAAAGTAGCTATCTATGTAGTTAAACACAGGGCTGATAATTAAAAATATAGGAAAGAGCCTCCCACCGTATGCATGACAAGTGCCTTCCATGCTTTGTCTTATTCAATGCCCTGCTCCTGGGGACGGTGAGTGGACGTCTAAGATGGGGGACGTCTACAGCAAACACAGCTAGGACAGTTATCTGTGTGCTGTGAACATCTTACCCTGGAGCATCCAGTGGGATCAGAGAAGAGAATCTTTGATCCCAGGCAGTCAGATCCCCACTGAGTTATGTTCTGAGCACAGAGATTCACGCACAGCCAGCCAGCTTCTTTTTTTGAAATTAACTTAGACAAAGTGAACTTTGGTCCCCAGCCCGAAGGCACCACTAACTCACCGGTCTGACCTGTGTGAATTGTAGCAGCTCTCAAGCTCTTAGAGGAACAAGAGGCCCTGGAGAGCTCTCCACCGCCCGCCCTGACGCCTGGATGGTGGCCTCCCTTGACTTATCAGAAGGTGCACGCAAGAGCTTTTTCTCTCGAAGGGAGGAACTCTGTTTTCAGATGTCAAGCACTTCCTGTCTCTGGTATCTTAAGCCTGTTGCCTGAACTTCTAAATGTTCGACATCGGTGTTTAATAAGCAAACAGATCAGCATTCTAGAGAGAGAATTTCAGAGACTGACTGATTCTGTTATTTTAAAAAGGACATTGGAAGCACTGAAATAATGACACACACACAGAGTTCAATGTATCTGCGTTCTTTTGTCATACATAGTCACACTTTGTGTCCGTACATTCATGTTCGAGTGTACACGCATGTGTGTGTGCATGTAGAGGCCAAAGATCAACTTAATCATTTGCACAATCTCTCTTGGCCTTAATTTTTGAAACAGGTCTCTTTGCTGGACCCAGACCTCACAGACTTGATTAGACTGGCTGGCCAGTGTGGTGGCTTGAATTTGAGATGCCCTCCTCAGATGGGCGCAAAGTGCTTGGGGAGGTTTAGGAAGTGCAGCCCTGACGGAGAAAGTGTGTCACTAGAGGTAGAATGGGGAAGAGGGAGGGGTGGAAATGATGTAAGTATAGTATTTATATATGAAATTCTCATTAAAAAGTTTAATAAGAACATTAACCAGGACAGTTGGTTGTTCTACATGCTACTTGTGTTGCCTTTGTTAAATCCTCACAAAATACTAATGGGCAAACAGTATGTATCCTCGTTTTGCAGATTTATAAACTGGGATAAAGATTTGTTAATGTTCATATTGTCGCTTCCAGAAGTTGGCAGAGCAGAGATTTAAACTCTGTTCTATTTCCTCCCTTCAACTACCCACCCATCAAAAGCAAACCAAGTGACAAAAACCGATTTGCGAGCGTCTTTAACCCCAAGATTTGGTGCTGATGTAGGTCAAAGGCCCTGAGTAAGGACAAGATGCTGATACTCTGGAAGTGAGAGGGAAAGAGGAGAGGAGAGAGAGGAAGGGGGGGGGAGAAGAAGAGACAGGGAGGGAGCAGGGAAGGAAGGAGAGAGTGACGGGGGGGGGGGCTTTGAATGCTCCTTGTATTCAGTAATGGTGTTTTGAAGTCCCTGCATCTAAAGGAAATGCTTCGGAAGACAGCGTGAAGGACCAGCTCACCAATGTGGTGGAAAGCCAAAGGAAATACCCTGCACACAAATGCACCTGTTGTAATCAAATAGCCTTGCAGTTTCTATTGTATCTTGCCCATTGAAGAGTTCATCAAAACCACAACTGGCAGAAATGATTAGTGCACAGCTTTGGGATTTGCTCTCACCAAGCACACACACCCCCCACACCCCAGTTATTATCACAGGCAACCACGACGAGGCCTCACATCCTCCAAAAACCCTGTCACTGCATTGTTGAGAAGCAGGTCAACAATGTGTAAGAGATAAGTTACACATGGTTGTGTCCGTGTGATGGGTCTTCAGAGTCCTGTGGTGAGCTAGCTCTTTGGATATAGGAACTGCAATTCCTCACCTTTGAAAGATGGAAGAAAGAGGACAGAGACACCGTATTTGTCTGTCGTTTGCAATGACAATGACATAATGGGGGCCTTCTGGCCTCTGAACACCACTCTGCTGGCACTCACAGCAGCCCACTGTCCTGAGCTTTGGGGCAAGCTGCCCAACATCTCAGCTCTGGCTCCCCCTTGTCACCTCCCTGATGGGCTGCTATTTTCTCCAACAGTTGGCAGTGCTTTTCTTCCTCTCCACACAGGTCTGCAAGAGGTCCAGGTTGAGAGAGGGCTTTTAAAGGCTTTTCTTGGCTTGTTTAGGTGGATTCTGTCTTGCAACTCAAGAAGAAGATGTTTTACTAAATCATACCGAGTGTGCTAGTTTCATTCCGCTGCCGTGAGTCAACACTCTGAGTAAGGGGAGCTGCTCACACATCCAGGTCACAGTTCATGGAGGGAAGTCAAGTCAGCAACGTGAGGGAAGGACTGCTTGCTCTTCAATCGTGAAGGAATGCCGCTTCAAACTTGACTTTCAGACTCAGCTGGCTTCCTTAGACAGTACGAGGCCCTCTGTATAGGTAACGGCACGACCACAGTGAGCTGCGCCCTCTCCATCATTTCATAATCAAGATAACCCCTCACAGACACGCCCACAGGCCAACCTGACGGGGGCAGTTCCTCAACTGAGCCTCTTTTCTCCGATGACCAGAGGCTGTGTCAAGCGGACAATTAAAGGCAACTGGTACACTGGGGAAATCAAACCTTTTTGTTTAGGCTGAGTAACATTATGAACAATCTAGTGGGGCTTGGGAGATGAGATGGCCAACTTGGTAAAGTACTTATGCAAGCCTGAGGATCTGAATTCAATGCTTAGAATCCCAGCATGGAGGAGAAACAGACAGAGCCCTGTGACTTAGTGACGTGCAAGCCAGTGACAGGCTCCATCTCAGAAAGCAGGGTGGAGAAGGGTGAAGAAAGAAGGTCAGGGTTGCTCTCTGCTCCCTTCATGCCTTCATGTATATGTGCACATACAATGAACATGTCCATATACCCACAAACATGCTTAGATGAACATGCATACACAAGAATATGTACATACACTCCTGTGTACAAGCGTGTGTGCGTGCGTGCGCGCGCACGTGTGTGTGTGTGTGTGTGTGTGTGTGTGTGTGTGTGCAATGCTCCTACTACATTCACAGGAACACACACATGTTGTCTTGGGATTGTGGGATTTTATAGGCGTGTATTGCCTAGAGAACTTAGTTATTTCCCGAGGGTATCAGTCCTTCACAGATGCGAGCCTATGGGACTGGGACGGTCCTAGACTTAGTTTAGAGGGATTTGTGGCTTCTGTCTCTCTTAAGATGTCTTTTTAGTTTGACTGTCCCAAACCTCATCTCCATCATATATGTCCTCCTTGGCTGGAAAAAAAAAATCAACCCCCATTCTAGCCAAAACAACAGCTTGCAACAGAAAGATGGTGATCTTCACAGTCAGGCACACCCAAAGCCACTGTCTGCCTTGCCATTGACAGCTGGATTCAACCTGTCCGAGACACAGAGTCCTCTACGAAGAGAAGCAGTGATTACACCACTGTCTCAGAAGTTCTGGGGTGGAAAGCCAAGAAGACACCCCACAATGCACCCGATGCTTGAGTTAATTTCACCTCTCTTCTGCCATTATTTTGGCATAACAGCTACCAACAGGAAGACCCACAAGCTCTTCTCAAGGACTCTGGACTTAAAGGTAATGTAACCACGGCCTGAGATGTCTCCTGGGGCTACAATATGTGACAACTGAAATCAGTTTCTCAAGAAAAAAGGCAGAAGGCAAGGGGATGGCTCAGTGGGTGAGTTCTGGCTCAATCTTGAGGACTCCGGTTGATATGTAATATATGTCTATATCTATGTCTATATGACATATATGTATGTCAAACAATATATTTGGATGTTTTCCCCAACCCCTCCCAGATCTTCCAGATCCTCCCTACCTCTATACCCACCCATTTTAAAGATTTTGTTGACTTTCTCTCTACCATACCCCCTTTCTCAAAAACAAAAACACAGAAAGAGAAAGAAAGAGGGAGAGAGAGAGAGAGATGAAAATCTAAACAAATAAGCAGGCTTCAACCTCCCTGGGGAGTGGATGGGGGATGGGATGGGAGGGTCTTGGGGGTATGGGAAGATGGGGGGGAGAGGGAACTGGGATTGATTTTTAAAATAAAAGTATAGTAAATGAAAAAATTAAAAAAATACTAAGCAAACACCAACAAGACAAAAATAGTCAAAATGAAACAAACATCTCACAGAGAGGTGGGGCATGGAGTTTGTTCTGTGTTGGCCAGCTACTACTGGGCATGGGGCCTGCTGTGGAGTGTAGTTGACATACCTAGTGACACTCCTTTGAAGAAAGCTGATTTTCCGTTTGCCAGCTGGTACAAATTGCAAATAGCTTCTTGGTTAGGAGTGAGAGAGTGTGTCCATTTCTCCCTCTAAATGCTGGGATCCCATCTTCTGGAATGTGTGCATGCTGCCAGTGTCTGTGAGTTAGTTCATATGTCTGTTGTGTCCGGGAGGAACTCTATACTTGGAATCATCTAGGGAAAAGAGACCATGGAGCTTCACCGAATAAAGAAGAAAGGAAGAAAGAAGAGAGTGAGAAAAACTGAAATGTAAGCCCAGACAAGCTAGAGCTGTTTTTAATGTGTATGCGGAGGGTGTGTATGCAGATGTAGAGATGTGTGCAATGTTGAGATACTCTCCGAGGCCAGAAGAAGGTATTGGATCCCCTGGGATCCTCTTTTGTTAGGAAACCCAGATCATCTGAAAGACCAGCTCTTAACCACTGAGCCATCTCTCCAGCCCCTAGAGGGAGTTTTTAAGAAATATGGTAACTGAAAGAACCAGTAAAGTGATCTGGAAAAGATAAACGATGAACTTATCCATCGGGTATCAGTTTTATGCTTAAAAAAATTAATAAATAAATAAAACTGACCTGAGCAATGAGTAGAAGAAAGAACAATATATAATCATAGTGGCAAACAAAGATTTGACAAGATGGGTGTGACGTTCAATATAGGGCCAAACAACAAAGGCGTAAATGCTTGTACAGAGGAAATCAATAGATGACTGGAGGGGGAAGCCTCTTGCTTCAAAGCCTAGAATCACTCAGTGAGAGGTTGTTATAGGACATTACTTGAGGGTTGGGCCTTTTTCTTCACCAGGGCTTTCTATAAACCTTACTGTAGATGGAAAAGACCTCGGAAACCACAAGAAAAATCACAAAGGCTTGGTCAGTGTCGCAGAGAGTCCTGCTTTACCCTTGGAGTTGCTGCTTTTTGTTGTAACAAACTTTATGACACAAAAATACAAAAAGAGATCCAGGCGTGATCCTATGCCTGGAATCCCAGCACACTGGAGGCAGAGGCAGAATGATCAGATGTTTAAGGCCAGTTTCAGCTATGTAGTGAATTCAAGGTCAGCCTAGCTACTAAAGAGAAACAGGTCTGGCATGTAGCTCAGTTGATAGAGTGCTCTGACATTCATGAAACCTGAGGTTCAATCCCCATGACTACATATAAATGGACATGATAGTACACACATGCAATCCTAGCACTCAGAAAGCAGAGGCTGAAGGATCAGAAGTTTGAGGTAACTCTTGGCTATGGAGTGATTTTTGAGGTCAGCCCAGACTACAAGAGACCTCATCAAAATAAGTAAACAAACAAAAGGCATGGACATCCTGTGGAGAAATCATACTCACTTAGGAAGCAAAGCAAAGCATCATCCATTTAGAAAATACGAAAGACCTGTCCTCTGCAGCTCTATCTAATTCCCAGGTGGGCACAGGTGGTCTCTGGGCTTGTCCCTATTGTGTTTTCCTGTCCTTGATTGCTTAGTTGCATTCCACAAACAAGAATACACACTTCAGCCTACAACATGACAGGCATTGAACTCTCTCTCTCTCTCTCTCTCTCTCTCTCTCTCTCTCTCTCTCTCTCTCTCTCTCTCTCTCTCTCTCTGTGTGTGTGTGTGTGTGTCTGTCTCTCTGACACATCTTTCTGTGTGTGTCAGTCTGTCCGTTCGTGCACATTTGTGTATGTACACGTGTGTGAAGTGTGACGGTCAAAGGACAACCTCAATTGTCAGTCCTCACCTCTCACACTGTTTGCAACCCTGTGTCATGTTTGCATGTTCACCCCTTGTTACACAGGGTAGCTGTCCCACGAGCTTATTCTCCACCCTGTCTCCTGACTCTGCCTCCCATTTCCCCGAGGTTACAGGCACACACTGGGGTTACAGACAAACGCTATGGCATTCTGCTTGACCTGGGCTCAGAACTCAGGTCCTCATGCTTACACTGCAAGCACCTTACCCACTGAGCTGTCTCCGCAGCCCATCATGAGTGGTTTAAAGAATGTTTCTCTAGCTCAACTATGCAGTTTTGGAGCAAGCATTCCACAGATGACAATGTCCATCATAGTGTCAAAGGCTAAATAAGCCTGATCGTACCTTATGCACCACTAACACCTCTGCTGGTTCTTAACTCTCTCTGCCTGACTCAGCCAAGTGTAGGGTTGACCTCAAAAGATAACATGAGTGTACTATGGATTCTTCCTCCAGGAAGGGGTAGAGAAGAACAGTGAGGCAACCTGCCATGGCTTGAGGCATGCTCAGCTTTATGCTATGTTGAAACTTAAGGACCTAGGCATGTCCTCCTCATGCCAGTCATCTTCTAAGTACCTTGTACTTCTCAGTTGCACATCTCAACTGAGTCGACACCGTCCATACCAAAGCTTTCTCTCCGTAACTCAGCGGTGCCTGCCAATTCTTCTAGGACCTTTATCTACATTTCCTTCCTATTGCTGTGATAAAATATCCTGAGTAAAAGCAGTTTAGGGGAGAAACTGTTTATTTTAGTTCACAGTTCCTGCTCACAGCCCACCATAGCTGGGAGATCTCAGGAGCAGGAGGTTGAAACAATAGTGCATCCCATCAAGACCAGAGAGACACAAATGCACACGTACTTAGTGCTTAGCTAGCTTCCTCTATTTATATAGTCCAAGGCCCCAGACCAGGAAATGGTGCTGCCCACTATCAGGCGGGATCTTCCCACAGCTATTAGGGCAATTAAGACAATCCCCTGCAGATACCCCCACAGGCTAACCTGATCTAGGTAATCTTTCACTGACACATTCTTACCAGCTGACTCTAGGCTGTGTCAAGCTGGCAGTTCAAACTAACCATCATAGCTTTTCAAAAACTTGACAAACTCGGTGCTACCTGTTTTGCCCCCTGCTAAGGGAATTAGTGTAGTCATCCATCTCATCACTGTGCAAACGTTCATTGACATCTATTCTGTAGGGTGACACACACTTTGGGAAGCTCAGGGAACTTTGGTCTTTGCCTTCAAAGAGATGGAAAATCAATGGCAAGTGTTCTGTAACAATGCTGCAAATGCAATCAGAATACGCTGCTTCCTCCTGCTTTGGAAGTTAGAGTTTCTTTCTTTGACTTTTTATGAGGCTCAGAGAATTCTTTCTTCCCTTACAGCAGGCACATTCCTCTTTTACTCTCTGATAGGTATACAGGTTGATTGAGGCCAGTGAATACATCACTTATTCCAAGGATCATCCGGGCAACTTCAAGCTCAGAATCTCCCTAGATGATTAAGAAACAGTTACATACTGAGTTTTGAATGCTACCAAGTCCAGCAATAATATTCTGCTCATGAGAACAACTCTAAGGAGTTGGTCATTAAGAAAACCAAAGTGCTATTTCTTCATTGTCTACTGTGTGCGTGCGTGTGTGTGTGTGTGTGTGTGTGTGTGTGTGTGTGTGTGTGTGTGCGCGCGCGTGTGCATGTGTGTGTGTGTGTGTGTGTGTGTGTGTGTGTGTGTGTGTGTGTTCCGGCGTTTGTATATGTACATTCATGCACACACCTATGCTGCTGTGTACATGTGAACATGAAGACCACATGCAGGAGTCTCTTCCTCTACCGTGTGGTCTTGGGTAGCAAACTCAAGTCATTAGGCTCAACAGAAGGTGCCTTTGCTCACTAAGCAATGTCACTGCTCTCCACCTTTTTTTTTTTTTTTTTTTTTTTTTTTTTGAGGCAGCATCTCCCTTGAGCTCACCATGAGTTCATCAAATTGGCTCTGCCGGCTAGCCAATGAGCCCTAGGGATCCTCCTGTTTCCATCTTCCCAGCACTGGATTGTATGCCGACACCTTCACATCTGGCTTTTTTCCGAGGGTTCTGGGAATTGAACTTGGGTTCTTACATTTGCATAGCAAGCACTTTGCCAGCTGAGCCATCTTCTCGGCCACCCCACAGGTTCTTTACAGCCGGTATGTGGCCAAAGCTTAGCCACAGTCAGACACACGGTGAAACAAGGGAAATTTAGAGCTTTAGGGACTCACAAGCCATTGCTAAATCAAGGCACAATCCAACTGTGACATACGGTTCTCTGTTACCAGTTCTCAGAGTCCCAAGGGACTGTACCTGTCAAAGGAAGAATAGTCAATTAACAGTTTTGGATGTAACTCCCCAGTATCCATGCTTTTGATGTCAGTGTTAATGTGCATAAAGAATGGCCCAAGAGAAAGGTAAGCCATCATTTTGGGTCTACAAGAAGAATCGCTGCTCTGGCTATAACCAGATGGAAATGGACTAATGAAAACTTGAAACGCACATGTATGGACTCTAAAAGGGATTCTTACAGAGAACAAAGTGACTTAAAGATTTATTTTGATTTTAAAGTACATGTGTGTGTGGGTAAAGTACAAGATAATGCAGAGCCCACAGAAGCCAGAAGAGGGTATCAGATCCTCTGGAACAAGAGTTAAAGGTGATTGAGAGCTACCCAATGTGGGTTCTGGGAACTGAACCCGGGTCTTCTGCAGAAACAGTGCATTCTCTTAACAACTGAACCATCTCTCCAGCCTGGCTCCTCATCCCAGCCCGGCTCCTCATCCTAGTCCAGCTCCTCATCTTATCCCAGCTCTTCACCCCTACCATTGTTTTTTTATATCCATTCCCCTGGTGTACACAGTATTGTCCACCAAGTAAAGGATAGTTGACCTAGAAGTGGCCAGTTCCCAACAATAACAACAAAGCCACCTTTCTTCATCTCCTATGATTAGAGCCATGACAAAGTAAGTTCCCACTGAGTCTGGTTTCAGGGTCTCTTCCATCACCCATCCCTAGGAATCTACCTATTAATCACTGAACTGAAACACAGGCTGATTTCTACTGGTCTTCACAGTCCCAAGCCACCTTCAGTAGCTTTAAACCCCTTCTACCCAGTCATCACCAATGTTATTTCCATTAGCCTTATATTTCCGTGATTTTCCAGTTCCTTATATATATAGCCCTATGACAGTATATCTCTAAAATAATTGAACGATGCTATAACAGTATATCTTTATGATAGTATATCATTTTGATAGTTCAACCCCTATGACAGTGTATCCTTTTGGCAGTAAATCCAAACGACAGTAGAACCCTACGATTTCATATTTGCCTTTGAATTACTTGATTTTTACCTTGCCTCATTTCTATGTCCTTCACCGTTTCAATTATTTCTTTTTAAATTTCATTGATTTGGTTATTCACTTGTGTGTGTGTGTGTGGTGTGCGTTTGCCTGCATGTGTGAGTATGTGCTTGTGCATGTATGTGGGTATATACATTCCATGGTCTGCATGTGGATGTCAGAGAACAACCTGAAAGAGGTGGTCTATTCCTTTCACAGCATGGGTCCTGGGACTTGAACTCAGGCTCTGAAGCTTAGCAGCAAGCACCATTACCTGCTTTGCCATCTCACCAGCCCCATTTCAGCTAGTTCTAATTTATGTTGCTCCACTATACTTCAGATATTATATTGGATCTTATGATCTTTAATTTAAAGTGTTTATGTAACATCTTTTCTTGATTTGAAAGTGTGCATTCTGTTTGTCTTTATTACGTTTTTCTTATGCTTTCCCCAATATTTCTAGTATGTATCCATTCTTTTTCTACTCTTGACTGTGGATGTCGCGTGACCAGTTATCTTGATCTCCTGCTGCTGTAACTTCCACCGCAAATAGACATGGAATTGTGAGCTAAAATAAATACATATAAAGCCATTCTCTGATAAGTTGGGATTTTTGTTTGTTTGACTGATTGGTTGGTTGTTTTTTTGGGGGGAGGGTTGTGGGGTCAGGGTATCTTAGCAACACATAAAAAAACCCTAAAAACCTGTCAAATAGAAGAAAATATTGGCGTATTATCACCTATATTCATCCAAACAGCCTCAAGCATTTATTAGCTGTGCATCTATACATTATAGAAACAAGCACATGTGTTCATGATGAGTTTTCAAGAATCTTTAAAACATTAGGAAGAATGAAGAAGGAGTCTGTCTTAGTTATTTTTCTGTTACAGTAACAGAACTTTAAGGAGGAAGGGTTTATTTAGACTCACCATTGTGGAGTGGGTGGATTCCTTCATGTTAGGGAAAACATGGGAACATTAGGGAAGGCATGGTGGCAGCAGGAGCAGGAAGCTGGCTGGTCACATAGGACTCACACGCAGGAAGCAAAGAGAAGACAGTAGGTAGCATCTGGTTCTAAAATACCAAAACCTAACTACAGTGGCGCACTTCCTCCATCACGACTCTGCTTCCTAAACAGCACCACCAGCTGGGTACCAACTGTTTAAACACATGAGGCTGCGGGCCGTTTTCCATTCAAAACGCTCAGGAACATTTCACCCAAAAGGAAATAAAGCAGGAAAAGGAAATAAACATTAACTCTGAAACGGGGAGTCTGAGTAAATATTAATTCCAATTTCATTTGAATCCTACATTTGAAAGTATTTGAAAGGTCTATTTGTCTATCGTCATTGCTAAAATTAATTATTCTTTCATCCATGCTTCCACAGAACTTGACTTATGAGCTCAGTTTAGTACTGGTAGTTATTGGCATGGTTCACTATATATTTCCTGTCTAGCCCTTCCAGGTGCATGCTAAGATTCCACTTCCTTGCCCGGCTCTGAAGCTTGGCATAATCATTTGATTTGGCTTAACCAAAGAAATCTGAGTAAAAGCATTCTATCACTCTGTTGGGAAGCTTTCCAGAGCTGATTTTCCTCAGCCATGATGTTTAAGAAGCACACAGAGGATACAGCCCTCACTGACTTTACCCCTAAGAACGTTACTAATGATAAAGCTTTGATGGACGTCATTGGACTTGCATGTGAATGAAAAGACAGTGGTACTGATTTTGACAGCAATGTGGTCTAATCTATTCAAACTGATATGTAGCACTTGCATGTGTATACAAGACGGAAATTTTGTGTCTCTATAGGAGTAAGGACTATAAGAGATGGATCGAGTAATGGAGACGACAAATAAAATATACAAAGTCACCTCAATGTACTCTGTGTTACAGCAAACCAATGACTCTTCAACTTTTCCCTTCATGTGAATCAAAAATGTCAGTACTAGCCTGCCAGGCAAACTGTGTCCACTAGCACAGTAATGGCATGACTGCTTTGGGGGCAGCCGTAGCTTTCTGATTGAATTTGAGTGTGGCATTCACATTATAAAGATGCTGGGGGAAAAAAAAAACTTGTTTGAAAAAAGGGATTCAATTCCATGGTAATAAGAGAGGAACGAGAAAGAGTAATAATAGGTATACATCAGAATACATCATATACATGCATGAAACTATCAAAGAATAAATTAAAAATAAGTGGGATTTACTTGTGAAAGCTGGGTGCTGGAGTCTTCTACCCCTCAGTTAAAGAAAGAATTCTGTCTTGGCCATGAGTGTATCTAAGACATACCCACAAAGGGAAGGAGCCACTCCAGTCCCAGTCTTCTTTCAGTAATCCCAGGGATTCTACCCATCATTAAACCTGGAATCCCCCTCTGATCACTTGAGAACCAACCCCCCTCTGAGTAGACAGAGCATGGTCTTCCTAGGGTTTCACCTGAATAGTCCCAACACTCTTTCTCCAAGCTTCTCAAGGCGTCTGGGTTTGGAGTGGCATGGGAACGAAGGCCATGCATGATGATCATCAGAGAGTCCTCCCCTCAGATTTTCTTTTTTTTCCTCTCGGTGTCATGGGAATGATTCCATGACCATACTTGTGATGGTAACTGCTGATTGCCAACTTCTTTAGATCTAGAATGACTTAGGAGACAAACATCTGGGCACATCTATGTGAAAGTTTGTGAGTTGGGTTCATGAGGCAGAAAGGCTTTCTCTAAATGTGGGTAGCAGCATCACACAGAGATGCAGTGAAGACAAAGAAGGAAGTGAGCTGAGCACCAGCATCCACCTCTCTCTGCTTCCTGACTGTGGATGCCACGTGACCAGCTGCCTCATGCTGCCCTGACAAGACTTTGCCATGATGGATAGACCAAAATCAACCCACCCACCCTTCCTTCCTTCCTTCCTTTGTTCCTTCATTCCTTCCTTCCTTCATTCCTTCCTTCTTTCCTTCAGATGCTCTTAACAGGATTTTACCATCAAAAAAACAAATAAATAAGTAACCCAGAACTGGAGAATTTTGTTTCCTTTTATTTAAAAGCTGCACCCTCCTTCCTGTTCATTGCAGTCTACATTCTGTTTTGTTTGTTTTTGTTTTTTCAAGATGGGGTCTCTCTATGTAGCCTTGATGGTCCTGGAATTCACTCTGTAAACCAGGCTGGCCTTGAACTCACAGCGATCCATCTGCCTCTGCCTCCCGAGTGCTGGGCTTGAAGGTGTGCGCCACCACCTCTCAGCCAGTCTGCATTCTTTAAGAGTTCATGTGGGAACCCTTTTCAACACTACGTGAAAGTTCTTTCCCCAGGCCAATGTGGACCCTCTCAGAGATGGTAGCCTTTGGAGTATGTGAAGGAGACTTGTCTTGTTTTGTGACTGGGACAAGGGGACAGCAATTATCCCATGAATGTATTCAACTATATTCTCAGTTTCGTCCTCCTGAGGGAAGGAATAGTTGTCAGTATCTCCTCCTATACCTCCTACCCATTTTGTATAAGATCTGACAATGTATGTTCTTTAAAATTATGCACTTGACTGAACAGAACGTGGGTTTTGCTTGAATGGAACCCTCAGCTATGACCGTGGTTGGCAGCCTTGGGACCCTTCCCTCCTCAACATCATATAATCCCCTGTGTGTTTGCAGCTGAGCTGGTCTGGAAGTTTACTCTTCTTGAGACTTAAGCCCTGAGCTTCCTAAACCTCAATCTTCCCTTTATTTACCTCTCCAAGCATTTAACTGGGTCAGAACTTGTCATGCCTTTAGCAAACAATTTGCTAGCCAGGGCTTGAGATGAGAGAGGCATGAGAATGAGAAGTTTATTTTAAAAAAAAAAATTAAGAAAATGGGGGTCGGAGACATAGCTCAGAGAGAGGCTGTTTGCCATGGGCATGTAAGGCCTTAGTTTAGCTTTCAACACTGGGAAAAAATAAGTGAGAATTTGGGCATAGAAATGGGTAGAGCTGATCATTAACTTAAATCGTGAGATGCTGCCTCTTAGTTATTCTGAGGCCAGCAATCCCAAAGAGCATGGAGGAGAAAATAGCTGCATTTGAGTGACTGAGATGGTTCAGTGAGTAATGGATCTTGCTGCCAAAACACACACACACACACACACACACAGAGAGAGAGAGAGAGAGAGAGAGAGAGAGAGAGAGAGAGAGAGAGAGAGAGAGAGAGAGAGAGAGATCTGGTCTTTATCCCTAGAACCCACATGGTATAAATAGAGAATTGACCCCTGAAAGTTGTCCTCTGACCTCCACCACTCACCACGAACACACACACAAAGAAAAAGAAGAACATGTGGCAGACAGACATGGGGAAATCAAGCACAGCTTTTGTGGAGCTGTTTTAGACACTGTGTTTGCATGTGCGCCTGTGGCGCTGAGAGTAGGCGCTGATAAAAATCAATCTGTGTGTGACGCATGTGAAATAGACACTGGAAATTATTCATCTGGAGCTGCGGAGATGGTCCAGGGTGTGAAGTGTCCTATGTGAGCATAAGGCTAGGAGGTCAATCCCCAGCAACTACAGGAAAATGTTGGACATAGTAATGTATGCTTTAATCCCAGTGCTGGAGGAGTTCCAGTGAGTTCCAGGCCCGTGATAACCTCTCAAAAATGTGGTAGAATTGTGCCTAAGGCATGAGAACTACAATCATCCTCTGGCCTCCACATCAATAAAGACACACATGTGCTCTCTCTCTCTCTCTCTCTCTCTCTCTCTCTCTCTCTCTCTCTCTCTCTCTCTCTCTCTCTCTCTCTCTCTCTCTCTCTCTCACACACACACACACACACACACACACTATTTATCTAAAGGGTCTCAGGTAATGTCAGGCATCCTATAAGACAATTGCTCTCTGTTTTATCCTCTGATGACCACAACCTTTCTGTCCTTCTTTCCAGTCCTCTGGCATGTCACCCTCTCCACATGAAAACAGGGTTAAACACAGGAAAGCCAAGTCTGCCATGCTTTAGATTCTCACCCAGCCTCTGTTACAGCGGGCTCAAATGCTCTTTTCTTTGACCAGAGAATGTATCAGGGTAATCAGAGACAAGGAGCAATTCCACTAACGGCCGGCGGAGAAGCAGCAATCTCTGTGTGGAAAACTCCACTTACACCAGAAGCAAACGTTTTGAAGGGAAAATTATATTAAATACATTCGGGAGATTCCCTTTCAAAATACTAGCCTTTTGCTCAGCACCCAAAAGGCTAGTGTTCATTAGTCCAGCAGAGCTGTGCTGAGACTCTCACTGCGCTTGGTCAGGGCTCTTCTGAATCTTGCCCCTCTTACTCCCTTGGGGGGCTTGTCCAATAAGAGTAAAAGGCTTGAAGGAACAAAGCCAAAGTCAAGAGGGAGAAATGGTAAACCTTGGGAGAGAATGAAGGAGAGAAAAAATGCATACAAATCTGGACTCCCAGGGGGACCAGAGAACACAAATTGTGGGAGCAAGAGACCCCAAGGGGAAGGACAAAACAGGTTTAGACCAGCTTCAAAGAACCCTTCCTGGCTGAGCACAGTAGGCAAAGGTTAAAATAACACAGGCTTCTCTCTGTGAAATGCAGGAACAAAAAGACAATGAGCAGGACCAGGATTTTGTATTCATCTGGCACCTGCTCCATCCGAGAGGACCTAGCTGACTCTGGGAATTGAATTCTATATAAGCAATTACATGGGTGGGCAAATTAATGGTTCATAAAAGTAGCACCTTTATTTAAGACACTGTGGCAATTCTGGGGTCACTTATAATGTACAGATTTATATAAAGCATGAGAAGCAACTTCAGGGATGAAGAGCATGTCCTGCTCACAGGGTTCCATCCTCCACAGTGGAGGCCACAGTGGCCTGAATGTGGCAGCTGGTCACATGACCCACATCGGGACGCAGAGATGCATGCTGGGGCTCAGCTCACATTCTCCTTTTTTATTCGGCTCAGGACCCCAGGCTATAGGATGGGGCTGCCCATAGTAGAGCAGGTCTTCCCTATTCATTTAAACCTTCTAGAAACATCTTCACACACACACACACACACACACACACACATACACACACACACACACACACACACACACACACACACACACACACACAAAGGTACGCTTCTATGCTGACTGTAAATCCCATCAAGTTGACAACAGAGAGTAGCTGTCACAGGTGGTATTCCCTAGAATACCACATCGTTTCTAGTTTCTAGAATTAGAATGGAGCTTCTCTGGACAGTCTCTGGTACAATGTTAAGGTGAAGGCACATTTTAGTCAAGCTTTCTGTTTTTAACAGGCTTTAAAACTTCACCAAGACTTGTCTCTTTAACTGGAACCCCACCAAAATTTTAAGAGGCTCTGTACTGGATTCAAAGATGCTTTTAAAATTCTTATGTGTACCTGCATATGCCTGTGTATATGTGTATGTGTATCTGTGTGTGTGTGTGTGTGTTATGTGTGTATGTATGTCTGAGAGAGAGGGGGGGCGGGGGAAGGGGACACACAAGACACAGCATGTGCAATCAGAGGACAGCTTTACAGACTCAGCTATCCCCTTCATCTTTGCATAGGTCCTTGGAACAGAACACAAACCACCAGGTTTTCACAGGAAATGCCTTTATCCCCTGACCCTCTCATTCACCCTCAGAGAAATCTTATAAGAGTAAAAAGATCATAATAAAAATTTAAACATATAAACAATATGTTTATTAAATAACTTTAAAAATATTATTAAATGGAGTATTACTCAGTAGAAAAAAAAAGAACAATAGAATCTTGAAATTCTCAGGCAAATGGATGGAACTAGAAGAAACCATCCCAAGTGAGGTAACCCAGTCACAAAAAGACAAACACGGTATGTACTCACTCATATATGGATTTTAGACATAGAGCAAAGTATTACCAGCCTACAATCCACAGTGTCAGAAAAGCTAGGAAACAAGGAGGACCCTAAGAGAGACAGACATACATGGTCCCCTGAGGAAGGAGAAAGGGACAAGATATCCTGAGCAAATTGGGAGCATAGGGGGAGGGGAGAGGGAGTTAGGAGGAAGAGAAGGGGAGAAGAGGAGGGGAGAGGAGGGCATGAGGGAGCAGGAAGATTGCATCAGAGGAAGGATAGAGGAGAGAAGAAAAGAGATACCATAATAGAGGGAGCCATTATAGGTTTGAAGAGAAATCAGGCACTAGGGAAATGTCCAGAGATCTACAAGGATGATCCCAACTAACAATCTAAGCAATAAGGGAAAGGCTATCTTAAATGCCCTTAAATGCCCTTCCCCTATAATGAGATTGACGGCTAACTTATATGCCATCCTAGAGCCTTCATTCAGTAGCTGATGGAAACAGAAGCCGAGACTCACAGCTAAGCACTGAGCCGAACTCTTGGAATCCAGTTGCAGACAGGGAGGAGTGATAAGCAAAGGGGTCAAGCCCAGGCTACAGAAACCCATAGAGACAGCTGACCTGAAGGAGGGGGAACTCATGGATCCCAGACTGATAGCTTGGAAACCAGCATAGGTCAGAACCATGCTCCCTGCACATGGATGACAGTTAGGAGGCCTGGACTGTCTATGGGGCCCCTGGTAATGGAGCAACATTTATACCTAGCATACAAATGGACTTTGGGAGCCCACTACCCATAGAGGGATACTCTCTTAGCCTAGACACATGGGGGAAGACTTAGGCCCTTCTCCAAATGATGTGACAGACTTTAAAGATTCCCCATAGAAGGCCTCACCCTTTCTTTGGAGCAGAAGAGGGATGGGATGGGGGTTTGTGGGGTGCATGGGAGAATGACAGGGAGAGGGAATTGGGATTGATATATAAAATAAAATTGTTTCTAATGTAAATTAAAAAAGAAAAAGAAAAAAAAATCACTAAATGATCTAGGCCTTGACTTCCGCAAAATAAACCACAGCCAAAAAAGCCTCAATTCACAAATAATGCCTCCTACAGGCAATTGGTTTGTCAACTATTATCAAGCTATTCATTTCCTGCTCTTGACCTCTGTCTGTTCCATGCAACCAGACATCCAGTTCTCCCAAGGTCAGCAAACATTTGCTGTCATCTCTTGTAGGGACAAGGTCCTGTATCGTTTTCTAACCCTGTATTTTACAGAATGGAGGGGTGTCTCAGAGAAGAACCCTGGGAGGACTCGGGGGTAGAAGGTGAGGAGGAGATTTGTTGAAAATAAAATGCATCCAGGAAAGAATGTTTTTAATACGAAGACTTGGTATTTTATATCTTCTTTCTGTATTTGACTGTTAACAGAGGACCTATGCTGCCCTGACAGTGGCCTGACATATTAAGGGGTGACTGTGTGTGAAGATGGAACACCACACTTCCTACCTCTCCTGAGGAAGAAAATGGTTATCGCTGCCTTCCCACGAATTAATCTTCTTCCATCAAAATATTCCCCAACCGGTTCCTCCTTTCGTCAGGGCTATAGACATCATCGGAAATTTAAAGGAGCACTTTTGGAGTGCCTAGCCTGCCCCAAATTGAGCTACAATATGAAAATTTGTGAACTAATTACCTTCTAAGAGGAAAAGCATCTTCTTGATGCAGTTGCAGTGATTAGAATTTTGTTTGTTCCGGCAAAGTCCTTTCCATCATGGAGTGTAAGGATTTGTAGGGTTTTCTAAAATGTGTTGGCCAAGAAGAGACGTGGTTTGAGCCTACTGTATATGCCAAGCATCTAAACAGACCAAACCAATTGGGTCTGAAAAGAAAAAGTATCCAGGAAATGTCTACATTATTCCAAGGACGGGAAATACCAGAGAACGATATTTGTATTAGGGAGGCACTGCCAGCAGACAAGTTTCTATTATCCTTTTTATTTAGCATAAAACTTTGGCTGAGGGACAAGCTATCATCCTGAGGAACAACAAATGCTATTCACATCGTGACAGAGACACGATCTTTGTCACATAAGATTTATATATGTATGCATATCTGTGCGTATTAATGAATGATATGCTTATTGTTGTATATATTAGTAAATGATGTACTGTTTGTAGTAGATGTCAAGCCAGGAAAAGTATAAACACTTTATAGCACAGTGCATACTTCAGTTACAACAATGAATATGATCTGGGGAGATGGCTCACTGAATAAAGCGCTTGACTTGCAAACATGAAGACTTGTGTTTGCATCCCCAGCACCCATGTAAATGCTGGGACAGGAGGTCAACTTGCCTGTAATCCCGGGATTCTGGAAGCAGAGTAAGGATGTCTGCAGCAAGCTGGCCAGCTAGACTAGGCAAGTCAGTGAGCTTGGGGTTCAGGGAAAGACCTTGCTTTGGGAAATAAAGTGGGGAGAAACCAGGAAGGCAACTAACTTCAACCTCTGGCCTCTATGTGCACATGAATCTACACACATGTGTGGCCACACACATACTAACACACATGTGCATGACATACATGAAAAAAGAGAAAAGAGAGCACTAGGCAGGTCAAATGGATGCAGTAGGATATGAGTGGCTCAAAAACAGAGACCACATTGAAAATATTGCTTTGCTAGTTATGAAAATTTGCAAAAATCTTTAAACACATTGCAAGAAAAATAATTTAATTTCTATACATTTTGATTTTTAAACACGAAGAATCATGTTTTAGTTTATGCAAACACAATGAAAAACTTAAAACCAGCAACATAATCCATTTTGTTTGAGTTTTTAAATAATCAAGCTAAACCCCAATAAATGCAAAGTTGACCCAATCAAACTGAGAAAACAATTATAGACAATTATATTTTACATTTAGATCAGTTGAAAATGTTGTGATCAACCATGAGCAAACCTCTGCCCTTAGTTATCTGGGGAATACATTATTTTTAACAGTTGAAGGCTGAGTTCAATTGCACTAGCTACACTAGTTCAATGCACTAGCTACATTTAACACACAACGGTGTTACAGAGCAGAATGGGGGTAGCTCCTTAGCCAACCCTGAGGAGACACTTCATTCAAGAGGCAGCGAGATGGCTCAGGGGGTCAAGGAACTGCTGCCAAGTGCAAGGACCTAAGTTCGATCTCTGGATTCACAGGATGGATGAAGAAAACAGCCCCCCACTGCAAGTTGTGATCTGTATATGAAACATTGCATACATGTGCACCCCCAAAACACAAACTAAAAGCAATATTTTTACAAGAGAGAAATTTCCAAAGAATTAATAAAGTCTATAGGGAAAAGCTGTGTGCCGCTGATAATGTACCTGTGTGGCCTTGAGGTCTGAAGAATATGATTAGCTGGGTAGTTCATATTCTCTTATTTCTCATCCTCACTCACTCTAAAGGGTTGCATGGAAGGAAGATGAGACCTCCACCACTAATCCCCCACTCAATTACCCTCCACGAGTTATATTATTAGCATTCAAAAGATATTCTACCACCTGCGAAATTTTAAGACCAGGAACAAGGAGGAAAAAAATTCAAATATTTACTTTTCCTGGTTCTGCAAGTTCAAGGCAGAAACGTCCACAAGAGCAATGAGTACTGCCCTCAAGAAGGAGGAAGCTGGAAGGAGGTTTATCCTATGGATGGCCACCAGAAATGCAAAGGGGAAAACCGAATGCACACACACACACACACACACACACACACACACACACACACACAGAGAGAGAGAGAGAGAGAGAGAGAGAGAGAGAGAGAGAGAGAGAGAGAGAGAGAGGCAACGCCTCCATCCCTTCTCTGATAATAATTAGTGATGTCTGTAAAGAATGAAACCAACAAAGCACAACAGAAAAATCAATGCATGTAAAACACCCCAGGCCCTGAGGGACTGAAACACGCTAACCCCATGTTCATTTTTCTTCAAAAGCAAGGAGCTTAGAATAGCTATCATCGCCTTGGAAAACAAATATGGCATATAATGCAAGCACTATTTAAACTATGTCAGGAGCCCGTGCAATTAGTGGAGGAGGGAGGATAACGTGAACACATAGTTAAAACTGTACCACAAGTCAGAGAACTCCCTGAGAGAGAAGTAAGGTCTGAATAGGTGTGGGAGGCACAGAAAGAGAGAAAAATAAGTTAGGGGGCCCGAAGAACTGTAAAGAAATTGAGAATGTCTCTCCAGGCCCATCCTCTCTCTCTCTCTCTCTCTCTCTCTCTCTCTCTCTCTCTCTCTCTCTCTCTCTCTCTCTCTCTCTCTCTCTCTCTCTGTGTGTGTGTGTGTGTGCACATGTGTGTACATGTATCTATCTGCATGTACAAAATGATGCCAGAAGTCTATATCTGGTGCCTCCTGTCTCTCTCCATCTTATTATTGACTTGATCTTTCTCAGAACCTAGAGCTCATGGATTCTGCTAGAATGGCTGGCAAGCAAACCCTGGGGATGACCAGTCCTCTGCCTCCCCGGTGCTGGCATTACAGATATGTATGTGGGTGGTGGGGATCTGAACTTGGGTCCTTGTGCTTGCACAGAAAGTATGTTCCTAACTGAGCCATCAGCCTGAGAACTTGGGCATCTTCTGATACCATGACCCTCTAGCCAGTATACTACACTGAGCAACTAATTGGATGTCAACCGCCAAAACAGCTGCCACTTTAATTTTTCAATTCTGTTTAGCAGATACAACACTTTGGCTAGGAAAAGGGTAGAGATATACAGTAAGGACAGATTCAGAGAAAGTATAACCTAAAAGGATTTTACAGTGTGTTTAAAAATATACATAGGCTTGGAAGAGAAAAGAAAAAGGATATTTGGTTAAAAAAGAAAAAAATGTCTAGGCAGTGGTGGCACACACCTTTAATCCCAGCATGCAGAAGGCAGAGGAAAGCAAATCTCTGTGATTTCAAATCGAACCTGGTATACAGAGTGAATTCTAGGACAAGCAAAAGTTACACAGAGAAACCATGTTTCAAAAAATGAAAAAATAGAAGTAGAAGAAATAGAGTAATAAAAAAGCCACGTGAAGATGGAAAGCACACAGCGTCTGGATACTGTATGCTATTGTACTGTCTTTGGATTACTCAATTGCTAAGGAAGGAACAACAATTGCTAAAACACACTTGATTATCAATGCTGCTGAATTAATCCAACTAATATATTTTTAAAATGCTTTGACTTCAAAATTTAAGTCTAAGGACAGGTTACTGGGGAAAAGAATTTCTACTTTTGAGTTTTGTTTCCACACAAAATGAAAAGCTGTGGATTCTTTCCAGGTTAACATGGTTTGATCAAGCAAGATGCCCTAAAACAGTGTCTCAGATGATCCAACATTCAAAACAGCTGGGACAAGGCAGCCTTGCAGACTACAGCCAGGATTTCTATGTCTTCTGAGGATTCCCATTGTATTACAGTGTCCCCAACTAGCAGGAAGCAGTTTGGAAAGAAGGACACCCAAATTCCCAAATATTGTCTATAACTGTTTGTTTTCATCTAAATGGGGTTAGTTATAAATGGTTAACGATCACAACCAATCTTTTTTTAAAGGTAAAAAGAGGATTATGGTATAGAAATGAATACTTTGTTTTGGAATGGATTTTCATTTATTGATACAAATTTAAGGTCAATTTTGTAATAAGTATATTTCTCCTCTTGTTTAGGTATTGTGTTTGCATAAATCATTTAAAAATGTAATGTATAATTAAGTACAGATTGTAGTTAGTTACCTATGGTAGTCAAAGCTTAGGTTTTCTAGATATATAGAGATATATTTCAAATAGATTGGCATTCTTCAAACCTTTCAAAGACCTACAGAATATGGCATTTAAAATGGTTTAGGGTTTTTCTTGACAGTGAGACATGACTGCTCCTGACAACACCACCTGCATCAGAAAGGAAGATGGACATCAAAGGAACTCATTATGAGTTTGCTTCCAATATGACAAGACTAGCCATTTGGGCAAGATATTGCTCTTGTCTAGACTATTTAACTATACACTTTATAAAATAGAGATGCAGGACCCACAGGAAAGTAATTGCTGATACAAGATGAACATTGCTACAGAGGTCCTGCTTCATGGAAAAGTCTACCAGACATTCTGCAGGACACACAACAAAAGTAACCGACAAACTGCCAATACAGACAGACAATTTAAAGTTTCTGTCTTTGCTGAGGAGTCTGCCAGACACACTGTGGCCTATGGGCTGAAGATGGAACATCACAGAAGAACTTTTGATGGCTGACCAGTTGTCTCTGTCATTTCTAGAGTTAATATATTATCCTTCTGTGGTCTTTGATGGAGTTGAAGACATAATTATGGTTATAGTTTTCCTTAGGATTAAAGATGAGTTACATAAAAGACTTTAAACTCACAAAGATAGGATAGATGCTAGAACATTTCCTTTAATTCCTGATAATGTTAATTAACTAAATATTGTTAAATATAGTTCTTATTTGATAACTGTTTTGTCATATGTTATTTTATTTTAGACAGAAAAGAGAAGATGATGGGAGATGTCATTCTGTAAATATGTTTCTCTTATTGGTTAATGAAAAAAGCACTGTTGGCCAAATAGGAAGGCAAGATAGGCAGGACTAGGAAACAAGGAGGATTCTGGCAGAGGTAGTAAAGAGGAGTCAAGATGTAGGCCATGAGAAGAATAAGAGGTCCAAACCCTCTCTCTGGGAAGACCACGTGGAAACACTTAGATTGATACAAATGAGTTAATATTTAAGACAGAGCTAGCCAATCAGAAGCTCTAGCCATTGGCCAACAGCTTTATAAGTAATAGAGTCTCTGTGTGTTATTTTGGGACTGATGTGCCTCTGGGACCACGCTGGTAGGAAAGTGCTCGTAACAGTTTTATATATGTTTGCTCACATGTGTGTACATGTACACATGAATGATAAAGTAAAACCTCAGGTTCAATTCCTTAGGCACTACCAGTTTGGGTTTTTATTTTTTATTTTTTTTTTTTTGAGGCAAGATCTCTCTTTGGCCTAAAGCCAAGCTGGTTCATTAAAGAACCCTAGGGAGCCACCCATCTCTACCTCCCCAGCACTGAGACAATAAACATATACCACATGCCTAGATTTTTAACCTGGGTTGTGGGAATCAGGTCCTCATGATTTTGTGGAAGGACTTCATCTACTGAGCCATCTCCCAACTCTGGTCATGCAACTTTTATTAATGTACAATTAAGATGAAGGCGGAGAAGACTTTAGCATATGGCTTTTGAATGATCAAAAGGCAATAGATGGGGAGAGTTACAACAGTACCACGCAGTGAGTGGAGGGAGAGGGGGAGGACGAGGAAGAGAAAGAAGGAAGCAGAGGAGGATGGGGAAGGAGGAGGAGGAGGGGATCAGTAGGATGGGGAAGGGGGAGAAAGACAAGCAGAGAGGAAGGGAATGGGGAAGAAGTGTGCAGAGAAAGGAAATGAAAGGAGAGGGAGCAGCTTTGGGAAAGCAGTGCTGAATTCGTTTCCGTGCCCAGCACTGGCACGGAGCATGGCGTAGTTGACGGGAAGCAGTTGTTGAATTAAAGAACTCATTTATCTCAGGGGGCCAGATGTATATTTGTTCTTATTTGCACCAGCCTCGGAGGGGTGGCTGGGGACAAACTGTGAGTAACAGGAGTCTATGGGATGCTGAGGAAGAAAAGTGTAAACTGGATAATTTGTGGTACCTATTAAAAAAATAAAAAGACTACAGTGACAGTAACTACTGAGGGTACCAACTACACTCGTTATCTTTCTATCACAGCTGGATGAAAAATGCCAAAGTCAGGGCAAAGCTCAGGGCTAGCTGGAAGTCCAGGCACCCTTGAGTGGTAATTGGGAGTTCTCATTTCATTCCATGGATATTTTTAATGACAAGGCATAATGACAAGTTAGGATTTCCATATATCACTCACATAATAATCACACTGGTATTTAACACCCACTGCGTGACTACAGCCCCATTATGTCCACATTAACTGCCCACTTGAATGGCTAAAGCTAACCTGTCACCTTGCAACATGTACATGGAGAGTGTCCGTCGTAACTCGTGACTGAAGCACGGTCAACCTTTACTCATGAATCCAAAACATCTCTACAATCTGCCTTCACAGGGTCAGAGGATACACAGGTGCTAACAGTTGCCCTGTGGCGTCCCTGAGAACCCAGAACCCACTTCATCCCATCATAAAGAGGAAAAGAGACACCTGGTTCATGCACTGGCATCAGATGCAAGCTATTGGTTGGAGCATGATGTAAATGACTGGTTTTTCCAACTCAGCCATGCCCTGCAGCTGCCGGGCGCTCTCAAGCTGGAGAGACAGTGCAGTGCTTAAGACCACTTGCTGCTTTTGCACAGGACCTGAATTTGGTTCCCAGAACTCACATTCAGAAGGTCACAACCTTCTATAACTCCAGGTCCAGGGGGCTTGGCACCCTCTTCTGGCTTCCTTGGGTATCTGCACACATCACACACACACACACACACACACACACACACACACACACACACACACACACAAACTTAAAAAGAAAGAAAAAGAGAGAGAGGCTGAGAGAGAGAGAAAGAGAGAGAGAGAAAGAAAGAAAGAAATCATTGCTTCTCGAGTTCTCTATTTGCTATGGACATCTTTGAGACCAGTCCAACTCAACTATTCCAGATTCCTCCATCCAGCACGATGTACAAACTTCGAGAGTCCAAAATTAGGCTGACCTCACAGGAATCAAAACTGTTGTCCCCCTTGTCCTTGGAAGCCCAATGTGGTAACTTTGCATCCAGAGTTGCAAGAGGAAATGGCTTTGAAACGACAGCCATCAAGTGCTCGTGGAGTAGAGAGAGAAAGAAAAGATTCCAAGGAAGGCAGCTGGACCATCCAGCTGCAGGCTGGAGTCGGGGTGATGGATGGCTTTAACTGGGGACAAAGGCTATGCATGCAGGATGTGCCTTTGTTTTCAGGTTCTTGTACCCCTTCTCTGACCTGTCCCAGTGACCTGTGAGCTGTACACATGGCAGGATGCTCTCTGGTCCTCTGTAAGGAGAGCCCGACACAATTGCTCAGGCAAAGGCCACTGCTGGCAGCTCCTCCTCCTCCTCTTTCCACACAGTCTGGCCAGATGGTGACAGGGTTGGATGTGGACTTGTGTACCATGCAGGACAATCTATAAACTCACTCCAGGAATAATGCAGATCAATGGCACAAAAAAGATAAGCGCTGAGAGATCAAGGTGGGGGCTTGTTTTCTCAGGAGGGGAGAATTAGTAATCAGAATCAGAACAAGGTGGCCATTGAGGGTGTATTTAATTCAGGTTTCCAGAGATTTTTTTTCAATTAATATTTGAGGGGAGGGGGTAAGAACATTGAACAAGCTAGTGAGATTTGACATGTTTTTCCTACACAAATGCAAACTTGTCAGGTTTGTGGTATGCAGGGAACATTGGAGGCTTTTGATGTTACCTCTTGGTAGCCTTAAGATATTTATGAAGATAAAGCAGGCTGAAACCTTTGCCTTGCCTAGACCCCTGGGACAAGCAAACTTGAAAATATTGTCTGTGCAAGCATGAGGGGAATGCCCTTTCTGTGACTTAAATTCTCATTTCACAGGACCTTGTATTTGTGAATGTCAAAGACTGCTGATCATGTCAGCTACAATTGACTATCCACCCACGTTGTGACACACAGATGACATGGTTGCTAAGCCTCATGACGCCTTATTCACCTTGTTTTACACAGGAGGGAGATTCAGGCTCGCCCTAAGTCATCCATCTCATGAACGGAGGAGCCAGGCCTATTTCAGGTCATCTCTGTCTGAGCCCCGCCCTCCTTCCCTTGTGCCAAGCTGTCTCAGTGTGAAACTCCCAAGCTCTGAGGTTTCCCTGGAGACCAAGGTCAAATCTGTATGTAGCACAAAAACCTTTCTGCCCAGAGTACCTGAGCGAGGTCATGTTGCTGTGGACACCATGTAAGAAAACACAGGTGTCTGTCTGCAAACTTCACTCACCAACCAGCCTGTCTAGTGACTGTACCATTCCCAGTCTCGCAGATTTGAGGCCTGTGTGTGTGTGTGTGTGTGTGTGTGTGTGTGTGTGTGTGTGTGTGTGTGTGTGTTAGGTGGACATACATGTGTCATGTGTCAGCATGTGCTGCAGAGGTCATAGAAACCTCATTCATCCTTGGGGAAGCCATCATCTTGTTTTTTTGAGATAAGGTCTCTCACTGATCTGGAGTTCCTGTTCAATTAAACTAGCTGACCAGCAAGCTGGAGGGATTCCCTCTGTCTCCATCTCCCCAGAGCTAAGAGTACAAGCTTTTGCCACCATGCCCAAGTTTCCCTCGTGGATTCTGAGGCTCAAACTCATGTCTTCATGCTTTTGAAACAAGCACTTTGCTGGCTGAGCCATCCTACCAGTCCTGATCCTTGTTCTTTTCTTCTCTCTCCTTCAACCTCCACTTCTGTAGTTCCCCATGTAGCTCAGATTCTTGAATTCCATCTGTACGATAGAATTTCATCTAGTCCTATTTGTCCTAGATGTGGGCCAAACATCCTTTCCTGAACCGTAGCGGGGACCCTGTCCTTGTCTTTCTCAGCACACAGTCACTCCCTATCCCTTCTTAACACACTCCAGACTCCTCCGTAAGCACTCAGGAAAGCCCTCCTTTAGATACACACATGCTGTCTGTTGAGAGCATCCTTCATCCTCCCTATCTTAGAGATGATGTGCTATCAGAGGCAACTAGTTAGAATTCATCCATAGGTGGCGGGGAGCATACTGGAGAGTCTCATCTGATTCTGACACTAGACACTGGGCCACATTCCCTACCTCCTGAGAACAAGGTGTATTTCTAGGATTTGGATACTTGAACCCCAGGCAGGATGCAACAGGGACAGAGGGAGCAAGGCAGGAACCTGAGACAGGCATTGCCCTTCACGTGGGAATAGAAAAGCAGAGCAAGCTTACCACGGCGGAGCACAGGCATTTATTTGTGAGAATGGAACAGAGCCCCGGGAAGCTGCCAGGCTGCTCAGAAACTTTTTCTTAAGTTACTGCTTGACGTGATTAACAGGTTTTGTTCTCTTTTTATCTCAAATTACATTTACTGCAATGAGTCTGGGGAGACAATCAGTAAGGAGCTTGATGTGCAAGCATGAGGGCCTGAGTTCAATTCCCAGAGCAAGTGTAAAGGACCAGGAATGCGGCCCGTGTGCTTTCAATCCCAGCACTGGGGAGTTGGAGGCAGGTGCATCCCTGGGAGTCTCTGGCTGGCCAGCCTAGTGGACTAGGCGAGTTCCAGCCAATGAGAGACCCCACCTCGAAAAACAAGGTGGACAAAGCTGAGGAATGACAGCTGAGGTCATCTCTTGGCATCCTTATGCATGTGTGTGCAGGTTCGCATGTACCTGGGCGCGCGCACACACACACACACACACACACACACACACACACACACACACACACACATTCTCTGTTTCTGTTTCTTCTTATTTCAGAATTTACTTTCAGTTGCTCTCAACAAACTCTTTTGTCTTTTTTATAAAACTTAGACTCACGGAGCCCACAAACATCATTACATCCAAATGCCTCTGCTTGGGGTGCCACGCTGCACACTCTGTGTGGCAGTCTCCTGTCTGGCATCCAGGAAGCAAGGCAATCTGACATCTCTAACGTAAGTACGGCCTCACAAAGCCAGGCTTGTCTGCATGGTGACACCAGCCAGCACTCTACTGCCCACAAAGAAGGGGACAGTTCTCAAAATCCTGTTCCCAGAACGGTTGTAAATCAGAACGTTTCCAAAGACAGGTCGGCCTGGAGGAATTTTCCAGTTGACTTGTCACAAAACTAGGGACAGGCTCCCACATCACACATGCAATGCAAATGATCACTCCACACCCCACCCCACCCCTACACACACACACACACACACACACACACACACACACACACACACACACACTTACCTGGGGTTTCTACAAGCCCTTGTTTAAAGTGTGGAAAGTCACCAGAGTGTGGCTGGCTGGTGTGAACCCCTCCATAACAATAGCTGGCTATCAACAGGCACTGTATCTACTGCAGGGACAGAGAAGTCCTGTTTGTCTCAGACATTCACAGAGGATTCTCAGGTTTTAAGCACTCCAGCAGCTCTGCTGTCCTCCCACCCCCACGCCCAGACATTAATTTTCCAGCCAAATTGGCATGAATGTAGAACTAGAGCTTGAGTGACGTTAGAGACGGCGGAAACGCTAAATGAAGCCTTTATTTCGTGCCTTCCACATGTATTTATCAGGTCCAAGACCTGGTCATCATTTAGCTTCTGTCTTATGCCTGCTGCCCTTTCAGTCCTTTCATACAGAAAAAAATGCCACATCAACTGGACCCTGGGGTGTCCTTAATGCTTCCCTATAACTGGTAATTTCTCTTTCTGAAAATACAACCAGTTTTGGCTTACTGGGTAACACGTTCACACACATGCATGATGACCTGAGTTCGGGTCCTAGCACCTGCGTTAAAGTATGGTGGCAAGTGTCTATAAACCTAACGGTGGGTGTGAAGGGAGTAGAGACAGGAGGATGACTGGAATTCATTAGCCAGCCAATCTGGCTGAAATGGTGAGCTCCAGGTCCAGTGAGAAACCTTACCTCCAAAACTAAAAGGGAGAGCAAGGAAGAAAGGTGCTTGGCCAACTTCTGTCCTCCGTGCGTATACGCAAGAGAGCGCGTCAACACATGAGTGAGTGTACACTCATGTGCGCACACAAACACTCGCCAATTACATAAACAACAACCAGCCTTAGCCTTAGTCTCAAGGCTTCTACCAGCAACAACAGGAAATCAAAAGGTAATAAAATTCTTGCGCTCCTTATGCTATCCAGTGTTTACATAGGTGTTTATACTCTTATCATCTATGTCAGTGTATAATGACTATCGTTTTATTTTTCTATATTTAAAAAGTAAGAGTAAGTTACAAAAACAGAGAGTAATGTTATAAGGGCTTGGATACAGCAGAAAGCACAAAAGATGTGTAAGAAGAAAAGTGGGGAAAAAAGAGAAAAATGAGTAATGTTATAAGCATATAGATACAGCAGAAATTCTAAAAGCACCCCAAATAACAGAAGTCGGTGCAACAGATGGATAAGATTAAAGTCCCCATTTAACTCTCTGTCCTTACACTCAGGCCCAGTTCCCAGGGCATCTCATCCTGGGGCTGCCCGTCAAAGTCAGAGCACGCTATTCATGACATTCACTTTTTTTATTTTCTTCCTTTAACGACTATTTTAAAAAATAATCTGTGTGTGTGTGTGTGCGCGCGCGCGCGCGCGCGTGCGCACGCGCACCCCATGCATGTGTACAGGTACCCACAGTGGCCAGAAGAAGGCACCAGATCCCCTGCAACTGGAGTTTCAGGCAGCTCTGAGCTGCCCAGCGCCAGTGCTGAAAACTAGAACAGCAGTAAGTGGTCTTCATTGCTGAACCATCTCTCCCTTTTAGTTTCTTTTCAAAACATGTTTCCATTGAAGACTGTTTCTCATCCCGGTTCCCCATTACAGGCTTAGCTTCTGAGCACAAATACAGTATTGTATCTCCACCCTTAGCTTCTCAACTTTCAGCTGCCAACTCAGCATTACTCGCACAGTGGGTATTCTGTAAACACGCTGATGGGCATTCAACACTTATGCAAAATCAACAGCCCCGTGCACACCAGACACTGAAAAACTAGGTCACGTATTTGGCCCAGGCATCATGGTTCATCGGGACAGGGTCAGGACAGGGTCTATGTATGAACAGTGTAAAGTAAATACACACACACACACACATACACACACACACACACACTCAAAGCAAAAACAAAACAAACAAACAAACAAAAAAAAAACAGCGTTCTGGGAAAATTACTTTTTTTGCAAAGATGCCAAAGTCTGGGAATGGCTAAAACCTGGGGATTTTCCATTAAGTCATCAAGAAGCTTGGTTAATTTGAAAGAAGGCCCCTGTGAGGTCAGCCCCAGTGAACCAGGAGCAGGTTCACGGCCAAGGTTAGCCATGCACGTAAAGAGAACTTTCTCACACCAACTGCAAAGGATTAAAGGGAGGAAGGAACCCTGGAACCTGCCACAGTGAGAAGAGCAGACAGGCTGCGGAGTCCTCAGTGGCTGGGCCTAAACAGAAGGCTACAGAAAACACAGCACTGTGGTGGAGATTGTTAATCCAGTTTTATAAAAAGGGTTTGCTCTATATGGGAGGCATTTGGGGTATTTGTTTTAATAACATTCCAAGTGCAAACCTTCTCTCTGGTGATAGAATTTCTTACCATTTTTATGAAGTCGCAAATGAAAACTACGGGAAAGCAAAAGAATCTAATTTCCTATAATAAGGTTTTGCTTTTGGTCGCTTATAAATGCAAAAGCGTGGGGCCTTGGACACCACAAGGCATATGTTGAAATAAGAAAAATAAAATAAAACCTTAGAAACCCACTCATAAATATTGACCTTCTCCTTCTCGCCACCTCCAGCTCGGGATTAAAACCTCACACCTGTGTGCCCACACACTCACCCCCACACCCCAGAGGAGACACAACACCACCGGCTTTCAGAGGCTGCGTGGGGCTCACTGAGAGCAGACCTGTTCTCCAGATAGAACACATTTGTGGAGTGCATTCATCACCTCTGGGTAAAAGCCCTGGAATTCAACTCAGCACTGCCAACACCCCAAACTCAGGAGTGGTGAGGGATCCCACAAGATCCCCAGAGCCCAGCTGGAGGCTTGGGGTCTTCAGGGCCTCCCTGAGTAAGGTCTCTGAGAATTACACACAAGGTCTGTTGTGTGAGCCATACCTGGGGAGATGAAGGAGATGTCTATACAGCCCAGACAGGAGCCAAGAACAGATCAATAATAACAGTTCTGTCCACATCTGGCTGGCAGAGCCAATGATGTCCACGAGAATGGCTTGCAGGAGTACGGGTGAGGGGCTTTCTATAGGAGTGCATGCTCTACAAGGCTTTCCTCGGAGGGAAACTACCATTCTTATTAGATGAGCGGAACATCATCACAATCACAATAGGACTTCGTTTAGGACGTTCCCTGGTAGGAGGAGGTGGGGAGGGTCTTCAGGTCCTCACAGGAGATCCCAGCTAATGTTTCCAGCTTTAATTGCACCTGGCCTTGGGATGCTAGGTATGCAGGCTAGGATGCTAGGCTAATTGAGGGGGCTTCATCTTTGAAACCATCATCCATGCTGGGTGAAGGCTTTTTACTGGGACTTCTTTGAGTCACCCAGGCTCCCATAAGCCCACAAGAAGTAGGTCTTCTGTCTATGAAATTTAGAGGCTGATTGTAACTGCTTAGGAACATTTTTTTTAATCACCAAATAAGTTGGCTATAGAAACTTATCCAAAACCATCTAAATGCTGGATGCAGCTTTTAAAACATCTGTAACCAGGTTGCAGTAGTTACTTTCCTACTTTCCTCATCACTGTGACCAAGTACCTGAGAAGCCTGAGAAGCAATGTCACAGAGAAGGGTCTACTCTGACTCACAGTTTAAGGCGATACATTCCACCATGGCAAGGGATGCTTGGAGGAAGTATTGAGAGGCTGGCTGCTAGTCACATTGCATGCACAGCTAGGAAGCAAAGTGTGAACAGGGAGTAGGGCAGAACTTTAAAATCTCAAGGCCTGTCCTCCATTGACTGTTTCCTCCAGTGAGACGCCACCTCCAAAAAGTTGTACCACCTTCCAAAACAGCCCCACCAGCTGGCGACCAAGTGCTCAAATGGGAGTCTACGGGCCATAGACCACATCCAGACGAAACCTATAATGACACTTGGAGAATGCCGCCCCCCCAGACTCTCTGGACCTGAAGTGATGAAGGGGTTTGATTTGCTAGGGGCATTTGAATAAGTCTGGCTGCCTCGATTTCATCCCAGAAGCTCAAGCTCTCCTAGGGAGGGGGGAAGCAGTTTTAAAAGCTCCTCTAAGTGGTATGTGTGTAGGCAAGGTAGGAAAAAACCACTTAATAACAGGGGTAACTTACTAAGAAGTAGTTATTATTACTATTCACCCACACATGTAGGTAGTGTAGAATCTCACAACCAGAAACAAAGTGTCTCTGCTTTATAAAATGATTATATGCTCCGTAAAAGTACCCTATGTTTATTCTATTTGCATCCACATTCCACCCTGCTATGCTTTCATTTACTAAGTGTAAGGCATCTGCCACAGAATTCAGAAAACCTGGTCAACGTAGAATGTTTTATGGAACACAAACGAGACACTAAGAGGCTTGCATGGTCCCAGGGCACCATGTTTGTTTGCTAAGATGAATACTCCAGTGATGTAAGCCAACAGAAAGTGACTGATGAGGGCATGATGGTATGGCTTAAAAGGAACAGACATGTTGCCAAACTTAACTGGCAGAAGCCTGTGCCCAACAAGCCAGGTTCAGTTACCATCTTCAGTATCTAACTAGAAAAACCAAATTAACAGTAAAAAACAGAGAAAAAAAAAAGATTTGTGTGTTTGTTGCAACCACATTAACAAAAAAAGAACAAAGTAATATTCAATCACAATCTAAATCATATTTCACAGGATTTAGTTAACAAGGCAAAACAATGCATAGTGTATTTTAGACGACCAAAACCATACTTTACAACTTTGCCTTTTAAATTACAAGGGTGTTTGCTCATGTGGCCAGTCTCACTTTCTGCTGCTATGGGGGAAGGGATAAGGACAGTTAACTTTATAGGGTTTGGGGTCCCCCACAGCTTGTCCTATAGCCTGGGGAAGCTGGGGTACGGGGGAAGAACGGTGCTTCCCAAGAACACTATGCCTGCTAGTGTTCTGTATTCTTCACTGACACAGGCTGCAGTTACATCCCAACCTCAAGGTCAGGGGCAAAGCACAGCAGGCTTGTAGACCAGAAGCCTTCATAATGGCCTCTGTTCGTTCCTAAGTGACTGGCCAGTTCTTAACCCTTTTGTAAAGAAAGCAGGCATGGTACCCATCATAAAGCCATTTCTTCCCTAATGTAAAATGCTAATTTTGTTAGGTTGCAAAGTCTACAATATTAAGAATAACGTGTGTTTGTTTCCAGTTGGTCATGCAAACCTATTTCTTTCTTTAGTATGTAGTCTAGAAGTAGACAGCATTTCTAGGGATATGGC
>JANBXA010000367.1:13027500-13065000 GCA_030556225.1 Cricetiscus sungorus | reverse complement strand
AGCCCACTGTGGGCAGTGCCATTCCCTAGACAAGGGAGCTTGAAGTGCATAAAACTGGAAAATTAACCTGAGAACAAGCAGGCAAGCAAGGAAGCATGAACATATTCATTCTGCTCTTAACTGTAAGTATGATATAATCTTCTGTCTCAACTATTGCTGTGATGAAACCCCATAAACAAAGAAATTTGGGGAGGAGAGTGTTTATTTGACTCACACTTCCACATCACTGTCTGTCATTGAAGGAAGTCAGGACAGGAATTCAAACAGGAAGCAAGAACTGATGCAGAGGCCGTGGAGGGATGCTGCTTACTGGCTTGCTCATCGTGGCTTGCTCAGCCTGACTTCTCATAGAGCCCAGGAGCACCATCCCAGGACAGCACCACCTACAATGGGCTGGCTGCACAGTTCTGGGTAAGTCATTAATTAAGCAGATACCCTACAGACTTGCCCACAGCATTTTCTTAATTGAGCCCCCCACCACCACATCAAATGACTTTAGCTTGTGTCGAGTTGACATAAAACTAACCAGCACATCATAGCGATAGAAAAGAAACAAGGGCAGGTTCCAAAGGCCTAACCACTCAGAGCTGTGATTCTGATTCCGAGGACGGAAGCAGCTGAAGGTCACAATAACATAAAAGGACTCCGCCTTTTCACCGTCTGCTCTACTGTCCTCAACAGGTGCAGGTTGTCTGCCTAATTGGCAAGGGTGAATTTTCTTTACTCAGTCTGTGGACTAAAGTACTCATTCTGCCTAAAAGCATCGCAAAGACATGCTGGAAGCAGTGTTTCCAGCTACATAGGTGTCTCCGGAGCCACTCAAGTTGCCACGTGTAGCTAATCATCACAGTTGCCACAATTCCTTTCGGCTCCAGGGCTGTGCCAGTGTCTCCTGAACTCTGTTCCCAAATCCATCCCTTTCCCAAGGATCCAGCAAGCTCCACGGATGGAGCCTAACTAGTGCACACCAGGGTAGCCACCCTTCTCCGGTCCTTCAGGGGACTTACTCAGTTGGCTACGTGACTCTTCATCGTCTGGCCGGTATCACCAGGGAGACCATTACAAAAGATCCTGGTCCTCTCTAAGTCAACGGCACCATTTTGCTAGAAGCACCATTTAACGCCCGTGTGAACTGGGTACCTAATTAATTTAATGATAAACTATTCCTAACTCAGTTCTTCTGGATACATTTGAGTTAGTTTTCTCTTGCTGTTCGACTTTCCTTTCCATCGGATCTCCTTCACCTGTGTTCCATTCACTGAATATTTCGCCTCAGCATGGAGCCTGTGAGATGAAGCCTGGGGCTCACTGGGTTCTAGGCAGTTGCACCAGACTTTTTCACCTCACTCTGGCAGGAGAGGGGGACGCATGCAGGCTGTGTAGTCATCCCGCTGGAATCAAAACAAACTTCAATAATGGCAAGAGTGGTGGCTGTCCTCCAATGGCACAATGACCTCCCAAGCTCACTCTCAGTGACAAAAACTATACCCTCACCACAAAGTTTAGCAATCCGTGGTCAGATTCCTACAGCCCTCGGCAAAAAAGCACGCATTGCCCTACACACTGGGAGGGCTCCCAGCAGCCAGGAGCTCTGACTCAGCACAAGGCTTCTTAGAAGGTGGCTGTCACTCTGCAGCTTTGATGCAAGTGTCCGCGACCTCGGCTTCCCTCACTGGAATCTGACTGCTGCTGCAGCTGCCAACCCTTCTCCGGACTATGTCTGTCCCCTTCCATCTCCCACAAGGGGCAAGAATTTAGTGGTGCGTGAAATGCACGTCAATAATGTGCGTGTTTTTATGAAACCTTCCAGTCAGTGGAGGGAGGAGAGTAGGCTGTGCATCTCCCGGGCAGCACAGGATGTCACTGCCATCAATTCTCTTTTAGGCATTTTTAAAAATTATTTTTTCTTATTTTACATATTATATCCTCCCATGCCCCCTAACCCCATCCCCATCCCATTCCCTACCCAGACCACAGGGAGGTGAGGCCTTCCAGGAGGAGGTCATCAAAATCTGTCAAGTCATTTGGAATAGGGTCTAGGCCCTGTCTCCTGCCTCTAGGCTAAGGGAGTGTCCCTCCATGGGGAATGTGCTCCCAAAGTCCTTTCATGCACCAGAGATACAGCCTGGTCCCACTGTCAGAGGTCCCTTAGACTGTCCAGGCCTCCTGAGACCCATGTTCAGGGGCTCTGGGTTGGTCCAATGCTGGTTTCCTAGCTATCAGTCTGGGGTCCATGAGTTCCCCCTTGTTCGGATCAGCTGTCTCTGTCTACCATGAACTCTTAAACTGGTTACTTACACAAGAGTCTCCTCTGCCTTCTGCTCCTGGCTGGACTGTGGCAGAAGAGCATGCAGGGGTGCATCACCACCTAGCTTCCTCCCTGCTGTGTCACTGCAGGCTCACTGGTGGTCCCACTCCTAGCTGAGGAGGTCCTGGCTGTTGACGGCAGTTGGAGAAGGAAGAGTCATTCCTCTTTGGGAGGTTTCTGCTGGTAGATTGTCCATGACTCAGTGGATGACCCCACACCAAGGTACACATGGGCAGCAGTAATTGGGCTCAGTGGGTTATAATTTAGATATTTAAAATTAAAGAAAGAAATGCCATCCTATCTGACAGTGTTGGGATCGAAGGAGGTGATGTTTCTAAAAGGAAATGAATCTATCACGATGGGATGCCATTATGACTATTAGGAAAACCGCATCTGTCTGTGAAGAGAGGTTCCAGCCTGGCTTTTATTCAGCATCGAAGGACATGAGAAGATGTTACAGTTTCCACTGTTTTCGTTCAAGAATTATTTAGCTCAAGTAGCTGCCAACCCTGCAATCTGGTAGGATGCATCTTGGTGTTAAGGGATTCAGACAGCCGTGGAGGAGACATGACAAGATAACACACGCCTTATTCTTCCTGGTTCCTGAAGCGGTAAGGCAAAGCCAGAGGCCAACAAATGCAATCATTCCAGGCAGCGTTGCGAGCAAGGTACCAAGTCCAAGTACTTTAAATCCATCACATACAAAGCATCACCTATGGGGTGGCTGGGGAAGAAGGGACAAGGATGAAAAATAATCCAGAAGCAGCGAGTTGGCCAAAACAGAGGAAAGATCCAATAGTGGAGCTGAGCCTGTGGATGAGCACACGCATGTACATGCGACGGAAGCCGGAGGTGGACGGTGTCTGTTTTCCTCAATCACTCTTAGTCTCACGCTGAATCTGGAGTCACTGATTGAGCCAGACTGGCTAGTCAGCAAGATCTAGGGGTACTCCTGTCTCTGCTCCCCCAACGCCGCAATAGGGATATGCCACCATAGCTACTCTTCACATGGGTACTAGAGATGAAAAAGTACTTATCCTTGTGTGGCAACCATTTTAGTAAGTGATCCATCTCCCCTCTCTATAGTGGGGTTACGTCTCCTTTTAGAAGCAAATGCAAATCTATGCATTACTTATAAGCATAACTCTTATATAATTCTTTTTAATTTATTTACTTTAGAAACAATCTTATTTTACATATCAATCCCAGTTCCCTCTCCCTCCCATCCTCCCCCCATCTCATCCCCCATCCATTCCCCAGGGAGGGTGAGGCCTTCCATGGGGGAATCATCAAAATCTGTCACGTCATTTGGGGGGCCTAGGCCTGCCTCCATTTATCTGAGCTGAGAGAGTATCCCTCCATGGGGAATGGGCTCCCAAAGTCCACTTGTATGCTGGGTCCTCCAGCAGGCAGGGCTGTGGAAGGGCTGGTCCAGCAAGTCTCTTCCTGGGGCTGAGGAGGATGGAGAGTGTCTATGACCCACACCTCCCTCCCAGTCACCAGAGAGAACCACACCGAGTCGGGAGCCTGTTGAAGCAGGAACTCATTGCAATAGGCATGTGCTTTGAGAAAGAGGGTGGAACCCTCAGGATGGGGTAAGGTGTAAGGGCCAATAATATTCCACCACGTTAGCAGTAGCTGGGCAGAGGAATTTTGCTGAGTCACTCCTATGAGGAAGCCATAGGCCAAAGACAGGTAGACAAACTCTAGCCAGGCTTAGGCAGTTCCACTAGGCCTTGTGTCCAGGCCTTCCTTTTTAGACCCAACATTTGTGCACTAGAGATAAATACTGGTTCCACTGTCACAGGTCCCATAGACTGCTCAGGCCTCCTAACTGGCACCCACATTCAGAGGGCTTGGTTTGGTCCAACGATGGTTACCCAGTTTTACAGCTGGGATCCATGTCCTGAGGAACCGCCATACTGATTTCCAAAGTGGCTGTACAAGTTTGCACTCCCACCAGCAATGGAGAAGTGTTCCCCTTTCTCCACGTCCTCTCCGGCATAAACTGTCATTGGTGTATTTTAGCCATTCTGACACGAGTAAGATGGTATCTCAGAGTTGCTTTGATTTGCATTTTCCTGATGACTAAGGATGTTGAGCACTTTCTTGAGTGTCTTTCAGCCATTTTAGATTTCTCTATTGAGAATTCTCTATTTAGTTCTGTACCCCAATTTTAATTGGATTACTTGGTGTTTTGGTGACTAGTTTCTTAAGTTCTTTGTATATTTTGGATATCAGCCCTCTGACAGATGTGGGGTTGGTGAAACCTTTTTTCATTCTGTGGGCTGCTGTTTTGTCTTGTTGACTGTGTCCTTTGACTTACAGAAGCTTCTCAGTTTCAGGGGGTCCCATTTATTAATTTTTGATCTCAGTGTCTGTGCTACTGGTGTTATGTTCAGGAAGCAGTCTCCTGTGCCAATTTGTTCAAGGGTACATCCCACTTTCTCTTCTAAGAAGTTCAATGTGGCTGGATTTATGTTAAGGTCTTTGATCCTTTTGGACTTGAGTTTTGTGCATGGCAGTAGATAAGGATCTATCTGCAATGTTCTACATGTCAGCATCCAGTTGTGCCAGCACCATTTGTTAAAGATGTGTTCTTTTTTCCATTGTATAATTTTAGCTTCTTTGTCAAAAATCAGGTGTTCATGGGTATGTGGATTAATATCAGGGTTTTCAATTTGATTCCATTGGTCTACTTGTCTGACATAAGCATAATTTAAATTTTTTATATGTATGTGTAGATATATGTCATGTGTATGGGGTTTCCCACAGAGGGAAGAAGAGGCAGAAGAGGACATTGGATCTCCTAGAGGTGGAGTTGCAGGCAACTGTGAGCTATCTGATGTGGGTGCTAGGGACCAAAGTCCAGTACTCTGAAATAGCAGTCCATGTAAGAGTGTGTACTGCTAAGTGCATGCCCTTAGGCTAAGTAATCTCTGGAGCTCCTATAACCAAATATATATATATATATATATATATATATATATATATATATATATATATATGTGTGTGTGTGTGTGTGTGTGTGTGTGTGTGTGTGTGTGTGTGTGTGTAATTCATATCTGTGAATGAGCCTTCTCAATTTTAGTCGAACTCTCCAGAATTTCCTACTGTGTTTGTTCATCAGGATCTTTCAGGGAAACGGAATCAGTAGATTGATTTGAGTGCACAGCCATTCCGTAGTAACCCTGAGACACCTTCTGCAGATGCTCAAGTTCCTTTAATAAAAGTGACACGGATTTACTCAGGATTATGCAAACCCTCCTGCAGACTCTAAATCATCTCTACATTTTTTAAAACATTTAATAAAACGCAAATACTGTTTTGATATTTGTGAAATGAATTGTGTGTGGAACAATGACAAGAAAAATACATATTCAGTACCGGCACATTTTTTTTAATAATACTGCTTTCTATCTGTAGTTGGTTGAATGCATATACATAAAATGCTGCAATAGGGAGGGCTGACTGTGCTCATAGAGAGATTCATTCATCTTAAGGAACTGTCTTACACTATTTTGAAGACTGACAATTCTAACATCTTTAGAGTGAGATAGCAAGCTGAGGGCTACACAGAGCTGAAGCTGTGGTTCAGGGCCACAGTTCCACTAACAGAGTTTCTTCTGGAGCTGTGGCTCAGTCTTTGTCCTAGCCAGACCTTTGGATGGGGTGAGACCCACCCACTCTCTCTGGAAGGCAGTTTGCCTTGTTCATTGCCCACGAACTTCAGTAAGTTTGCCCTAGTTTTGTTTCTGTTGATAAAAAATACCCTGACGAAAGGACGCTTATTTCAGTTTGCAATTCTAAGTTAGAGCTTATCAGTCCGCAAAACAAGGCAGGAACATGAAACCGGTAAGAACAGAGTGATCCGAATGCACGTATGCTCAGTGTCTTACTTGCTCAATTTTATGCAGACCAGATCCCCTGTTTAGGGGATGGTGCCACCTACTGTGAGCCTTCCCACATCAATTAGCACAGTTAAGGCAATCCTCACAGACCTGTTCACAGGTCAGCACAACATAGACAATCCCTCACTGAGACTTCCTTCCAGATGATTCTAAGTTGTGTGGAGTTGACCTTTAAAGCAGACCATCACAGAATGTATCCAAAATACATCCTCTTGGATGCTTCCTAACTAGTGTTAGAACAATCTTGTGTGCATAAATTCATTTGATATTAGACTCTCAAAGTTGGTTAAAAGATATATGAACTTAAATGGTCATCTATAAGTCCATATTATTTCACACACTTACAAACAGCACTGACTTCTAAGTTTTATTGGACATTGGAAGGCACTAGAGTTTCAAATGGCATCTTCAAAAGACATTTGCATTGGCAGGTGAAAATTAATGTGTGATTATTTCTATATGCATATTCATCTATCTCAGAGATTTTATATCTTCCCAATTCATTATATTAGAGGTTCATTTTAATTTTTCATCTAGATATTTTGTTCAGGATTTTTCTGGAATCAATCTATCTATCTACCTATCTTTTTTAAAAAAAAAAAAAAAGATCAGGATTTCCTTTTTCATGTTTGATTCATTCATTAACTCATTCATCCCTTTTGTGAACATAATCTTGTGTATATCCCGAGCTGGCTTCAAAGTCATGATCCTCCTGCCTCAGCTTCCTGAATGTTTATATTGCAGATATTAGCTATCACACGTGGTTTTATTTTTTTAATCTGTAGATGATATTCAATATCTAACATATACCAATTTATTTGACATTTATACTATGCATCTCTTTGTCAGACAATGAATATGTTTATTTAGTTTGCAGAAAGTGTATTTATTGAATACTAATTTGGTACTAGGCTCTATACTAATAATGACTGCAACATTCCTGATCCTTAAACAAGCATAAATGTGTGTGTTTGACCCCTATCTTTGATCACAAAGTTAAGATGTGTTAACTTATTCCTGTGACTAGTTAAGGTTACAATCTAAATTTTAGTCTAAATTTGAGTATGTAAGAGTTGACTAAAAAAATATCCTATTCTTAACAACATAGCCCATCTCCAAAGTCAAGACACTTCTATGTAGTCCTTGTTAGGTATCGTTTTACTCTTCAACCTTGAAAGATAGTATCATCTATCTCTTCCCTTTCCAAAGCAAGCACACAAATACTATTTTTCTTTAAACATTTTTACACAAAAAACTAAACTCTTGCCTCTTCTCACTTTGTGTTATTGAATAGGAAGTGTTTTATGGATTAATGAAATTGAAAGATGAGTAGCTACCAAATAATATAAAAGAATAGACTTTGGGTCATAAAGCTTATTGTATGCATCTTAGGAGTTGCGGGTTTGAGTATTTATGGTATTACTTAGTAGTAAATACGTCCAATTCATGACAGCTGAGTCATATGAGACCTAACTTTGGAAATGTGCTCAAGTTTTTGCTATTACAGATACTTGTAAATGGATTTTGTCCGAAGAGTTATGGGTTGCAGATAGGAGTGATGTGACTATTACCCATACTCCACTCCATTAGAAAGCACAGCTCCCACTTCTGTGACCATCACTATCGTCAACTAAACTATTCTTGAATTTTAGGAAGTAAATCAGCTAACACACCCCTACTGGAGGTCATTTAAGCTGAATCTGAGGAATGCTACAGTGAGGAATCAGTGTTGTGTAGAAATAAATGTTAATTAGAGAGCAAGAGTTCCTTTAACCATGGTCACAAAGCGCAGGTTTTAAAATGGAAAGAACTGCAGTTTTGGACAGGTGAGATGGCTCAGTAAGCCCAGCCTGATGACCTGAATTCAGTTCTGGGAACCCATATGGTGGGAGGACGAGACCCAACTCTCACAAGCTGTCTTCTGACATCTGCACATGATGTGACATGTCCCTCCCCAAACAAACATATCAGCTAAAGAAATAATCACAACTACTTACATCAATATGTTCCTACTTCTAAAAGATATCTTCTATTCTCATTGTAAAGTCCTATCTATCTATCTATCTACCTATCTTTATTTATTTATTTATTTATTTATTTATTTATTTATCAATGTTCATGTGTGTGTGTGTGTTTGTGTGGAATTAAGAAAGAATGAGATTTGAAATAATTAAAATTTCAGTAAGACCACAGACCCTACTGCTCACTCCCACCCCCAAACACAAAGCTATTTGTAATGGATACTTGCTGTGAAAGGGAAAAATCAATTTCCTTCAATGGAATGACACTGGCTATATCAACAACACTACAGGGCAGGATCTGTGACCAAAAGTAGTTGGCCAATGGAAAATAGACTCCATGTTTTTTATGCAATTTTTGTTTTGTTACTTTTTTATCATTGATTTTTTTTGTTATTATTTTCTCTTTTGATTTTTGGTTGTTTCTTATTTTGTTTTTGAGACAGAGAAATTGGGTGGGGAGGGAAGTAGGAAAGATCTGGGAGGATTTGGAAGAGGGGGAAGATCATACATAATATACATAATATACATAAAATATACATAATAATATGGTATAAAATTAATTAAGGGAGCCTCCTGGGGACTGGGGAGTATGGAGGGGGGATTGGGGGAGGCGGGTTCTAGCAGGCCAGCCCATCTTGAGTCTGCCTGTGTCCTAGTCCTATCTCCACCCATCTCCACCCATAGTGGGTAAGCTTTGGCCTGTTTCCAGCCTGCCTTTCAGGTCCTGCTTGGAGCCTATGAGGCCTGGGTACTGCACACACACAGAAGGGAACCCATCCCAGCAGACAGGGCTATCCAGAGTCTTCCAGCTTCCTGGTTCTGCCTCCACCCACAGGAAGAGCCCACCTTCCAGTGCCCTTCTCAGAGCCCCCTGGAGACCCTTTTTACAGTCATGAGCATCACACCTTGAACTCCAAAGAGGAGAACCTCAGATCATTAATAAAAGCTCTATTTCCAAAAAGGAAAATAAAGTAACCAACATACTGGATTGATGTCTCCATTGGTGACACACTTGCTGTGCCAGAGTGCCAGCATGGCCCCTCTTCCATCCCCAGAACCTACACAGGTATGGTGGCACGTGCCACCCAAGGCGTAATCCTTGGTGTAATTCCAGGACTAGGAAGGCAGAGCCAGGGGGATCCTTAGAACTCATTGGCTGGCTAGTCTAATGAAATCAGTAGTCTCAAGGTCATGGTAATCAACAGACTCTATCAAAAAACAAAGTCGAGAATAACTGAGGAAGACACCAAACATTGGCCTCTAGCCCACACTGACTCGCGTGCACCTGCACAAACATTGGCATACACACAGCATACAACTAAGAGGAATCTTGATGTTGCAGTGCTGCCATGTCAAAAATCAGAAGACACAAGGAAGACAGACAAGATGCTGGTGCTCCCAAGTTTCATCATCCCATTATGCCCTAAAGGGCCTTTGTCTTTGCATCCACATCTCTCCCTCATGAGAAAAGCGCCAAGAGATCTCTCTAGTATTTCATCAGTGATTCGTGATTCAGGAAGACCCACATTGGGCCCCAAGGTCTGGGACTGAGAACATTTTGCTATCATCCAAACCTGGGGAGGCTACTGGAGGTTTTGCAAGCTTAACTCCATCCCTACTTGGAAATCTAATAATATAGAACATGTTAGTAAATGACAAAGGGTAAGTTTGTGAGCTAGAACTGGAGAGTCCTATCTAAACTATAGTGCGGGGTACAGCTACAGCATGCTCTGCAAATGCACATTCTCAAATTGCACAAAGTAAAAATAAAAGACACTTCTACACAAAGCTAGACCAGCAAATCGATTTGGTTCAGGTGTAGTTCTCAAGTAGCTTCTTCATAAACCCCTTCTTGGCTGTGTGTGTGTGTGTGTGTGTGTGAGAGAGAGAGAGAGAGAGAGAGAGAGAGAGAGAGAGAGAGAGAGAGAGAGAGAGAGAGAGAGAGAGAGAGTTCATAGGTGCCTGTACCTGTTCCAGCAGCTAGTTCAGTTTATGGCATGGAGTTGGGACTCAAGCAGTGATGTTTAACTCCATAACTACCTGGCATTGCTTATTCCAATTTACTTATTTCCTCCTTGAGTCTCTCTGATTTACAAGTGTGGGTTGAGTGTACATCAATCATCTCAGCCCTTAACACTTAACATCGGGTGCATCAGGAACCTTATAAATATTTGTTGAACACGTCAATAAAAGTGCTGTGACCCCCAACTTTCCATTCAGATTAAAACACACTATAGAAATGAGAATGGAGGAAAAATCCCATCTTTAAAAGCCATGTGTTTTATTTACAACTTTTTCATCTTTAAATTCACTGTCAAGAAGAAACTATAGATTTCTTTTCTTTCTTTTGTGCCAAAAGAAGACATCTGCTGGGGCTTACAAAGAAAATATACCTATCATTAAGGATGGAGGAGAAAGCAAAAAGCTTTCCAGATGTTTCCAGCAAAACTCAGATCTTGGGGGAAAGGCATCAAGGAGGTGTAGCCCAGGTAGCACAAACCTCTCCCCAGTGTTAATTTGTTCATTCATTATTGCGGTCATGCACTCATCCATTATTATATGTGGTCATCCATCCATTCATTCACATGCTTATGCATTCCATTCACACAGTCATTCATTCATTCATTTCCTCATTCTCATAGCCAGTCATTCATCCGCACTGTCGTTTACTCATGCATACATACACTTATTCACATGGCCATTCATTCATTCATTCGTGCCCATGGTCACTCCACATGCTTGTGTTGAGCATCACCCCTGGACTAAGTGGATCTTCATGCTAGCTGGCTGGGAATAAGGATAAATAACAGACAAAGTTGTCCTCTCAGATTTCAGACCCTGGTGGGTAATTGACAACAGTTGATCAACTATTCCAGTGCTGTGAGACAGGTGCTAAGATGGCAGAGAATGTGAGCAAGGCAAAGGCCAGAGTCGTTGCTGCAAAGGCTCTTTAACTGCTGGAGTGTGAGGCCTGTGGTTATGTGACTTTGGGTGGAGACTGGCACTGGGTCTGTGGGTGAATTGGAACGTTGAACCCATACCAGGAAACAAAGGTCATAGAAAGGTTTCCACATCAGTTACAGAGAGAGAGAGAGAGAGAGAGAGAGAGAGAGAGAGATGTGTGTGTGTGTGTGTTTCCACATCAGCTACAGAGAGAGAGAGAGGTGTGTGTGTGTGTGTGTGTGTGTGTGTGTGTGTGTGTGTAAAGAAGCCATAGGTCAACCTTTGGTGTCATTTCTCAGGAACTGTTTATATTTTTTTTTAAGAAAAATTCTCTCTTTATCCTGGAACTCTCCTTGTCTAAAGTGGTTGGCCAGACTTGCAGGAATAGTTTATCATGATTGCTAGCACACAGTGCACCCAACTTTTTCTGTTTGTTTTTTTATGGATTCTGGGTATTGAACCCAGATCATTTTATTTGCAAGAGAAGCACTTGCAAATCCTAGTTGCAAGAGAAGGACTGAGCCATCCCCTCTACCCCATTCATTAAAGTCTTATGTCCCTGTGCATGAGGACCGACCAGGCAGTTCAAACCTTTCTGTACACCAGTCATGGAGATCCAACACAAACACAGGTTTCAGTTCAGTGGGGTTGAGGTAGAAACTCGAGCTTCTGCATGCCCCAGTTCAAGGCAGGGTTGGAGGACCATAAACCCCATGCAAGAACACTAGGCTTCATGGACTGGCGCAGAGACCTGCCCAAATCCTAGCAGTTACCACCTGTGGGTTCTTGATGAATGCCTTTGGCTTCCTGATCTGCAGCGTGCAGTGTTTGCAATGCAGGATCACACAGCCCTCCTTGTTCCGAAAGGACTAAAGGGAAGTGTCTGGACTCTGCTCATGATGCTAATTACCACTCAGTGGATTTCCACTCTGGCCCCAAATGCGTTTGGAGACTTCTTGAAATATTTCTAATTCTTCTCTCTTTCCCCTCTTCTTTCTTCATCTACCCCTCTCTCCCTCCACAACCCAGAGTTTGCACATGTGAGCATGTGTGCATAGGAGTGCATATGTAGGGGTGTGTGTGTGTGTGTGTGTGTGTGTGTCTGTCTGTCTGCCTGTCTGTTTTATATTTGTTGGGTAGGTTAGAGATAGGCATCGAGTATCTTCCTCAATCTTTCTCTTATTTCACTAAGCCTGTAGCTCACCACTTCGGCTGAACTGGCTGGCTGAGAAGCCCACCAGTTCTGCCTGCTTCCGTGTCCCCCAATACTGGGGTCACAGGCACATGCCACTATGCCTGGGTGCTGGGGATTGAACTCAGATCCTTGTGCTTGTGTGGCAAGTACCCTCCCCACTGAGCAATCTCCCTAGCCTACTCATGGGAATTATTCTGTACGTCACAGAATCTTATTTACTCCAGGTCACCGTCTCCTGTTTCCCTCCACACGGGCCCATTGTCTGCTGGGATTTCTTCTTTTATTCCCAGCACCTCTCAATTTAATATCAGATGCTGTTCATGAACTCAATGACTTGTTTATCTGGGTTATTAATGAAGTTGTTAAGTGAGGTTGGAAGGGGAAGCCAGAGGCATCCTGCGCTCTGCTCATCCATAAATCACCACCCTGAGCACAGACAGCTTCTGTCGCCTGTCAGCTCCTATCATCCCACTCATCTCAATGAATTCGAATGAAGTTCATGATTAAAGTTTCATGAGATGCCACAGTGTTCATTCTCTAAACCTCGGGTCTCGTATGTCCGCGGCTTGCTTTTTGTCTTTTCGTCTTGCAATTTTATCGCAAAGTAGCACATGGATACACCTTGCATTATGAGGTCTCTCCATAGGCATCCCATTACCAATTCCTGGGGAAGCTGTTATCCGCCGGGCGCTGATCAGTCTGCTTCTAAGACTCAGGCCTCCACCCGAGAGGCAGCCAAGTGGCTGTGCGTGGAGTTCATGCCTTTCGCCTCAGTAATAAATCTGGTGGCTGTATGTGTGACAACCTGCCCTTGGCTCCAGTGACTGCATATTCATGCTGCCAGACCAGGTCACCATGTCCCCCACCCACTGTGATCACACAGGACCTTCCCCCACAGTCTGCCCCCCCCACCACCACCACAAGAGAAGGCTTTCTTCCTCTCCAGCCACTGTGGGATTTCATGTTTCATGGCAGCGTGACAGGCCCATTTTCTCTGGGAAATGGAAACGTAACATGCAAATACAAGTGCATGTTAGCATCATGCCCACACCACAAATAGCCATGACCACAAACTCTCGAAGCACTAATGGGACCCTACAGAGAAGACTAGTACTGTGAGCACCCACAGGAGCCCTGTGGGCATCTGCTTGGCTCCTTCCTCTCTTAAAGGAAGAGCATTCTCTTCTGCATGGGGGGGGCTCACATACAGGAGGCCCTTGGATTTGCAAATGTGAGCCAGCCTTCCCTTGAACAGGAGAGTGCAGAAAAGGCACACTGTGCAGGACGTAGATTTGCCACAAAGGCACCTGGGAAACGGAACTACTCGCTGACAGAGGAGCCAGGACTGCCAAGGACAAAACACATCCTATCTTTTATCAAGCCCTCAGATCAGAAAAAAAAAAATAAAATTAGACTTTTTTTTTAAAATTTGGCAAAAAATTCTAGAAGGAAGTATCTGGCTACACTTTCTCATTCATACATACATGCCTTTTTCACGGTGCCTGTGTATGTGCACATATATGTATGTTATCAGCCTACACATGAGCCCTCACATGCTACCCACACATGTACACATACACATATATGTGAAAGTACACGTAAACTTGACCTAAGTGTGTGCCACATGTATATAAACTGTATTCTCATACATATCTGACAAATATATTGTTAATATATATATTAACATATTCATATATATAACATATTCAGATACATGCATACACATTCAGAACATATATCAAAGTGTGTGCAGACTTTTGCCTATATTTGAGCACATGCTATTCATACATACATGTGTGTATACACATGCAAGATACATAACACATGTATAAAAGCTGCATTCCCACATGTATATGCATATACAAATAAGCATACATACACATGTAAATCACATGTCCAAGTGTGTGTATACATACATTTATGCTATATGTCTACATAGGCATACAAGCTATATTCCTACATGGGCCCAGAAGATGCACACATACTTGTTCATACACATACATGCATCCATATGTGAGCATGCACTCAAACTATATATGCATATATCTATGCAAACAAGCGCATAACCACAGGTACACACAACTGTAAATTAAACAGTTTACAATTCCATTCCTTGAGCACACAAGTCACATTTGAACAGCCACATGGTGATATTTTCTCATGCCATAAACAGCACACACATTGAACGTTTACCGTCATGGGATGTTCTACTGGGCAGTGGTGGCCTGTGTGGTCCATATCATACAGGGCCACACAGGAAATCTGTCTTTACTATTTGGTTAGTTGAAAGAACAAATATGTACAATTTCCCCAAATGTATTTTCCTCTTATCTTTCTTCAACTTCTCTAACAATTTCCTATTGACTTAAGATTAAGTAAAATCAAATTTCCTGCCTTACACCCTAATCCAAACACAGCTCTTACATTTGGCATACACTTTAGCATAAAAACAAAAACTGCTAAGGAGGAAAAATGATAGTATATAAATTTGAGATCAGAGAATTTACAGCGTAAAAAGGAAAAGAATCACAGGTTCATTGTGCAAGAATTTCAAATTCCTAAAAGATAAATATTACAATAGCAGCAAAATTGAGAAATTGTTTAGCATATATGACTAGTAGAGAAGTAAAATTATTTTTCTTTTTGTTTTCACTAAAAAAAAAATATTTTTAGACAAGATTTCACTATGTAGCCCCAGATGGCCTAGAATTCCCTTGTAGACCAGGCTGGACAGAGGTACATCTGCCTCTGTCTCTTGAATGCTGAAATTGAACCACTATACTTAGCTAGTAAAACTCTCAATACATAAAAATATCCTGCCATATTTTTAACCTGCTGGAACAAGAGAAGGGACTGGTCCCACAAAACAATAACCACAGGATCTCCATGACTCCAGGCAACAACAGGATATCTGAGAGAGGTTTCCATGAGGACCCAGCCCAGTGACAAGGGTGTACCAGGAACCAGAGGCCTTGAACCAGACCAAGGACTCATTGCAATGAACATTTTGTGGGTGGGGCTGACTGGAGTATACTTTGTGACAAATGGAAGCTCCTGATGGTGTCCACTAGGACGAAAGAAGAGGCGTTGGGGAGATGGAGGAATGAAGTGGCGTTGTTTTAGGAGCGGTTGTTTTGTTTTTAATTAAGTTGGGGGGCATATTGCAGGGGTGAGGGGCAGATATAGAGGGACAGGGAGGTGAGCAGGACTGGGATGCATGTTGTGAAATTTCCAAAGAATCAATAAAGAACTATGGTTAAAAGTTTTTTAATACTCAGTGTGAGACTGAGGATGCAGCTCAGTGGAACAGTGCTTCCTAGCCCCATAGGCCATCTCCCTAGCCCTAGGAACAATCCCTTCTTCAACGGTCAGATTCCTTAATTTGAAATCTACAGTCACTTGGGAAGAAAGTCTCAATGAGGGATGGTCTACATCGGGTTGGCCTGTGGGTATGTATGTCTGTAACAACAGATTGACATATAAGTTAATTAACAAGTTAATTGATGTGGAAAGACCCAGCCTACCTTGGGGGGGCACCAGCCTCTATGTAGAGGGCCCTGGGCTTATAAAAATGGAGAAATGCTGAGGACAAGCAAGCGGGCACACACAGGTGCACGCCTCTCTGCTCGTGACTGTAGATGGGAATGACAGGCGTCTCGGGTTCCTGCCTTGACTTCCCCATAACAGTGAGCAATAACCTGGAATTGTAAACTCAAATGAACCCTGTCTTCCCAAATACTCTTTTTATCAGAGTATTTTTATCACAGTCGCAGAAACAAAAACTAGAATACTCTCTGAAAGGAAAAAAAAAGAGAGAAACAAATGTCTTTTTAAAAATATTCAAGTGAGCTATGTGAAAGATTAGGACTAGTTCAAAGAATCGGATTTCATTCATCCAATAAGCTTAAGTTTACTATGAATCAAAGAAGTGTAATTAAAACAATAGTAAGAGTGTTCCCCCTTCACAATCTGATAAGGGTTTTAAAATGTCTTCGTAATTAGTGCTGGCAAGATTCTAGAGACGTAGGCACATTCAATCTTGGCATTCTTAATTATAATTTATGTGGCCCATGGGGAGGGCCATTTGGCAGTTTCAATCGAAATGTTAAGTGTGCATACATTGTCATCAGCTATTCTGACTTCAGAAATTAATCCACAGCAATGTGAAGGCAAATGCGTACAGATTTATTTACCTAGAAATTTTATGGTAGTATTGTTTATATGTGTGAAAAATAGACCCACATAAAAAAAATCTGTCAGCAGGTGACGGGCGTGTCGGTGATGCAATATTGGGTAATTTTAAAAGCAGCTTTGTATTACTGAAGTAGTACATTGTTCAATCAAAAGTCCAAGACACAAAAGGATTTATAAAGCAACCTCCATGTGCATTAATATGTGTGCAACAGTTAATCTTCACTGTCAATTTGACAGGATGTAGCAACCTAGAAGACTGATACATCTGAGTGTGTCTGTGAGGGAGCTTCCAGACAGAGAACTTCTGCGCTGGATGTGAGCGGCAGCCGCGGGACCACTGGGACTCAAATGGGAATGAGAAACAAGACAAGTAGAGTGGGCTAAACCTGCTGAAGCCATGAGCAATACAGACCCTTCCATCCTGTCAAGGATAACAGTGAGAAAGATAACTAATGCAGTGTGCACTCAAACACACACGAAGATAGGGCACATGAAGGGTCCCATGTACCTTCTCTGTTCAAACTGCTCTATTTGTTATCTTACATAACCTCTACCTAGACCAAGCTGTGGGTAACAGTGTTGTCTATATTTCACCAAGAAGGATATGTAGCACAGAGAATTCACTGCTACAAAGCCATATCGTTTGCAAATGGAAGAGTCATGACTGGATTCCAGGAGCTCTTCCTCCAAGGCTATCCATTTACCGCTGCTGCCCAGAGGTGCGCATGCATGTGTGCATGCGCAATCGCACCGCTGTATGTAAACATGAATGTTTACACGCGTACGTTAAGTGTGTTGTTGGGGAATCTTTTTGTGCACTGAGAAGATGTGCCTCTGCTTTATCTCACCTGTCTAAGGAACCTTCTGATTGGTTTAACAAAGAGCTGAACGGACAATAGCTAGACAGGAGAGGACAAGCAGGACTTCGGGGAGAGAGAGGAACTCCAGGAAGGGGGGTAGTCTGAGACGTGGGGGGATAGTCAGCCAGACACAGAGGAAATGGAATGCACAGCTCTATGCAGAGGTAACAAGCCACATGGCAGACCGTAGATTAACATAAATGGGTTAATTTAAGTTTTAAGAGCTAGTTGGGAACAAGCTTAAGCTAAGACCAAGCTTCCATAATTAATAAGTCATTTCTGTAACATTATTTGGGAGCTGGTGGTACAAAGAAAGACCTGTTACATATGTGTACCTCATTTGTGTGTCTGTACAAATGCACATGTGTAAGTACATGTATGTACACATGAATGTTTGCATATATATTCATGCATGTGTATGTGTGTGATAAGCAGTATGTGTATAAGTGTGTGCATGTGTTTGCTGTGCATGTGTATATACATGGGTGCAGATATGTATGCAAAGAGGTAGATTCAGAATTGATCTGTGTTAAAATCTGAGAAATGGAATTGAGCTTATCTAGAATGGATGAAGTTGGATGAAAAGAAATGCAGTAAGGAAGTAAACAGCAAAGAAGGAAAGAGAAAGTTCACTGTTATAATTAAGTTTAAATTTGTGTAGTAAGCATTATGACTGTCACAATTTTTCTAAAACAGCCTAAATTGGAAGAACCACATTCTATCTCATTTTCTCGATGGATTTAGAAATGTCACTTCATATCTCAGACAACTGGAAGAGTTGTATGGTTTCTAGATGACTGGAGACTCTCCATAACTCACTCACCTGGTAAAGCAAACAGCAAAGAAGAGTTAGTCCCCCATCTCTAGAAACCTGGGACACTTCCGAGTCAGCCACCTGCACTTCCAGCCCAACTCAGCCTTGCAGGTGTCTCTGACCCTTCTCAATTTTGGATTCCCTGCCTGCATGAAGAAGGAAATGGTTAGCTGTCCCCCATAGGCTCCGTAGGTAGGGGCTTTGTGCGGTGCCTGATATCTTATTAGTCGCATTGGTGTTACCATGACTGCCATTGCTGTGATTTAATTGTCACCTGAGACAACACAGAATCACCTGGGAAGAGATTGGCTACATTGTGTTGGCCTCTGGAAAAATCTGAAGGGAATGTCTTAATCATGCTAATTAGTATGGGAAGACCCAGCCCATGGCTGGCTGCACCAAGATAGAGTCCAGACTTTATGAGTGGAGAGGACCAGCTTCAAACCAGCAAGTGAGAGAGCATGCCACATTCATTTCTCCTTGATCTTCCCGAGCCGTTTTTGTGACTCGCTTTTCTAAGTGCCCGCCCTGATTTCCCACCATGGTGGTCTGCAGCCCAGAATTGTGAGGTGAAATAAATCCCTTTCTCCCCTAAACTGATGTTTGTCAGAGTATCTGATCACAGCCACAGAAACGAAACCATGAACCTCCCTCTTCTGGGAATCCAGGCTCAAGCTGGCAAGAGCATCAGAAATTCCCCAGTGCTGCTGAGCCCAAGACAAGTTGTGCATTCTAATTCAGGAATGAGTGTGAGTGTAGAGGTGAGACCTTGGTCAGGGAGCTGCGGAGAAGTGTGAAAATGCCAGTGTTTGAGCACAGTAACTACTCACTGAGGTGCCACAGACATCCGAGTGTCCGGAAGCTAACCTGTGCCCTGTGGTTCTCAGAATCAAAGCTGCTGTTCACCAATGCCCTCCACTGGCTCAGCGCCACAGATGGGGAGGCTTGCAAATAATAGACCTATTTCTCATGGTTCTGCAGGTTAAGAAGTTCAGGATCAAGGTTCTTCCAGGGTTAGTGTCATTCACAACACTTTCTCGCTATCTTTACAGAAAGAGAACTCTCTGGGGCCTTGTATGAGGACATCATGATGGCTAATCTTGTATATAAATAATCTTGAATATCAGCTTGATGGGATTTAGAATCAGGATGGAAGCCCACTCCTGAGTGTGGCTATGAGGGTGTTTCCGGAAAGGTTTAATGAGTCAGAAGAGAGCCGCTGTAACCAAGGGCAGCAGCATCCAATGGGCTGGGGGCTGAATGAAAAGGAGAGGGTGAGCTGAGTACCAGTACCAGGCTGTCTGCTTACTGCCTGCGAATTCCATGAGAGCAGCTGCCCCGTGTCCTCCCCGGCTTGATGCACTATGCTCAAACTGTGAGACAAAGCAAACCCGTCCTTCCGTAAGTTACCTTGGTCAGGAAATTTGTCACAGGATTGAGAAAAGTAACTAACCAGGTACCAATTCCATCCATCACCTAACTCCCTTCTGAAAGCCCCGCCTCTACACTGTCACAGGGAAGTCAAGTTCAGTCTTCCTTTTTCTTTCATTTATTTGTTTGTTTGTTTGTTTGTTTACTTTTCCCTTGAGTCTCAGATGAGACTTTGGACTTTATTTTTTTTATGATAATACTTTTTATTTAAATTTAAAACAAGCCTGTTCTACATGTCAATCCCAGTTCCCTCACCCTCCTCTCTTTCCCTACCTCCAACCCACCAACCCCCATCCCCTTTCTGCTGCCCTGGGAAGGTGAGGCCTTCCATGGGGATCTTCAAGCTCTGTCATATCATTTTTAGCAGGGCCTAGGCCCTCCCCCATGTGTCTAGGCTGAGAGAGTATCCCTCTATGTGGAATGAGCTCCCAAAGTCCATTTGTATACTAGGGATAAATACTGGTCCATCACCAGAGGCCTTATAGACTGCCCAGGCCTCCTAACTAACACCCACGTTCAGGGGGTCTGGGTTGGTCCTATGTTGGTTTCCAGCTATCAGACTGGGGTGCATGAGCTCCCCCTTGTTCAGGTCAGCTGATTCTGTGGGTTTCTCCAGCCTGGACTTGACCCCTTTACTCTTCACTCCTCCCTCTCTGCAACTGGATTCCAGGAGTTTGACTCAGTGTTTAGCTGTGGGTGTCTGCTTCAGCTGCTGGATGAAGGCTCTAGGATGGCATAAAAGGTACTCATCAATCTCATTATCGGGGAAGGGCATTTAAGGTAGCCTCTCCACTATTGCTTAGATTGTTAGTTGGGGTCATCCTTCCTTGTAGATCGCTGGTCATTTCCCTATTGTCAGATTTCTGTTTAACCTATAATTTCTCCCTCTATTATGCTATCTCTTTTCTTGCTCTCCTCTATTCTTCCCTTGACTCAACCTTCATGCTCCTTCATATGCTCCTCTCCCCTCCTCTCCTCTTCTTCCTAACTCCCTTTCCCCTCCCACCCACCCCCTCCACCCCCCAACCCCCACACTCCCAATTTGCTCAGGAGATGTCCCTTTCCCCTTCTCCAGGGGACCATGTATGTCTCTCTTAGGGTCCTCCTTGTTTCCTAGCTTTCTGGTGGTGTGGATTATAGGTTGGTAATCCTTTGCTCTATGTCTAAAATCCATATATGGGTGAGGACATACAATGTTTGTCTTTTTTGTGACTGGATTACCTCAGTCAGGATGGTTTCTTCTAGTTCCATCCATTTGCCTGTGAATTTCAAGATTCCTGTTTTTTTTTTTTCCGCTCATTCATACACCAATGTGTAAATGTGCCACATTTTCTCCATTGTTTTTGTTTGTTTGTTTGTTTGTTGTGCTTTGTTGTTGTTGTTGCTTTTGTTTTGTCAAGACAATATATTTTTCTGTGTAGCCCCGGCTTTCCTGGAACTCACTGTAGACCAGGCTGGCCTTGAACTCACAGAGATCTACCTGCTTCTGCCTCCCAAGTGCTGGGATTAAAGTCCTTATTCCCAAAGCGCTCGCTTAGAAAAGAAAAGCCATGTTGGTACACACCTCTAATCCCACTGCTTGGGAGGCAGAGACAGGGTAGGAAGTTTAATGCTGTCCTCAGATACTTAGTGAATTTGAGTCCAGTCTAGGCTACACTAGAAGAAAAAAATAAAAGAAGTATGGGAAAATGAGGAGGTGAAAAAAACTAATCCAAGATTCATCTGCTTGCCCTATAAGTTGCAATGTACTTTTATGTGTGTGGGTGTTTAGTGGACCACATGCATGCCTGGCACCAGTGGAGGCCAGAAGATGATACTTGATCCCATGGGATTGCATACAATTGTGAGCCATCATGAGGGTTCTGGGAATTGAACCCTGGTACTCAGGAAGAGCAGCCAATACTCTTAATTAACTGCTAAGCCATTTCTCCAACCCCTTGCCCTATGCTTTAAATACGTCAGTTTGGAAATGACTGCATCAAAATACCATACTCCTCAGTATCCATTCTTGTTGGCTCGGGGTGAGACACACACTTGTAAAGATGTGTACCTTGTCTCCTACATTTTCCAAGACTGTGTTGAAATACAAAGCATGGGCAGGTTAATAAAACACACCCAAGGCTATGTTCCATTTGCTCATTAAAGTATAAAACATCCTAAACCAACAATTAATTCTTGCTAAATTAAAGTCATGACATAGCTATGGTGTGATTGCCCAAACATTTGCGTTGATACCTTACATCTTTGACTCAAACCCCCCCCCATCGAAAGGTTTAATAGCTATTTATATTTATGAGTGCTCTCTAAATTTGCCTTTGTCTACCTCAGTTGTGGTAACAAAGCTAGTTTGGAGGAAGAATTCCAATTCTGAGTTCTTTCTCCATGAGTTACTCAAGACGCCACCCAGCTCCCCCGAATGTGTTCACGGAGGCTTTGTCTGGCTATCAGTTCATGGAATATAAATAAGTGGCCAGCTAGGAATGTTAATGGTTTGTTTTGACGAAAGAAAACGTTCTTGATAAATGACAGGGAATTACCCTCCTTGGACTCTCTAAGTTGTCTTCTTCTTTATTTAAAGCGGTAAGTTAAACCTAAGAAATGGAGCCGAGTGAACATATGACACGTTGAGGTCATTCTTCAAGTAGAGAAACAGGAAGAAAATCAGATCTAATTGTTTAATTTTCTAAGTCCCCTCTAGGTGACAAATTCAACTGGCAGAGACCATCCCCCATAGTGTCACTGGTGAATCCATGCCAAGTGACAATGGGCTATAATAGCTAAGGGATCACCTTAGTTGTTAATTGATGGAGGAGAGCCAAGCCCACTGAGGGGGGCATTATTCCCAGGCAGAAGGTCCTGGGCTATACATAAAAACAAGCTAAGTACGAGCCTATAAGCAATCCAGCAAGCAGCTCTCTCCATGGCTTCTGTTTTCAACTTTCTGCCCTGGTTTCCTTCAGTCATGGACTGCGACCTGGAAGTATAAGCTGAGATAAATCCTTTCCTCGGAGTGCTTTGTCACAGCGACCAGAGAAGAAAGCAGAATATTTTTACCTCACTTTCCCCCACTGCTTACAAGATTTCATTCACTCATGTATGCATTGGCTAATGACCGAAGAACTTCCATGTGCTATGAGCTTAGGGGTGCCTACTGATAAACAGCACATGCAAGACTCCTGCCTGCCAGGACCTCTCCCTGTAGTTGCAGAAAGAGTGAGAATAAGAAGTTCAGATGATGTCACATGCCATGGAGAAGAGAGTTGAGCAAAAGGCAGTCACGGTCAGGCCATCAAGTGGCTGAATGGATGTGGTAATTAAATCATGAAAACATCAGCAAATGTGTGTGTATGCCTCTGTGTGTGTGTGTGTGTGTGTGTGTGTGTGTGTGTGTGTGTGTGTGTGTGTGTAAATCAGAGATGACCTTAGGTTTCATCTTCATCAACCTCCTTGAGACTGGATCTCTAACCGACTTGAACCTCAGAAGTTAGGCCAGGACAGCTGGTCCACAAGCTGCAGAGATCACCCTGTCTCTGCTTACCCAGAGCTAAGACTACAAGCTGTCAAGTCTGTGGCTGCCTTTTTTATTTTTTAAGCATAGGTTCTGAAGTTTGGATACAGGTTCTCAATGCTTGAGAGGCAAGTGATTTCTCCACCGAACCATCTTCCCAGGCCAGGACTGGCAAACTTTCTATGCAAGTGAATAGTAAATATTTTAGGCTTGATGAGTCGTCATTTCAGTCATTCGGCTCTACGATGGCAGTGATGACTGAGCCACAGGCAACATGTCACCAAATGGGAATAGCTGCATTGCAATAAAACTTTATCTATAAGCACCGGTAGAATTGACCTATGGGCCATAGATGGCTGACTACTAACTAGAAATCTGTTTCATCAGTGCAGCAGTAGTCGTGGTCAAGCACCAGGGCTTACCTTTCCAAAACAGTCAATGTATCACACTAAATCCCTTGTAAAGAAAGCCAGAGGCCCAAAGCTCCACTGAGCTGCCTGGCTCTGCTTATGCTACCCAAGTGTGTAATAACTGAAGATTTAAGAGTATGCCCTTAGGAAAAGAAAGGGGATAATCACCACTTGACTCCAGCTCTTTATTGCAGAGGCTGAGGCTCACCCTTGAGGGGAGCCCAGAAGTATTACCCAACCTGTGAGCCCATTTAGCAATGCTTTGTCAAGGGCCTTCTAGAAATGCTACTCATTTATGTCCACTGTCTCCCAGCCCTCCCCCCCCCCTTTGTTGTCTTCTAATTTGCTTCCCATGGCGTTTGTCAAACTAATTCTGCCCCTTTGGAAGCCACTGTGGCCGGTTCCCATCAGCTCACATTTCTCCAGATGTTTTGTGATCATATTCATTCTTCATGTCTCGAAGATCCGCCCTGCTCTGCTAGCCTGAATGGTCTATCATTGCTCATGGCCTGCCACTAGAAATGAGTCCCCGGCCGGGCAGCGGTCCCCTTGGCGAGGTCAGCCAGAGAAAGCCATATGTGTCGTAAACATGCAGGGAGTTATTCAGCAATAACATTCATTGGAGTTTGCTTTAGTTCAGAGGCCAAGGGGATTTGGCAGGGAAAAAATACACAAAAGGCTGTTCTATTGGAGTAAGCCTGACAAAGTCGTCTGCTAAAGAAAACCGGAGCCAGCCTTTTGGCTTCTAGAAAAAGAAAAAAAAAGGCCACTTTTTTTTTTTTTCTCACCCTGTTCTTTGAGAACGTCAGCATAAGAAAATTAATGGTCTGGAAAGCCGTGTGTCCTTCTGTTGAGATCTCACTCTTTGGATTGCTTTTAAGATTTTTCTTTTTTAAATTATGTATATATGCACATGTGTGTCTATGCACGTATCTGTTCACCTGCTTGCAGTGTCCTTACAGTCCAGAAGAGGGCACTGGATCCTCCGGAGCTGAAGTTGCAGATGACTGTGAGCGGGCCAATGTGGGCGCGAACCAAGCGTAGAGGCCCCGCAAGAGCAGCAAGGGATCTTGAGGGATGCTGAGCCATCTCTCCAGCCCTCACCCAGAGGCGGACAGGTACAGCTGCTGTTGACTCCATCTACACAGATGTGGGATCGAAGGCTGAAGGGACCTACAGCTGTGCAAGGCTGTGCCAATGATTCATTTACTAACACACACTGACAATGTGCCGTGTTCCTGGAGGTGAAATTACATCTGACCACACTGCATTATCCATTAACCCTTATCCATTAACCCTTCATGCTGCCATGACCAGCATTTAGAGTCTTTTTCTTTCCCCTGGAAAGCACTGATTCCTCATAGCAGAATGAAAATTGGCCTTCATTTCTCATCTGTGTCTTTGAATTTGGGTCATCTGCTTGCCTCTGTGTAGCACCCACGCTACAATGTATCCCACTAATCGGGCGAAGGCCCAGAGATTTAAATAAAAGACAAGACAGCGGGTCATTCGTGCATCAGGAATGCCGAATGCCGTTTATTAAGGAGCTGGCGTATATACTGACTCACAGCACAGGGGAAAACAACCAAGCGTCAAGCGTGCAAGTTCTCAGGCTCAGCTCCTCCGCAGCTGATGTGTGTTAGCAAATCAAGAAGAGTACCAAGAACTACTCTGGTATAAGATGTTCTAGCTAAAAGTGCAGAATGTTCCAGCCAACATCTCAGGCTTGCTCAAGGTGCCTGGGGGGTCCATGCAGGACCCTACACCTCTGCACACACACAGCTGTGGGAGCATGGATGTAGAACCTCGCCTGGTTCATTCCTCTGAAAGCATAATAGTAAGAACAATGAGAGTACCCAGTGAGCTCCAGCCTCAGCTCTGGCTTCCAACATGAGAGTTTAGTTTCGCATACGCTTTATCGGAGAAGTGTCATGCTGTAGCCAAAGTGCTGAGAATTAATGATGGAGGGATGCTCCACCTAACTGAGACAGCTATAGTACCACAACCCAGGCTCAGAGAGAATCCCAGAAGAGAGGGCAGGGGCATGATAAGAAGAGATGTGCTCCAAGCATTTGTCTTCTGAATGTGGCACAGCCATTGCTTCCATGAACCCACTACAGCTGTAGCTACCTGCACAAGACCTGCCTAAGACTGGGTTCATCAACATTTCATCACTGGGTGAAGGAGAGGCCACGAGGTCCCACCCCTCTCAAGAGAGATCATCTGCAATCAGTGATGTTAGGGGTGCTGTTACCGTCACTGATAAGCTAGCTGCCCTTGTTCCACTGATAACTCCCCACCCACGCTCAGGCAAAGAGCTGACTCAGAGAGCTACACCCAGAAAACAAGACATGAAAGGAAGAGGGGCTCACTGAGAAGATGGATTCTAGTTGGAGAGGGAGGAGGATGAGGGAGGGGAATGGAGCCTGAAAAATGACTAGAATTCATCATAAAAATGCATGAAACTGTCAAAAGAGGAAAACAAAAACAAATTACTGAGCCTAGAAATAGAAAGAGAGAGAAAGAGAAAGGGAATGAGAGAGAGGCAGGAAGGAAGGGAGGGAGAGAGGGAGAGGGGAGGGAAGGAACGCTTTACTGTTGGCTTTCTATGACGTTCTATTCCAGACACTCAGAGTGACCTGAAGGTCTTCAGTCTGTGCCTGACCCTGCCACCACTTTGGAATGCAAGAATAGCAGACCCTAACAGAACAGACCACCCTGTAGATAAGAACTATGCACCATGACAGGGAGGCTGCCGCCCAAAGATGCGGCCATTGCCTGAGAACTAGATTGTCCCTTCAAGCTATAAAGACGTACACGGGCCACCTTTCAGAACCAGAGCTGGGACACTGTTCAGCAGACCACATCCTAGCCAGAGCTGGTTTAGTGTTCCGTACTTCCTGTTCCCTGTCCCAATTCTTCTACCGCTTAAGGATAAAACTCAGGCAGCTACCCCAAAAACAGACTTTTGGCTTCATTGGACACTTTTATCGGTCCTTCCTGAAGGGAATCTTCTTCTAGCTCTCATGTTCAGTGGCAATGTTATGTCTTGGGGGTGGGGATTGGTGACAAGCCTACAAGGGCTGCAAGAGCCTGGTTTTCACCCTAAAATTCTGCTCGATAGTCACTACCAATGACTAAAGGCACATTCTATATTTTCAGCCCAGAGGTAGAGTTAGACCAGCCAGGCCAGGAGAACCCAGATTCTTTGTTGATAGTAGAGGAACAGGACCATCAATTACCAGTTGTGCAAATACAGTCAGAGCACAGGGATTGGTGACGGTGGTTCATGTCAATGCTCAGAGCCGCTGTACTGTGGGGACGTCACTACTTGGGCTCACAGTCTATACTCCATCAAGCCAGGTTCAGCTACCTCACCTCAAAAAGGCAATCCTAAAAGCCGAATGGGTAATAAAAAGTAAGCAAAGGAGGTGTATTCGATGAGGTCACACTGGGAAGAGATCTAGGATGACCCTAAGCTCATCTTCAGCACTCGACGTGAGGGGAAGGTTTAAAGAGATATGAATGACCAAGAGCTGTGTGTAACTAAGCTATCTGGCAGGATGCAGTATTGATGACTGAGCCACTGTTGCCTCCGCTTTAAGTTTTTCTAGCAAGGTCAGTGACTTGTGTCAAGTCAGCTGACAAGTTGCAAATCTCAAGCTGACAAGCTCCACCCTGACTGTCCCCAGAACTTGAATCTTCTCTTCCTACTGCAGGAAATTCCATCTCTTTGGGGACCACTGTTTCACTATTCTGGTAGGCAAAGAGGGTGCATATCTCTTCAGGGTGCATATCTCTTCCAGTCAGGTCATTACAAAGAGACATCAGGAGATGGTGGAAGTCCCCTTCAGGAGGTTAGACATGGGTGGGTATCTGAAGGGGTTCCAGAGTCTTGTTTCCCTGAACAAGGAGTTGAGTGGAGACATATGGTTGTAATACAACCATGGCAGCTCATTCAGAAGGAGAACACACTTACACAGGAGGAATACAGCATGGGAGCTTTCATGTTACTCGGTGGGGCTTTGGGGGCCCATTTGCAGAGTTTAGGCGTTATGTTTCTGATTCTGTACTTCCACACTCATCCTAAAGCATCACTAATCTCCATCTCGCATCTCAATTCTCCATCTAGGGCTGTGTGACTTAGTGGCTTGAGTCATCACAGGTCAACTTAGGACACTCTAGATGCCTTCAGGCCTGCCTCGGAGGCAAGGTTGAGTTTTCCAGCTTTCCCCTTTGTTGACGCCTCTTTTCATATGCTAATTTTGCAGCCTCTCCTAAGGGCTTTAAGGACCTCAGACTCCACCCTCCTCTGCCCTGCACTGGGGCAGGAGAGACTTTAGAAGACTGAAATTTAGCAAGGTCAGAAAAGAGGCATCAACTGGACGGAGAGCAGGCTAAACCCGAGCTGTGGAAGCCCTTTCCCTTTCATTGTCCTGATTTATAACCAGGGGGGGCCAGGAGTACATTAGCAAACAGATCGGAGCAGGATGTAAGTGACCTTGGCCACACTTTGTCTTCTGTTCCAAGGGATGAAATGCTCTTACCCCAGCTATGTGAAAAGGTTGTGGTCTACCTAACTTTCTGACATTGTAGACGTGTCATCTGCACAGTTCGTGCTGCAGAGCTGCTCATGCAGGACAGGAGAAACGGCTCCACAGCTCATGGTCTGCATGGCTCTTACAGAGGAAAAAAAAATCTAGTTTCCACAAGCCACATCTGGCAGCTCACAATAGCCTGTAACTCCAACTGTAGGGAACCCATTGTCTTCTTCTGGTTTCTAAGTATATACACATGCACATAAATACACACACACACATACCTCACACAGATACATATACACATATACCATTTTTACATTAAAATAAAACAAGGACCATTCATTCAATTTACAAATATATATACATATATGTGTGTACACACACACACACACACACACACACACACACACACACACACACACACACATATATATATATATATATATATATATATATATATATATATATATATCTTTGATTCTGGTTTGGGCCCTATTAATAGTTCGCCCACAGGTGACATGTTGCCTACAGGCTGTGGGTTGGTCACACCTGGTTAAATGAGTTGGTTCACATTTGGCCCAGTGTGCTCTCGGCTGCCCCCAGACTGAATTCCTGGTTGCCCTGGGACTCACTACATAGACCACGCTGTCCGCAAATTCAAAGAGAACTGCCTGTCTCTGCCTCTCGCCAATGTCCTCAGAGAAACATTATCACCTTCTCAATTCTGTTCGAGTCCATGCCAGTGAGGAGGTGGTAGGGGAGATCAGAGCCGTGGCGGTGTGGCCTGGCAGCCCCTCTGTTGCACAGAACAACCGGTTTCCTTTACTTTCTCCGTGTCCTTTTAAGAAGAAAGCATTTCCCTCTCGAATGTCAATCAGTAGGGAAGGAATGTGGGGTGGAGAGTCTCTGTCAGGGGAGCGTGTGAAATAACTGACATCACCCACACGGACAAAGAGTTTCCTCTGGGGTCATTTGCATTCAGACCCTTGTACAATGCCCAGCATTTCAAGTTGACATCGGTTTGAAAATATAGCCCTGAAGGGCAGGGTAAAAGGACATGGGGGGGAGTAAACTCAACATACAATATGCACCATATGTCCATATAAGGAAATGTCCTTACATGCCACATAGACAACAATAGTAAATAAAAATTATAAAGTGGGGTTTAAATATATATATATATATATATATATATATATATATATATATATCCTGGAGTCTCGAATGATGGCCAATTAAGGCTGATCTAAGCCCACAAACTCTGCCCATAGCACACAGCACAGATGCTTGTTTAACTTGCACTCTATATCCCCACTATGGCCTGTAATAGAATGTGCATCCTCCTCTTCCGAGGCAAGACTTGAACACTTGGCAAGATAAATTTTTTATTGGTAGCAATAAAGAGAGGGGCAAGAACTCCTAACGCAAAGCCCAGCTGTGTTCATCAAAACCACACATTTGGGGAGTGGGGAGACGCTCAGTCAGTAAAGTGTTTGCCTTGCAAGCATTATGACCTGAGTTTGATTTCCAGAACCCACATAAAAAAAGCCAGGCATAGTACTCTTGTAATCCCTGAACTGAGGATGTTGAGCCAGAAAGATCCCCTGGGCCTCACTGGCCAGCAAGCCTGGTTTATTTGGCTAGTTATAGGCCAATGAGAACCAGCAATACAAAAGAAAAATGAATGATAACTGAGGAACAATACCAGAGGGTTTCCCCTGGCTTCTGCTTATACTCACACACACACACACACACACACACACAACTATGCATATGGTATTCCTGCACACACAGGTGCACCTACACACACACACACACACACACACACTTCTCTAAATAATAGTTATGTCCTATAATGGAGTTCGGCTCATAAACACTACAGGGCTTGCAAATTGCCATGCCTTTCCCAGGCCACTTTCCTCAAGGACTGACTGTCCAGGTTCCTGGTCTGGGTCTGCTAACCTTTCTTCCACGTCCTTCTTTAAATTTGCATTTTGCCTCAAACCTGACTGGAAGGCAAGACTAATCTGACGCAATAGTCTAGAGTGAAATGGGAAGGACAAAGGTAGCCTTCCCTCGGTCCACTCTTGGGAAATACTGGCATTGTTCACACAACCCTCTGGGGACAGAGGTAGCCGCAGGCTTTGTGAACGTAACAATTAGAAGGAAATAAAAGACCCAGTTTGGAACAGGCTAACTGGTTTCAAAGCATAATGCTATATGGGTCTTGAGCCTAAGACCTTCCCTTCTCTCGCGCCCCTCCTCTGTTCATTCTTTCTTTACTGAACACCTTTCTCTGCTTTGTTCATATGCCACTCAAGAGAAATAACCAAAAGTGGTGGCACATGCCTTCAATCCCAGCCCTCAGGAGGCAGAAGCAGGCAGACCTCTGTGATTCCGAGGCTAGCCTGGTCTACATAACAAGTTCCAGGCCAGTCAGGGCTACATAGTGAGACCGTGTCTTAAAACTATTAAATAAGCAACTAAGTAATTAAAGGAAACAAGTCCTATGAGAACTACTGTAAGAATTGAGTGAGGGACTCCATTGAGGATTCAGCCTCACACCTAGCATCAATCTTATAGGTAATTAAACCCCCAAACTTCACAGCCCGAGCCAGGTGAAGTGAGTACTCAGGAATCCAGCAAAGAAGGGGCTTAGGCCCCTTCTGCCTAAGCCTTATCTTCAGCATGTTAGCTTCTCTTACTATGGAAGAGTTAGTAGGTGGCAATATCACTGGTCCCACACAGACTGACCCAGAGAACAAAGTGGCACACACCTGTAATCTCAGTCATAGGGAGGCTAAGCTAAGGCGGGAGAATCATTAAATCAAGACCAGAGAGAGATTGATAAACAGACAGATAACTTTAAAAGCAATAACAGCACCTGAGGAACCTTCCTTTCATGTGTTCAAATCTTACAAGGATCTGAGCTGAGATTCCAGAGTTGATGTTTTCTTTTAAGAAATGCATTTTCTTTATTATAATTTGTGTGTGTGTGTGTGTGTGTGTGTGTGTGTGTGTGTGTGTGTGTGTGCTCATGCACGTGTATATGCCATACAGCTGTGTGATGATCAGGGGACCACTAGCAAGAGTTCTGCCCTGGGTCCTAGGACTCAAGCTTGGGTCACTGGGCGGGCACAGAAAGTGTTTTATCCACTGAGCATCTTGCCAGCCCAGACATTCTTTAAAAAATCACCAGTGACAGCTCCTATGGGTGATTTCCTACAGAAAACACTTTAATTGGCCGTATCTTTAACAGCAGGAAAATCATGAACAAGCATTCGAGGGAAGAAAGGACCTTTAAAGACTGGGGAGACCACTCAGTGGGCAGAGTGCTTGTTGTACAGGCACAGGGATCTGGTTTTGGATATCCAGCATCTTTGCAAAGACCATGTATGGTGACCCAGTGCTGGGCAGGAGCAGACAGGCAGATCTGTGGCATTTAGGCAAACTGATGAGCTCTAGGTTCTGTGAGAAAGCACCATCTCGAAATAATAATAATAATAATAATAATAATAATAATAATAACAATAATCAGTAATGTGAATAGTAATGGAGAAAGCTATCAGTGGCTTCCACCCATGCACATGAACTGGCAAGTACACACATACACATAGGCACGCACACAAACATGTACAGAGAATGTGAATGCATACACCACGCACATATGCACAATGCAAAGAAAGAAAAATAAAACAAAGGACCTCAGGGCTGACTGAGGCCATATTTATCACAAGACTGTAAGATGGAGGTGAGGAGAGCAGTCCCGTGCCACTAGTTAGAAAAGAGGGGGAACTTGCAAGCAGGACCCAGCCCGTCCGGGACCCATCACGTCCTGCGTTACCGAACCTCCGCAGGAAAATTGACAAAATGCAGCCTTCACCTTCTTAACTAGGAAAAAGGGAGGTTGGCATGGCAAATGGTGCCCTGGCCTCAAACCTCAGCCGATGGAGACCAAGGCCTAGTCTGGTCACTGCCATGAGACAATTGGTTCACGTAACATCACTCCTTTGCAAGTCTGTGATGAAAAGTCCCTTCTGCAGCCTTGGAGACTTCTGGATCTCTTCCCTGGCTCCAGCTATTCCAGTCACGTGACACTCCCCAAAAGAGCAATAGAACACCCAGGGTGTGCTTGGCTAACAGACTCACTCAGAGTTCTCTCCTCGCTCTGTCCAAATAAAGGCAGCCGTTCTCTGGCCATCTTTTGTCAGTAGCATTTTTTGTGCTGTCATCCCCGGGGTCATGGACTACAGGAGTGGACTGTGTTCTTGGACTGTGTTCTGGGAAGCTTTATTCCCTTGCCATGCTGAGCCTCTGCAATTAGGATGTGTGTGTGTGTGTGTGTGTGTGTGTGTGTGAGAGAGAGAGAGAGAGAGAGAGAGAGAGAGAGAGAGAGAGCAGAGACAGAGAGACAGAGACAGAGACAGAGACAGACAGAGAAGGACGGAAGTCAAGGAGGAAAAGATGCCCCACTAAGTTAGCACCCCAAGCTATACAACAGTAAAGTGGAAGAATAGAATCCTGGCTTCTCTTGGTCACCAAATCCTCTGGCTCTGAAGTCCAACAGACTAACCGAGCAGGTCAAGAGCACAGATCTTTGTCAGCCTAGGCAAGAGGCTTTGGATTTAAAATCTTCTCCTCCTTGTAAATTCAGGCATGCAGTGTGCAGCATGGGGCTACGCTGAGCTAAACTGAGTATTGTGTTAAGAGATGCACAGGTTGGGGAAGCTTTGTTTCTACTCCAGGGAGATTACGGCCAAAAGCGACTGCTGGATGCACTTGCTAACCCTGACATCAAGCAGAAACGCCACTCCTGTAGTCACTGGCACGTTCATTCATTCTGTTGACATTTACTAGCATTTTTCTTCTATGTGTCAAGACACAGTTAGTATTGGGAGTTCAAGGAATAAATAAGATGGGGTCTCAGTCTTCTAGGAATTCATGGTCCTGGTGGGAATAGGGGTATGTGTATGTCATCAGACAAGGATGCTGGAGTTCAGAGAAGAAGGACCTTCTCATTACAAGGTGATTAGCTGGCCTCTAAAGCAGAGAGGGTATTTAAGGCTTTACATTTCCTGACCCAGACATAGAATCAGAAATGTCTCTAAGGACATCTAAAAGCAGAGGTGCAGAGGAAATGTGTTCTGGGAGGAGACAAATGGGCAAAAGCCCAGAGGAAGGAAAATTGGAGACAGTTGTGAAGCAGTTGAGAAGAAGTCGGGATGGGGAAACGTAAGGGATGCAGGAGGGAAGGCTGGCTGTCAGACTTCAGCTTGGAGCAGGCTGGGAAGAATATCAAAGAATCAGGGAGGCTATCTACTTTCAAGCTGGATGTGACTGGTTACGGGATTCATGATGATCTGGCAACCAAAGATAGCTCGTAAAGGACTGTAATTAATTAGTCAAGTTTATGATATATCATGACTACTTTGTAACTGTCAACGTGCCACAATCTAGAATTACCTTGAAACTGAGTCTTTATTGAGGAATTATCAAGATCAGGTTGGCCTGTGGGCATGCCTATAGGGTATTGTCCTGTTGACTATGGATGGTAGCATTCCCTAGGCAGGGCCCTGAACTGTATGAGAGTGAAGAAAGCTAGCTAAACATAAGTAGCAGCAATCAAAGATCTGTTTGTTTCCTCTCTGTTCTTGACTGTGGGTGTGATGTGACTAGCTACTCTGTTGCTGCTTCGACTTTCCCAAAACAATGGTCACAACCTGCAATTGTAAGTAGAAAACAAATCCAAATCTTTGTCCATGTTGCTCTGGTTGGGGTATTTTATTACAAGGCTACAGTAGCTATTTTGATTTCTGAGAGTGTACACGGATGCTTGCACAATGATATGATCTAACACGTGTCTGAGAGCATATTCTCATAGTTAAGCAGAACATATTAGTATTATAGGAATTGGAAGCTGGTGAATCAGACTGTGTAACAGTCAATACTCAAAGTGGCTGAGAACTTTCAGATTCCAACTGTGGTCTTAGATTGATACTTTCTGCTGAAGAAAGCAAAAGTTCTAGGAGCCTTGGCTGGCTTCAAGTCTGTGGCAGAAGATGGACAAGAAGGGCCTGGAAGCTGGGATGTTTTGTTATGTCCATTAACAAGAAGCTATTAAAGACTGGCTGGGCTGTAAAACAAAACTCGGAATCAACTTGGGGATGCTAGTGCTGAGCAAACACCGAGTGACTTTTTGTAGAGTTTCTGTGAAGATAACAGTGACTCAGGAGACATCATTGTGCATGCAGCTCACAGTATCACAGTGCCATTAGACAGACATCCACGAGTCATCATCATTGAAAGATGCAAGAGAAGCAATCAATAAGGAAAGCACTGGGCACGCTTTTTGTCTCTTCTGTGAATGCACCAGTTGGAGGCCACAGGCTAGTAGACAAACGCATTTATGCTTTCCAGAAGTGTCACTGCTAAAAATGAATACAGAATGAAGAGAGCCTTGGAGGTGGCACAGTACACACTTCGACACCAAATTCTCTACAGAAAGGAGAATTTTTTAACTGGGGAGGGGGGCTCAAGCAGCTGAGAGGGCACTGCCTCTTAATCAGGCAAAGGGAGCAACAGGTTGTTCTGCAGAAGTAGATTTCAAGGAGAAGGGTGGGGGGGGTGGAATCTGTGCTAGGATGAGTTGGTAAGTTTGTTTGGGCCAGTTAGTTAACCAAATAATACATTTTAATTGCTAAACATTTGATGGTTTGATAGCTGGATCTTCGAGTTTTAGTAAGGTATAGGAAGTGGTAGAATAAGGGGATAGACCTTGGTGGCTAGCTTTAGGAATATACTCTAATGGTTTAGCAAGAAAGAGGAGAGACTGGATGGGATGGGGGTGGGGGCAAGTCCTGGGAGTGCCCATCTCTGCAATGCCTGGGCCTGTTAGAGAGCATTTCAGTGAATGCTAAAGCTAGAATGTCACAAGCTTGTGCCTCCTTGAGAATGGATCATAATAGACATCAATAACAAAACCAAAGAGATAGGTAAAGGACAGTCATTAGTCAGGTTTATGATATGTGATGATTACTTTTTCATTGTCAACTTGCCACAATCGAAAATCACCTTGAAAGAGAGTCTTGGTTGAAGAATTACCTAAAGGTTACTAGGATCCTCTCTTCCCATGCATATATAAGCCACAAGAGTGGCTGAAAGATCCTCTCAGACAAGCTGAGCTACTGGAAGACACTCAGATCAACTGAGCTACCTGGAAAGGCCAATCACCAACCTGCTGAGCTGCAGTAAACTCCAGGTTTCCATCTTTCAGTATCTGTCCTCTATACCAAGGTGCGTTGGTTTTGATGCAGCTGTCTTTAAGTCACTTCTGCCCCTGGAGTAACCCCTCACTCACAGCCCTGTAAGTAACCCAAGAAATACTCTCTAGCTCACCAAGCTGGACTTTGGTGGTATCTTCACTTTCGTCTATCATTGTTTCCCTGTCTGGTATGACTGGATGTCTGTTTCTATCTCCCCAGGAATAGAACTATACAACGATAACAAAGACAGAGATAGAAGTAGAGAATGTAAAGGACATAAGGATGCAAGAGACAGAAATCAAGACTTGATAGAAATCAGAGACAGATATGATAGAGACACACAGAGAGACAGAGATATAGAAGTAGGGATGGGAGACAGAAGGTGAAGAAGAGAGATATTAGGGATAGAGAGGGGGGAGCTATGAAAACGATATACGATATAGAATGATGGTAGGAATAAATGATAGAGGCAAAGACAGAGATAAACATGGAGAGCTACAAATCAAAGAGACATGACAGAGATGACAATGGAGGCACTAGGTAGAAGCAGAAATAAACAGAGCTCATGTCAACTACTTACAAACATGGGGGTTGTTTTATTTTACTAAAAAATAAGAATGCCTTTAATGAGATTTGAGGGTATGGTAATGTTGAGACATTATTATACAATTCCCTTTAAGATAAGAGAATCCATTCTGACTACATTTTTGTAAAGTTTTTCCCCTTGTAAAACTGTACATGAACACAATTATATACCATGTGATCATTTGACACGATGCGATACTGCCAGGGAGACTTGGGTGGTGGTGTAGAACTACCATCAAACCTGCGGGCGATGCATCATGGTGGTAGACACTTCTCTGCATGTTTGAAAGATTGCGTAATTAAAAGCTAATAATAAAATCAAAACAATAACAAAGCAAAAGAGGACAGGGCCGGGACCTGGCAAGGACAAATACCAGGCCTATCTGAACAGGCTGCCAGGAAGCTGGCCCTGGCAGAGCTCCTGGCGGGGGAGGAACTCGGGTCTTACCGTTCTTGGCTGTTTCTCTAGCTCCCTTATGTTTGAATTCCCTTGTTTCTCTTTGTAATCCTTCCTTCACACCTTTAACATTCTGGTCCAGATTCATTCCTAATTGAAGCCTTTTCTGAGAGTCCCTCTCCCCAGGCATGGCACATCTGTATTTCTTCCCCTAATCTTTAACCTGTAGGATGTGTGTCTATATTCTCCATGTCTTGTGCTATACTTATCCTACAATGGATGCTGAACTGCCAAATGAAGGGCATGGATAATTCTGATATTTGGGTGCCCTGGGCAAGTGAGCACTCCGCACAGAGTGGGGGTTTAGAGTGAATGGAGATTTTATTCGATAATTTCAATATACACGGAATGTTAAATCTCAAAGGGCTCCAGTATTGGATCTCAGAAAAGTCAGAGCCAGAGCTACACATGTGGAAGCTTCCTTCACTAAGAACGGGAGCCATTAGAGAGAATGGATCTGTAAGGGGGGAGGTGCTAATGAAAATAATACTGTGGACAGGCACTCGGGCACCAGGCAAGCAGACTAGAAGCATGCTGAGAGACACAATGGAGGCGGGTAAAGTCAGGGATGAAGAAGAGGAGGGAGGAAAGAAAGGAAGGGGAGGAGGAAGAAAAGGAACAGGAAGAAGAAGGGGGAAGGAGTAAAGTGCAGAGGAAGAAGAAAGAAAATAGGAGCAGGAAGGAAAGGAAGACAGGAGAGAGGAGAGGGGGTGGGGAGGAAACAGAGAGGGATGAGGAGGGAAGGGGCAGGAGGAGGAGGGAGACAGGAGCAGGAAGAAGAGAACACGTATTTCTACAAAGGAGTGAGGTACAGAACAGTTTCAGATAGCTCCTTGGAAAATCAAATCCAGAAGATGGACCAGAATGAGCTAGAAAGGGGGCTCTCTACATCTGATCAAAGTCAGTCCCACGGGGTGGGGGGTGTGTTCACAGGCTGGAAGCTGGACTTGGGGGGTCAGTGGGGTCAGAAGCATTAGGGAAAAAGAACGTTTTCTGCCATCCTTGGAGCTAGTTGGTGGAGGAGAGGCAGGCATGGCTGCGCTGAACATCTCCCCCTGGC
>JANBXA010000367.1:12967500-13022500 GCA_030556225.1 Cricetiscus sungorus | reverse complement strand
TCCCTGGGAACACTGTCCAGCTGACTGCCTGCCAGCCATACATTGCATCTCCCGTCAACATAATTCACTAACAATGCTGCAAGTCAAGGACTCAGCTCGATAATGATGTCGCTGTGGCTCTGCTGACCTACTAAAGACTAGATCCATGGAAGCTCCATCATGCACAGCCAGGAACACAGGAGGCATCGCCCCTCCCTGAGGAACTAAGGCCAGTTACGGTTGCTGAAAAGAGGGGAGTCATCTCCTTCAGTAGTGTTGCCCATGCTTCAGTAAATAACCTCCATCCATGCTCATGCACGCAACCCCAATTAAACTTGGTGAGTCATAAAAATAAGTAAATAAAAAGACATCAAAGTAGGGAGAAGGCTTATTGAGAAGGATGAGAGACAGAGAGAGCTGGGAGGGGGAGAGAAGAACCAAAACCCACAGTATACATGTATGAAACTGTCAAAGGATTAAAAAAAAAAAAAAAGATCTCAATACAATCCATTGTATTCATGCGTGGAATGTTCAAATGACAAATTAAAAAAAAATCTTTTAAAAAGTATTTTAAAGCAAAACTAAAGAAGTTAATTTCAGCATCAACTAGACATGGTATGGGACGATAGCATTCCAAACCAAACGTGAGTAATGGAGCACACAGGTAAGGATTTGTGTTGTGAGGTTGTCACAATGACATCAGTTTGCTTTGAGGCAGGGGAGAGGAAACACGACGTTTGTAACATGAGCCTCAGAGCCTTGGAACACAGCACATCGGTTCCGACTGTGACAGAGGAAGGCTCTGTTTGAGGGGCTTCCCCTGCTCTTGTCTAGGCTTTCTTGTCATTCTACATCACACTGGCCGTTCCTGGCAGACAGCTGTCTGTAAACAGAGGGAGCCTTTCAGACCTGGTCAGATGAGAGTCCTGTGATTCCTATCCATGTCCATGCAAAGCAAAACGAGGTCACTGCATCCCTGGGAGTGTCACCTCTGTGCTCGGAGGCAGCAATCTAACCTAAGATTCCAGAACCTTTATCTGCCAGACTTCACTGAAACTCCCTGTGAATTATGCTGACATCAATGTCTCTTTTTGTTCTTTTCTATTAAACACTATGGGCGGCGATTCCCCTCCCTGTTGGTTAGGAGGCCCTGAGGTCTCTCTAGGCCAACAAGCACTCTTGGCTCAGAGACTTCTATTTGGCTTTCAGACAATCCTGGCAGACACTGCCCAAGATCTGGCTCACAGCCTGCTCTACTGTGTTTTTAGAGCAGCAGAAACAACAGTAGGACTTTGAGTGCAGTGGCTAAATGCTGCGGGTTAAGTTCACCCAATTTAAGGGGTGAGAGAAACGTTATAGCTGTTAACTGTGTACATCTGTGCCCCCACATATGGTTACTCTTGAGATCTGGAGCATTCTAGAGTCTGGATGCCTTGCCCTGGGCTCCACGGGGTATTTGGAGCACCCACAGAAAAGGCTGCCATGGTACAATGGACCTGGATGTAAGAGAAGAGATCACTGGCTGCTGGTGGTCCAACTGTCCCTGCTAGATACGGGCTCTGCAATAGTCACCCTAACATGGCGTGACTTGGGCCCAACTCTTCCTGATAACCTTGCATGAATACAGTATGAAAATGTCATCATCCCCCTTTTGTGTATCCAAGGAGGCCAGAAGACAACTGTGGGTGTTATTCCTTATGTATCTTCCCTTTAAAACTGAAATAAAACAGAACCACTGACCTAAGACACACCCGTAGGCTAGCCTGGCTGGCCAGTGAGACCCGAGGACCCATAGGTCTCAGCCTCCCCGGCACTAGGATTATAAGAGTTCACCACCGAGCCCAGTTTTTAAAACATGGGTTCTGGGACTTGATCCACAAAGTCACCGACCTGGGAGCTCATAAAAGCAGGCAGGGTTGGAACCAAGAGGAGACGCTCATTCCCTTCACTCTCTGGCTCTTAAGAGTAAGTGGTGTGTTCCTCACATGTGAGGATATGTGGGAAGAATAGCATAATTGTCCTCCACAAACTGGTCCCTGAGATCTTAGTTCTCACAGAAGCCCCTGACCGAAGACCTCTGACCCACCAACGAGATCCCAGGAAGGGAAACAAGGACAAGTCAGAAAAAAAATGGTTTCAAAGTAACTAATGAACCGAAAAATTAGGAAGTCTGATGGTTTAATTTGTATCGGAAGTTACAGTCACACAACAAATAATTTTTAATTAAGGAAAATGTCAAGACCCAGTCATCCAAGGAAGATACCAAAAGTATCCTCCATCACAAATTTATTCTTTGGAGAAATCTGCCACTCGTGCCTCAAAATTTAATTTCCTGGAGCCCACGGTTGGTATTCATTTTATCACTTTAATAATCTTTAATATTCTGTCAAAGATTAAAATCCACCATGCGCATATAGACTCAGGGTCCTGCGGAGATTTGAGGTCTCATGGAGCCAAGGGGGCTGGGGCATTTGGAGAAAGGAAGGAGGGGGGAGCTGTGGGTTGTGGAGAGCCCACGGCAAGAAAGGGATCAACAGGGCTGAGGACTAGGCCAGGGGCAGTTGTGTCAGCAGCAAGTGGAGGGGGGAGTTTAAGGGGAGAACCGGCAGCAGGAGATAGGGAGGTGTGGTACTTTGGGGCCAACGGGGCCCTACATCCATGTGTTGATCACAAACACTGTGCAAGCTGAGTCTTCTCTGGTGACCTTTGTTGTCTGATTTGCCCTTGTAATGTACACTGGCGAAACTGTTGCCAACAATGTGGGCTGACATTTCACAGATGTCAGGACTCACAGGCAAGGCGGATGGACTCCAGTCCCAGGCCCTGCTTAGGCTGCTCAATCCACGAGGCTGGGTGTCACATTCCCCACCCTGCACTGAAGGCCTGGAGTATTCCTGAAGAGCTGCCGGTCCATGCTGGAGGCCAAAGAAGCTGCTGCTGATGGGTGGAGCAGCAGCCTCAGTGCCAGTAACAACTGGCTTTGAACTTGCAATGAGGGCACATGAACTTTCACACAAGACATGAAGAAGACAGGCATGCAAAAGCAAAACTTCCCCCCTGGGACCTCCTCGTGTGTGTGGTGCTGCCCACATGCAGAAGTGCATCTTCCTACATAGCGTACTCAAAACACCCCATCACAGGTATGCCTAGAAGCTGGCCTCATGGGGAGAGTCCAGACCTTGTCAAGTTAGTGATGAATATTAACCAGACGTGAAGCCTAGATCAGACCACTTGACCTCTATGAGCCTTCGCCCATATGTGTTTGGAACTCCACGTGGATAGGCGGGATGACAAAAGTGGGAACTCACAGGGGACGTTCCAGTGGGTATCAAGGTGTGCAGCGACTCTTTCTTGATTCTATTTTAGCCCCCAACATAACCCTGCCTCTTTTTTATTATTTCCTTTAGAGTTAATAGTATTTTGTGTGCATGCGTGTATGCCTGTTTGTCTGCATGTGCACAGTGTGTGTGCAGGTACCCTCAGCATCCAAAAGAGGGTATTGGGTTCCCTGCAAATGGAGCTAAAGATGGTAGTAAGCTTCCCCCATGTGGGTGCTGGGGACACTGTTCCTCTGCAAAAGCAGCAAGGATTCTTAGCCACCAAGTCATATTTTTATCCCCTAGTCCTTCTTGGGGCCAGTGCTGTGAGGATTCATGGGTATTCTGGGTGCTGGCTTCCAGATATCCTGACCCTCTCTTTGGATTCAGGAACCTTCACCAGAATCCTCTATTCCAGTGTTTCTGTCACCCACGTCCTGCTGCTAGAATGCATGCTAGAACAAGCGAGTGGCTGCTGACCTTGGACTATTGCACACTCCTGACAACCCTTCCCTCTGTGGCTCAGAAGTCAGGAGCTAAATCCTTCCTCAGCACTTCCTGCAAACAGGGGCACAGGACTCAGAGAAAGAAAAAGAAATCCACACAGACATGAACAGCTGGCAATTCACTTTTCTTTTCCCAAGCTGGTGCCCTTTCCTTTAGAACCCCCGGCGAACCTGCATGATTAAAAACTGGAATTAATTAGAATACTTAAAAATCCAGCAGCAGCAGCCACTTTCAAAGCTGCGCCGACTATGCCTTCACCGCCTTCAACTATTCCAGTGGGCACCAACAGCTCCAAGAGAGAGACCAGACAGCACCCAAGAGGCCACCGACAGCCCATCTGCTGCCCCCCAGGTACTGAAGGAGATATTATGCAGAAATGGGCAAGCTTGTTAGGTAATGATGAGACTGGAGGCTTTTCATAAGCACCCACGTGAACCTTGTTTTAAATTTCACATTCCTGCTCCCATCAGCACTGGTTTTTGTCAATTTGTTCAATAGCTAAAAGAAGGGGGAGGCTGGAAAGATGGCTCAGTGGGAACTGTTTGGTTGCAGAAGCATGAGGGCCTGAGTTTGGATCCCCAGAACCCACTAAAAGCCAAGCGGAGTGGAGGATGTATGTAATCCTGTTATGGGCAGGTTTTTCCCGCCAGCTGCTGCCACAGTCCCGCCGCCACGTGAGCCCCAAATAACACTCTGAGACTCTGTATTTGATACAATCCTGTTGGCCAGTTACCATTATTGTTTATGGGCTAGCTCTGTCTTAATTATTAACCCATTTCTACTTATCTAAGTACTTCCACGTGGTCATCTTATCAGGGAGCCGCGGCTGCGGGCATATTCTTTCTCCATGCTGTCCATCCTGACTCCTCCCAACTACTTCCTCCTTCCTCCTTGTCTCCTAGCCCCGCTTATCTTGCTTTTCCATTGGCTCAACAGTGCTTTATTGTTTAACCAGTATGAGAAACATATTTACAGAATAACATCTCCCATCATAATCCCAGCATGCCTGCATGGATATGAGAGGCAGAGAGAGGAGAAGCTCTGGAAGCCTGCAGGCCAACTAGACCAACATATGCAACAGTGTACAAAGAGACCATGTCCAAAACAAGGTAGACGGCTCAGGTTGTCATCTGACCTCCACATGCTTGCCCTGGTTCCCATACACCCTGTATACACAAACAGAACACACACACACACACACACACACACACACACACACACACACACACACACACAGGGAAATAAATACAAAAATAATAAAGGAGGTAGCATCCAGCTATCCAAGGAGTTACTGCTCTTTTGTAAAAGAAAGTAGTGTCAAAAAGCACTTGGCTCATAAACGCTTGATAAACTAGTTTTGTATGTAGTTATGGGTGTAAAATTCCTTCGAAACACGTTTGATCTGGTACTCATATGTGGAATTTCCTATGGCTGTGGGGAGGAAGCACTTAAGTGGAGATATTGATAATGTCTCCCATAGAGAGAGCGTGCTGGTTAATGCTGACTGCAACTTCAGATCTAGAGTCAATGAAGGCACAAGCTCCTGGGCCTGTCTAGCAGGGGAGTTTTAGAGTCAGTCATGGAGGTGGGAAGACACGTGTTCAATGTGGCTGGTAACTCCATGGGCTGAAACCCTGGGCTGGATTTAAGAGAGAGAAAGCCGAGGGCCACAGTGCTCACCTCCCTCATGTCCAGACTGTGGAAGCCATGTGACCGCCTGCCCTCTGCTCCTGCTGCAGTGCCTAGGCCTTGTCCTAGCAGACTGGATCCCTTCTAACTGTGAGCCAAAAGACCCCCGCCCCTCCTTTCGGGAGCTGCTTCTGAACAACGTGACTGCTGCCAACAGTCACGTCTTGACTCCTCAAGACTTTCTGCTTGTGCACGAGCCGCTCGGTGATCATCCTGCCACCCCTATTTCAAAGACAGGCAAGAGGAGACAGGGCACCGTGGTTCCGTGACCAGTTGAAAGGACCAGTGGCAAGTATAAATGGATTCCTGGTTGTTAGTGGGGAGACACTAAACTGAGACCATGCAGAGGAGGAGGAAGTGTTGGGAGAAACAGTGCTGCATCTTCTTTCTGAAGGAAAAGCTCTATTTGTAAAGGTTTCCTTTGTGTGCACGTGTATGCATCTCTGCATGTGGATATGCATGTGAATGCAGGTACCCAAGGAGTCCAGAAGAAGGCATCAGATCCTCCCCAGGGAGCTCACAGATGGTTATGAGTCACCTGATGTAGGTGCTGGGAACCGAACTGGGGTCCTTTGCAAGAACAGTACTCACTCTTAACCACCGAGTCATCTTCCCGGCCCTAGAAAGATCTCTTTTCACAGTGAGGCAGTGGACAACCAGCAACTTCTAAGTTAGTGATCCTGCATTCCGGGCGTTTAGCTGCTGAACTGAAACTCAATGTCCCCGAGATGAGCAGCGGTCCTACTCCAAAGCTGAACTGACCCCCAGAAGGAGAGATGGCTTTCTCCCACAAGTTAGATTCTGCCATGAGGCCCAAAACTTTCCAGAGGAAGAACTGTCTGTGCTACCCCCTTCATCACCACAGTGCAGAGGGGCCACATCTCTCCCCACATCTAAATACCCCCAAATGCTACCTGCCTAGGTGTCACCAAAAGCTACCTAGGCTCTTTTTTACCAAACTTGAAATCCACTCATCTTCTGGATTTCCTTTTAACTGAGACAGCACTCAACCTACCCACCAAGGCATGACATACTAGGCTCTAAGTCAGTTGACATTTGCCACGTATGCTTTGCAAAACTCCCCTGTGAGGTTATCTTGCTCTCTGTCTCCGTTACTGCTGTAATATCTCAGAACAGGGCATTCTAAATCCATCAGTGCTTCCTGTTTCAGTGGCTTCCATAGTCTGGGGCCATTCATTGGGAGATACTGTTGAGGTTCATATTTATTCATCTCCCCCCTCCCCCCTCCCCCTCTCCCTCCTCCTCCCCCTGTCTCTTTCCCTCCCTCTCCTTGTCTCTCTCCCTCTTCCTCTACCTCTCACTCCCCTCCCTCTCATTCTGTTTCTCCCTCTCTCCCTCTCCCTTTTCTCCCCTCCCCCCCCCAATCAAACTGTCTCATTATAGTTTTTCCCTTAAGCACTTTATCCGGTTATCATTAAAATCAGAGTCTATAACATAAATATAAAATAGCATGTATGCCTTACCTGCATTTCCTATCTTTAAAAGTTGTGTTCATGGGTATTAACTGTGCGTTTCAATACAGGCAATGTGTTCCTTCTTCTAAAAAAAATCGGTTTATTACATTTAGTTATTGGGAGGACACACACGTCATGGCTCTCCAAGAACACAAATCAGTTCTTGGTTCCATCATGCAGGTCACAGGGATCGAACTTAGGTCTTCTGGCTTAGCAGTAAGCCCCTCTTCCCATTTAGCCATCTTTCTAGTCCCCGCTTCTATTTGTAAAATCATTTTAACAGATACAGTTCACTGTTTCACAGACTGTGGGTGCTCTTTCTGAGTAAAGCCCTTGTCCAAGAAGAAGCCATGCAAAGTGTCTTGACTTGCTCACTTCCTTCGAGCTATTTTGGCATCAGTCTAATCCACGCTGTCCTGGAGATGTCACTCACCAGCTTGGGAGACTGGAGTGGGGTGGGATTTCCATTTGCCTAGGTGGAAAGATTGTGTTTCAGGATTGAAAGATGGGGAGAAGCAGAGGATGGGGCAGATGAATAAAACTGCTGACGCAGCGACTGCACCCATTGGTGGAATTGCATCAATTTTCTGCTTGCAGCCCTAATGTCTTACCGGGAATTAAGGAAGCATGGGAATGTTTAAATTTTGCCATCCACCAAGGCCTCTACAAGCCCCGAGTTTAATCCCGGGAGGCACCTTTTCACACCAAATAATCCTACGGAGAAACTTCCTTTCTATGTGGTTTTGTGAGCAAGACTTTTAAAAACACGGCGAAATGCCTAAAACTGTGGGTGCAGCGCCATCTAGCTGCAGCAGTGGGTGGCCCAGGAGCCCAGAACCTGTGACTTCAACCCCATCTGCAGCTCACCCAGGGAAGCAAGCAGAAGCTGCTGGGAGAATCGCTTACCCTGAGATTCACCTGCTAAAGGAGAAAGGTCAGGAATCCAAGGTGAGCCTGGGCGCACACACCCAGACTTTACCGGACAAGCGAGGAACACGGCCGCGGAGACGACCCTTGCAAGCGTGAGAATCCGAATTCCATGCCAGGGCCTCGTGTTGAAAATGTCAGGCATGATGGCCGGTGCTTATAATCCTAGCAACGGGGGAAATGGAAACAGGCAGATATAGCTTAGCTAATTTGGTGAGCTTCAGCCAATGAGAGGTCCTCTCTCAAAAAAAAAAAAAAAAAAAAAAGCAAGGTGAATGGTGTTTGCGGGGAAGCAGCTGAGGTTCATTTTCAACTTCCATGTGCACACACACGCACACGTGCACACCACACACACCCACAAAGCACACAAATACACACAAAACGGGCAATGGATGACTTTGCAGACACACTGAGAAGTCCTGGGGCATCGAGGAAAACCAGGACAGAAGCACGGCCCCTCACATACCACTTACTGCCTGTAGCTTGTCCTACTGTCCTTTCTGAGCCACAGAGTCCGTCAAGGAGGCCGTGGGGACTCTGGATGATAATGGAATGCATTCAGCTGTACTCACTGCCCACTGAGCTTGAGGATGTGGGGTGGGGCTTGGCAGGATGTGGGGAGCTGGGGTGGCGGGAGCCTTGGCACGGGTCTCACTTGTGCCCACAGTATGGGCAGGATCGAGACGTGAAGGAAATGAATTACAGGGACAACTGCATGGTTTTACGGACCCGATGCTTGGTTAACTTTTCATAATTTTCCCCCAAGAAACAACCCTGAGCAGAGTTCTAAGGGACAGGCATCACCCGCTGCCTTTCCTACTGCCCTCTTTTCTAACGGGATCCTCCCTGGTGATGGACAACATTGCCAACTTGATGAGATCTAGAATCGCACTGGAGGGAAACCTGTCAGCACGTCTGTGAGGGAGTTTCTAGATTAGGTTATAACTGGGATGGGAAGACCCGTCCTAAGTGCAGGAGGTACCATAGCAGCCTCAGAGCCTGGACTCAGAAAAAGCGAGAAAGTGAGTTGAGCACCAGCATCCATCTCTCTCTGCTTCCTGACTATGGATGCCACGTGGCCAGTTACCTCCTGCTTGGTTGCCATGGCCTCCCCATCATGATGGACAGTATCTCCTCAAACCGTGAGAGCCAAATAAACCCTTTCACAGTGAGTTTTGTCACAGCGAAGGGAAAAAGTAATGAGCGCACCCTCTGAAGTAGCAAGGAGGCAGTCTTCAGGGCCTTCCGTTGGCTCCCCAAGGCCTCCTCCCTTAATAGAAACGCAGAATTACAGTTTGCTAAGATAGATACATGTATCTATGCATATTATGTGTGTATTTTACATCCAAACACATGCACACACACATGATCAATCTGTATCTGTGGGTTCTTTAGAACTAACCACAACCCCACAAGTTCAAACACACATGTAGACAAATACACACATGCACACATACATAAACATACATCCACAAACACATGTGTATAAGCACATGCATGTGAAAATACACACATACGTAAATATGTACACACCATATATATGTATGCACATGCATATATATATGCATATTTTTAATAAAAGGGATTTATTTGGGCTTTTGATCAAAAGTATGACCTCAGTGGCCGCAGCCCCGGGGTGCTCTGAGTACAACAATTAAGATAAAATGGCCTCTGAGAACCCATTTAACACTTGGCTACTCCCTCTTTCTTGAGACTACTCAATTACATCTCCAGTAATCACATTGAGGACCAGCCCTTAACATTCTAACAGCTGAGACTGATCTTCCCTGAAATACTCTTTGTAATGCTTTCCAAGGAGGCCTGTCTAACAGCAGACCCACGTTCTGGATGAGTCCCACCTGGTGACTGGGTGTCCTATGCCTCCCTACCCTGTGGTGTCCCTGTACATCCCCGTTGTCCTTTGGTCCCTTGGTCACGCTCCTTGGGTAAAGCTGACTTACTTCTGCATACTTATTTTAAATGCTCATCTTTTAAGAGTGGATTCTGTACCCGAATGCTCCTGGATGTGTGGGTTTTCTGCCCACACTAACTGCAGCTGATTGAGCCCAAAGTGGTCACATGACTGAACATGGTCTACCTTAGCCTGGTTTGCCACCTTGTCAACCAGGGCCGAGTTCCAACACTCGGGCTACCCAGCTCTTGGGAACTGGAGGTTGACTAGATAGCAAGAACACGGCCAAAGACTGACAACCAAGGTAAACTTGGTGTTCGTAGGGAAGGAGGGAAACGCAGTTTCCCGTGCCAATCATGTTAGAGGCAGCCTTGGGGAATGGAGTAAGAATGGCTGCGGGGAGGCATAGAAAGCAGAGCAAGTGTGTGGTCCTGGGGCTGCCCCGGCTCAGAGCACTCCTCTCCCAGCAAGCCCAGCCAGAACCTGTCTGAGCAGATAACATGAGCTCCCATGAGACCGCAGCATGCCTACCAACCATCTCTGAACTTGAGCCAAGTGCAATGGATTTTTATTTATTGGCAAAAAAATAATAATAATCCTTTGATCTCAATCAATTTTGTAGTTTGTGGGGCATTCATTTAACACCTAGTTATTGAATACCAATGTGTTCCGGGCACGTGGTGGGCACTGAAATTGTTGTGAACACCAGCAACAAAAGATGATTTCCTCTTCCCAAAGAAACAGCTTATTGGTTGCCAAACACAAATGACTATACCAACAGTGTTGGCTAGATAAAAATAAAACCAACGAGGGAACATTACAGACAAAGGGGGAAAGAATGTAAGGGAAAGGACAGGTAGGAATGCTATGAGCTGCTCTCTTTGAACATGGCATGTGGCCTTTCCGCTAATGAACTCACAGCAGCCGTGTTTATGTGCACAAGACCTGTACAAGACTGGGACAATCCACACTCCATCAGGGGTCCGAGAGGGGGTCGTGAGACTTCATCTCTAGCTAAGGATTTACTGGCAATGAGTAGTTGCTGAGGGAGGGAACATTCCCCCCCCCCTATAGTGCTGTAGCCACTGGTAAATTGCTCATAATCCAGTAGATGACCTCCATTCCATACTCCTGCACGCAACTCCAGTTAAACTCCAGTGTGTTCGAATGTTTTAAAGACTTGAGAGTGGGAGGAGGACTTGTTGGGAAGGAGAATGGGTTCAGATGGAGTGGGGGAGGGGGGTGAGGTAGCGTAATGAAAGATGAATACAGAAGCATTCTATGTACACGTATGAAAACCGTCACAGGATAAATGGTGAAGGAAAAAACCCAAATGGAATCAGGGCTAACAAGATCGTTCCGCAGGCAAAAGGGTTTGCCATCAAGCCTGACAACCCCGAGTTCAACCCAGAGAGCCAACGTGGTGGAAGGAGAGAGCTGGCTCAGCAAACGTAGCCTCTGACAGGCACATGTATGGTGTAGCATGTGAACACACATACAGATAAATACACAAGTGAATAAAAGGGTAAATTACAAAGGGCCCCCAAGCTGCACACAGACGCTACAAATTAATGAGTAAAAGTCCCATGAGAAGCAGGCTCTTTCTAGTCTCTAGGTGCCTTCCTTGTATAATGCTTTTCAACTGGAAAGGGACAAAACAGCCCCATGTCCCCAGGGAAGCCCGGACCCCCTTCCCGTTACTCAAGTGATGGAAGTCAGTATTATCACCTGTGGTGGTTTGGATGAGAATGGCCCCCATAGGCTCGTATATTTGGATGCTTGATTTCTAGTTGGTGGACGGTTAAGGAAGTATTAGGATTGTGGCCTTGTTGAAAATCCTCTCCCTCCTTACCCTCTCTCCCCACCCCCAGCACCTGCCTCCCCGCCTGTGGGCCACATACTCCCACCATGATGCAAGCCCCCAATTAAATGCTTTATAAGTTGCCGTGGTCATGGTGTCTCTTCATAGAAATAGAACAGAAACTAAGATACCGCCCCAGGACATAGTAGCCACAATACTCCCTGATGTGATTCGCTAGAAACAGAGCGTCCCTCTGTCACCATCCCTCACAAAAGATGCAAAACCTGAGAAAACATTAGGAACAAATTGAAGGACTGTCTGTGAATCAAATTCCCAAGACTCCTCAAATTGCCATGGTCATGAAAGTCAAGGGAAAATGTGACAAATGTCCAGAGTGCAGTGAACTAAAGAGAGGTGACCTTGGATCCTGGGAAAGGAATAATAGGTCTGTATACTCAGAGGACACTTGGGATGTTTTAGTATGGTGACTTGTTTTCAATTATGTATATGTGTGTCTGTGTGGCGGTAGGTGTGCATGTGAATGCAGGTACCCTCAGAGACAAGAAGAGGGCATTAGATCCCCTGGAGCTGGCGTTACAGGTAGTTGTGAAGTGTGCACTGGGAATTAAACTCGTGCCTTCTGTGGGAGCAGCATGTACTCTACACCCCTGGGTCATCTCTCCCTCCCCACCTCTCCCTTGGTAAGAAAAATGATACCTAGAATTCTCCCCTAAGACAGATGATCCCCTGCACGCATTGGGTTTCACATCTGGTTAATCTATAATGAAAGATTGTTTCTGTACTGACCATGAGCAGACTTTTTCTTGTAATTATCCTCTGAACATTACACAGCTGATTTATATGGTATTTGCGGTATGATGCGTATTACAAGAATTTAAATATGATTCCATGTAGATCAGACCACATTAGCTGCCTGTATGCTGATATTATACCATTACACAGAAAGAACTTAAATGTCTCCTTATTTTGATAGCCACGGGGAACTTAGAACCAACTCCCTAGGGATGGCTAGGGACAGCTGTTTCTGTGGAGACAGACGTAGGACAACCTTTCCAGTTATGTACCCTTTCTTATCAGTCATACTATCTGCCAACTGCAAGTTTTAAGTCTAGTGGCTGGAGAAATGGCTCTGTGAGTATGAGGACCTGGATTCAATGCCAGGAACCCCCAGACACGGTGGCACACGTCTATAACCTCAGCAATAACAGTGAGGCAGACATGATGGATCTCTGGAGCTAACAGCACAACCAGTCCAGCTGAATCAATGAGTTCCAGTCCAGTGGGATACTCTGCCTCAAAAACAAAAACCTGGTGAACAACAGAAGAAAATATCCAGCAATCCAGCATCTACTGTTTTCTACATGTGCATGTGTGGGCATGTACCCACAAACACATACATATACCACACACACACACACACACACACACACACACACACACACACACAGAGGGTGTTGTTTCATTTATAGCTTTGCTGTTATTTCTATATTATAACCTGCCCAGCCAGTGTTAAGGTTTGCCTGTGGTAATCAGACATCTTTGGCAATGAATCCATCTCTGGTCTCAGGGCTTCTATAGCCCGTAGTTAGTTGTGGGCTGATAAAGAAACCTATTAAATGACAGCACATCACAGAGCTAAGCCCAGTGAATCTACTGTTTCTGTTCCAATCCACCATCAGATAATGTTTCAGAAATAAAAACATAGGCAATCTGTGATGGTGCCATTGCAAGATCCGTTGCAGCCAAAAGGTCTATACTTTTTAATTTAAAAGTATTTCAAGAGATGAGGGATGTTGTCTCATGGAAGCTGAGGAGACTTTCTAGGAACAAATTTCTATTCTGGACTGTGTATAAAACACTGACAGGTGGTTTAGATGTGGCACCCAGTAAAGATGAAGGAATAAAAGGAAAACCTTTAGCTCTACTTAGGCTTTAGGGTTGGTCATGAAAGCGTAACTGAGATGGCAGAGATCTCTATGAAAGGTGTGTACTACCCAGTAGAAACTTAAAGGAAAAGGCATTGTGAATACCTGTATTTATTGCTAACATATACTGAATTTGAAAGCTTTTGGTTTCTTCCAAGATGAGAAAGCATACTTGATTCTTGCTTTTATTTTCTTTGTTTTTACTTACTTTGTGTTTGTGGGAATTGGTTTTCTCTTTCTACCCTGTACTTCCTGGGAAGTGAACCCAGGTCCTCAGGTTTGGGAGCAAGTGTCTTTACCCATTGAGCCATCTTGCCAGTCCTGCTTCTTGGTTTTAAACAGTTGCTTGGTTCCTTTATTAAATGCAAGTGCATCTTCCTCCACCATGGGTTCACTATTTATAATAACGTGGGCATGCGTTGGATTGCTAGGTGTTCCGTGTCATTCCTTGCTCCTTAAAAAATATTAATCACTTTCCGTTTAGTCCAAGTACTTTGCTACAAGATAAAAATCAGACACATATTTGCAAAGTATGGCACCACCTGAGATATTCAGCTTTGACCTGGAAGATGGGAACCATGTCTAGGACCATAGAACATGAGGAAAAACAAATTACAGCATGAGAGTTTTAAAGACTCAACACAAGATTGTTCTATGAAAAGGAACTGTGGCTCATTAAAAAAAAAATATTTGTTAAGATGTTGTCTTAATTATTTTTTTTTGCTGTAACAAAGCCCATGACCAAAGCAACTTACAAAAGAAAACATTTAATTGGGCTTATGGTTTCAGGGTATTATTGTCTATGGTGGCAGGGCAAAGGCATGTTGGCAGACACAGCCAATAATTCACGTCTTGATCTGAAGCAGGAGGCAGCGATAGCACATTGGGAGTGGTGTAAGACTTTTGAAACCTTATACCTGCCCCAGTGATATATCTCCTCCAACAAGGCTATACCTTCCAGTCCTTCCCAAACAGTTCTACTCACCGAGGGCCTAGCATTCAAATATAAGAGCCTATGGGCTCATTCTCATTCAAAGCACCACAGACATAAAAGAAAGACACATTTAAAAGGTGTTTGAGAAAGATCACTTGTTCTTCAAAATTAAATGAAGATATATATTGGAGATTAACTCGAGCAAGTACTGTGGGTTACATCAGTGTTCTAAGGAACAATATGTGAGCATATAAATACTTCATCTACATGTAATCCTCGTGTAAAGCATTTAAGGTAGGCGCTACTACTATAACTATTTTATAAAGAAAGAAGCTGGATTTCAGAGAGGTTAAGTAACTTGCTCATTTTCTCCTAGATGGTAAGTGCCAGAGGTAGAATTTAAAATGGACATTGTAGCTTGAAATGTGGCTCAGTTGTTAAGAGTCCATAATGCCCTTCCAGAGGACCAGAGTTCAATCCCGAGGCCCCTATCCAGCAGCTCACCTGTAACTCCAGATTCAGCGATTTGACACCTCTGATCTCCAATGGTATCTGCACTCAAATGCATACTTATACACATAACTAAAACTAAAATATGTCTTGTACATAAACTTGAAGTATCTGGCTCTATAACTCATTCTTCTAATCATATCAAAGAATCAACAAGGACATTATAATTACTGTTTCTTGTTGCACCTATACTTTATTAGTCAAGTCACACTCCTGTAACAGACAACCACATCTCTCTATGGTTTACTGCAATGGACAGTTATTTCTGACCTGCATTGTTTAAGGAACATGGGTAGATCTTGAGTCTCTTCAGCTCTTGAATTCAGCTCAACTACAGTGCATCTGCCTGTAGATTTGGAATAAAGATCTTGGAACTCGAACTTTCAGTGGTCAGGTACCTACACATATGTTCACACAAAAAATAAAAACAAGTTAAATTCAAAGGCTAGCATGGTTGCACTGGAGGAAGGCTAAGGCAAGAGGATGTCAAGTTCCAGGCCAATTTGATTTATGTAGTAACCAAATGAAGCCAGTCTGAGCTCACAGAAAGATCCTGTCCATGATAGATGATGATGATGATGAAGAAGACAGACAGACAGACAGACGGTGATCTCAACCCAGTTCTGTAATTCTGGGGGCAGGATCATCTCTATAATCAATAATCTTCACTGAATTTTGAAATCAGCTTGGAGATGAGTAGAAAGATTTTATAAAATATGCTAGTCCAAACTACCATGAATACAGGCTATGTCATGAGAGTGTTAATGACTCCTGGTGGTTGTAAAAAATATCCAAAATTAAAAATTGCTGGTCCTCGTGATAGTGTAATTAGAGCAGAGATTCAAAAATTGCTCATTGGCTCATTGAGTGTGGCTGAACTGAGAGCCTTGGGTTCTGACACATAATAAGTCCTTAGTCTATACGCGGTTACCGGCTTCCTGGAAAATATTGAGTGGATGGATAAGTGAAGGGATAATTGGATGGTTTAATCAGAGCATGTAGGAAACTAGAGGAGGTGGAGGTCAGTAGGAACTGATAGAATTCAGTAAACAACATCCTTAAGAGACAGTAGGTATGAACTGAGTCTACGGTCAACTCTTCTTTGGCATAGAATATTCTAGAATTTTGAGAGACTAACTGTAAGGGGCCATGGAAGCCATCCAGCACAGTAGTTCTGTACACAGACCCTTGAGAATTCAACGAATGTCAATTTTAGCAGTTTAAGGGAACCCTTGAACAATAATTTCCCCAGCTAAAATTCCAAATTCCAGATCCTGCTACCCAGTGACTATAAATGAAACTGAGGTCCAGAGAGAGTGAGTGACTATCCCAATTAGAATTCAAGCCAGGCGTGGCAGTGGAATTTGACTGAGCTTTCCCTGATTTTGAACCCAGTCACCAGTCTTGCTTTATATACTCGCTCAGGGCTCGGTTAGGAGGATGGATTTGTACCTCATTATTTTGTGTTTCCTATTCCATTCCCCTTGGCTTCTCCAACCTCACACACCATAAAATTCCAATAGCTGATCTAACCCCACAGCTGTGCCACTTGATTAAGAAGTGGGAAATTGAAATTCTACCACATCTTCCAAATTGCCCATGCTCATGCCTGTCGGTGTGAACGGAGTAGCAGAAAATGTCCTCACAGAAACCTGTGTAATCTTGACATGAGGGCCAGCTTGTGACCAGAGCCCAGAGGGACACCCCCACCCAGTTCACAGTCAAGGGCAAAGAACTGAGCCCCAGTGTTCCAGCTGTCAGCCTCAGCAACCCCCCAAGACAGCCATGGCAGTTAGCACACTCCAGGTGTTCAGAACAACATCTAAGCCCAGGAGGCAACAGGCACGATGGAGAGCAATGGATTCAGAGGTTAGAGGAAGAGAGCAAACTTGTGTCTACTTTCCAGAGCTGGAGTGGGGCTTTAAAGTGGGGCTGGTTAAGGGTGATCTTGAAGAAGGCTCATTGACTCAGCTAAAGGAAAGCCCGTCCCACCTCTGCCTTCAGAGAGGGCACTGAAAATCAGGCATGTCTCAGTCTGATGAGACGCCACACGCTCATAAGCAAGCTGCATCAAGTATGTTTTGCATACAGATAGGCAGCAAAGGACAAGAGAAGGACTGCCAAGATGGATCTGATGGAAAAGTGCTTGCCTACAACCACAGAGACCTGAGTTTGGGCCCCAGAACCCACATTTTAAAAGCCAGGCATGGTAGAATGAGATTGCAGCCCCAGTGCTAGGGAGTAGATATATGTAGATCCCTGGGACAGTACTTTTGAGGAATGACATCTAAGGTTGACATATGGCATCCATTTGTGAGCACACATGTGAACATGTACCCATACACATATATCTACCTATACATAAACAGACACACGACAGGAGAAGTCCAAGATCTTCTTCCAAACCTCAAAAAGGCTGCCAGATGAAGTAGAGACTCTAGAGCTGGTATCCCATTTTCACCACAGCCAAGCAGCCCTCAAAGACATCCCATTCTGGTTGTTGTATTTCATCTTCATTGGCAACCTCACTAGGTTGAGAATCACCATGGAAGCATACCTCTGCATTGTATCTCTCTGAGGGGTTTTTGGAGTTGATCAATTGAGGCAGAAGACCCATGGTTAACTGTGTGTGTCACCATCCATGGGTTGGTGTCCCTGACTGAATATAAAGGAGAAAGGAAGCCAGAGACAAGCACAGGCTTCACCTCTTTGCTGCCTGGCTGTGGCTGGGATATGACTATCTGACTCCACTCTTGTGATGGGGCGGATCCCTTGAACTGTAAGCTAAGCCCTTCCTCCCTTAAGTTGCTTCTCTCAAGCATTTGGTCATAACAGCCAGAAAAGTAAGAAATAGACTGGTTATGTAACCTGGGGGTAATCGCTGGGCTAAAGTTTTGAGCACAATCTGCCTCTGAGAGAAAGAGAAACAGAGAGAGAGAGAGAGAGAGAGAGAGAGCCTTGCTCTTCCAGACCCTTCCTCTCCTCTCAAGATTTCCCAAGAACAAGAGGAACAAAGACTGACTGTCCCAGGCTGTTCCCATCCTATCTCAGGAGGGTTCATTGTAGTGGGATATTCACTGTGTCTGCTTCTGTGGCACTGACCACACCCATTGAGGGGTGGAGCCAGGGGCGGAAGTGACCTGTGGGACTAGGGCTCCAAAGGAGGCTGGGAATGCTCTCTTTCTGGCGGGACACGGAGAGAGGAGCATCCAGTTCCAACTGCTGTGTTCATCTGTCTGTGTTGTGAGTTGTTCTCCCTTAATAAACATCTATTCGGCCTATTTGTTTATCCTTATTAAACCACAATAGTTCATCTTCAGCACATCCCCGCTCCTTTGGAGAACTATATGCAATGAAGAGGGAAGGACTGGGTCACATCAGGCCATTTTGAGATAGCCCTACAGGACCTCACCCAGCATGCCATCAATACTTAGAGGGAACCACAGTGACAATCAGTATCTGTTTCTTTCTTTGTCTTTGTTTGTGCTGTTCCTCTTAGGTGTTGGGACTGTTCTAGCTCCTCTACAAAGGAGATGGAAAGGGAGACCCAAGCAAGCCACTTGGGGTGGGGGATGAAGATGGCGACCTACAGCAAGTGATTTCATCCTCGTTGGCAATAAGAATTCAGGAGCCCATATCTTCTCCCCATCATGTGTATGTAGAGTTTACCGAAACGCAAGCAAGGGGGAATGACATTGCTTGGCCGTATTCCCAGCACTCCAGAGGCTGAAGTAGGAGAGGAACTTAAGCTCCAGAGTTGGAAACAAGACTGGGTAGCACAGCAGAGCCATTTTTTTCAAAGTGGGAAAGATAGTAACAAAGGAAGAGAATGGGGAGAGGAGGATGGGAAGTGGAAAGGAAGGGAGGGAGAGAGAGAGGGAAAGAGGGAAGGAGGGAAGGAGGGAGGGAAGGAATGAAAAGAAGGAGGAAGGGGGAAGAGGGAACGAATGGACCTATGCTTTATCTTACCCAGGAAAGGGCCCACCCTGGAGGACCTTGGCAGATGCTATATTAACTAGCATAGGCTCCCCAGTGTGTCTGGTAAGCCTGTGATGCCCCAGGTCAGTTACCCAAGCTCCCTCTTTACACATCCAGCAGTAGTCCACAATGGAGGAGGTCTGCTCATCTCAATAAAGACAGCAATGAACCAGGGACAAGGAACATCTGTCCAGGGCACACCCCGCACTATTCCTGTCCTCCAACTAGGTAATTCTTCCTACTTCCCTCTGCTGTTCAATAATGCCATCATACCAAGTCCATCAAAGGGTTAATCCACTGGGGATGCCAGAATCCTCACGTTCTAACCATCCATCAATGCCTAGATGCAAGAGCCTGGGACCAAGCCTTCGCCACATGAGTCTTTTGTGGACAGTTCATCTCCAAACCGTAGCAGCACCTGATACAACACCAGAAGCTAATGTAGCATTAGGCACATGTAGCCACTCTGCTAGACAGATACATAAGTCAGTTCATTCCCAAGTATGCCCTCTACTTAAAAAGCCTGAGTTCCTACACATGGCACGTAAATGAATTATGCAACAAAAAGCAAACCTAGGTTCTGCCATTTTGTTGAGCTCCATAAGCTGAATACACCAACCTCTATGAGTACAGAGGCTTGCAGTGAGATTCAGGAAGGAAGGCGCGTAGAGGAAATTTGGGGAATGATGGGAGATCAGCAAATGTGGATTGCAGCCTATGGTGGTTGAAATAAGAATGGCCCCTATAGGCTCATATATTTGAATGCTTGATCATTAGGGACTGATGCTACTAAAGAAGGATTCAAAAGTGTAGCCTTGATGGGATTGGTGAGGCCTGTATGGAAGAAGTGTGTCACTCAGGGTGGGCTTTCGGGGTTCAAAAGTCCAAGCTAGACCCAGCCAGTGTCACTCTTTCTTCCTGCTGCCTATGGATCCAGATGTAGAAGTCTCAGCTTCAATTAAATGTTTTCTTTTATATAAGAGTCACTGTAGTCATGGTGTCTCTTCATAGCAATAGAACACTAAGTGTTCTATTTCACCGCCCAGAAGCAAAGTCCTAGCTGATAATTTTGTAAGTGGGCGGAACTTCATTGGAAGAATTTAAGTCGTAGGTAAGTGTAACTAGTTGGCCAGCATTTCTGGTTGAGGCTCCAAGGGCAGAGACCTTTGTAGGCTCTGACCGAAGATCTCAGTTTGGTTCCCAGGACCCACTTTGGGCAGCTCACTATCACCTGTAACTTTGACTCCTGGGAAGCTGGTGCCCTCTTTTGGCCTCAATGAGCAACTGCACCCATGTGCATATACCTATGGTATAGAAGCACAGAATTTTTTAAATTTAAAATCTATTTTTAAAAGTAAACGTGAAACTATTTAGAGGGCAAGGAGAACTAAAAGTGGGAGAGTGAAAAGAGATAGTAGGAAAGCATGGAAAAAGAATGTAGTCAAGGTACAATATATACCTTATATATATACAATATATAAAATTAAAAATCTTAGAAAAACCAACAATTAAAAAAAAAAACATAGAAAAGACCCAGTAACTTTTGCAACTAAAAGTCTGCAGTGGTGAGAGTAGGGAGATTCTTGAGTACGAATTGTTTTGCAGGTTCAGCTGGGACATGATCCTTCCAGAACACACAGCTAAAAAGGAAAAACAAATTGACAAACTAGTGGCAACACAGATTTTTTTTTTTAAATCCCTGCAAATGACCATCTACCCTTAAGCTAGGAGATAGTCTGCAGAAAACGCGCTTATCCTTATAATCCTCTTTGCATAGTTTGTTTCATCCACAAACAGGCATTGTCAGGCTCATTTCCCCATACACTGAGATAGTTCCAGGCCCCAGTGTTCTTGTTATTTATCTGATACTCGCCTCATGTGCTTGTTAGCAATAGAGTCATTAATATGGGCACCTCAAGGAGATCTCCAGGGACAAAGGTATCAGAGACATCAGTGGCTCCCACTGGCTGCCCTGCTGATAAGGATGCTGAGAACGTGTCTAATTTCCATCCCACTGGAAAGGACCTTGCAAGAAGGACACACCACTGGCTCCCTGCTATTTTGAGGCCATCAGCATGCCTCCCTCACATTTATATGGGTAAGACTCACATACAATAATCTTTTCTCCCTGAATAAGAATCCATATTAGCCAAAAACAAACAATGCCATTTTCATGTAAGAATTCCCCTTACCTGTCTTATAGCTGCAGGCATCCAGAGTCCAAAACAAGCCAGGATCCCAAGTTTCACAGACAGACTAGAAGGCTCATCCACTGAGGAAGGCTGGCCACTTACCAGACACCAGCATCAGTTGTGTGATGTCTCCAGAGCTACAGGCATTTGTGCCAGGATCCTGCTAAGACCCAAGAAAGGCTGGCATGGGAGTGTGTGTGTGTGTGTGTGTGTGTGTGTGTGTGTGTGTGTGTGTGTGTGTGTGTGTGCACATGCATGTGCAACTATGTATGTGATCAAAGGTGTAGAGGCTAGAGGTCAGTACTGAACATTATTCTCAGTCGTTCTCCACCTTATGTTTTCTAGATTTGCTTTATTTTCTGAATGTTTTTCTTGCATGTGTATATACAAAGTGTGTGCACGTCTGATGGGCTTATGTCAAAAGAGGGTGTCAGAGTCACTTGAAATGAGGTTACAGGAGTTGTGAGTGTTGAGAACGAAGCCAGGTCTAGCCCCCTCTACCTTATCATTTGACATGGGGCTGAAGCTGGGGCTAAAGATTCAGCGGGATCTACAGATCTGCCTGTCTCCACTGCCCCTGCACCAGTTACCTTAGGCTCCTGCTGCGGTGATAAAGCAACAGGACAGTGTGAGTAACTCTGGGAGGAAAGGGTTAATGTTAGCCTGTAGTTCTGTGTTTGAGTCCATTATCCAGGGATGTCAGACTGGGAACTCAAGCAGGAGCCCGGAGGTGGGAGCCGAAGCAGAGGCCATGGAGGGCTGCTGCTTATTGGATTGCTTGCTTCTTATGGCTTGCTCAGTCTGCTTTCCTATAGCACCCAAGACCACCAGCCCCAGGGATGCAATGCCCATGGTGAGGCCCTCCCACGTCAATCATCAATCAAGAGACTACCCTGCAGGCCAATCTCGTGAGGGTTTTTCTCAGCAGAAGTTCCCTCTTCCCAAATGACCCGGTCAATAGAGATAGAACTAGCCAGAACACTGAGTTTTAAGCATGTGCCACTCTTACTGGCTTTTTTTTACATGAGTTCTGGGGCTCAAACTCAGGTCTTGAAGCTTGTGCAGGAAGTGCTTTACTGACTGAGCCTCCTTGTGCTGGCTGGTTTTATGTCAACTTGACACAAGCTAGAGTCATCAGAGAGGAGGAGGCCTCATTTGAGAAAATGCCTCCATGAGATCCAGCTGTAAGGCATTTTCTCAATTAGTGATCAATGGGGAGGGCCCAGGCCTTGGTAGCTGGATCCATCCCTGAGCTGCTGGTCCTGGGTTCTCTAAAAAGGTGGGCTAACCAAGCCATGGAAACAAACCAGTAAGCAGCAGCCCTCCAAGGCCTCTGCATCAGCTTCTGCCTCCAGGTTCCTGCCCTAATTTCCTTCAGCGATGTACAGCAATGCTGAGGTCTAGGCCCTAATAAACCCTTTCCTCTCCAACTTGCTCTTTTGTCATGGTGTTTCATCACAGCAATAGAAACCCTGAATCACCCATCCCAGAACATTCTTGTGCACTCTAAAGGGAGCAGTCACAAACGCGGAGCCTTTTGGTGCCGTTTCAAGCAAATACATGTGTGAGACAGTCACACACATCAGTTATATGACAGCATGTGAGCAGCTGGCTCGCTCGCTTGCTTGTGTGCCTAGCCAGAACTTCATTCTATCCCCTCTGTGCTCGGGTACGAGGCTGCTAAGAGCCTAAAGCACAAGGGAGCTGCTATATCCAGCATCAGCATGGCACAGCTGTCAAGTTATCAGCGCCTTCCCTTTTCGCCCATCCTGCTCCTTCTGTCTGTCCTTGGATAGCAAAAGAACACGGGCGGTGGGCAAAGCAAAAGACGCAAGGGTGGGCATTCATGGACTGAAGGGCTGGCTGCCAAAGCCTGAGGCAGGAAGGGGCTGATCAGGGAGCAGTCCTTAGAAATCAATTCAGAAGGCGCAAGAGGCAAGGGGGCCCTGTAGAGAAAGACGCGAAGTTCAAGGAGGGAGAGACGGGTGAGCTGCTTCAAGAACTCACAAGTTCAAGAGTCTGGCAGTAACAAGAGCAAGGTGTCAAGTGTGAACCAGCAAGAAAGAAGAGAGGAGGGAGTGAAGGAAGGATGGGTGGACAGAGGAAGAGGAGGAGGGGATGGAGGAGAGGAAAGGGAAGGAGAAATCATGAGGAAAGAGGGGTGAAGGAAGAAGGGGGAAGAAAGGAGGGACCATAGAGAGGGAAAGGGGAGAGAGAGCATGCTCCGGCTTGCTGAGATAAACGCAATGATCAAACACAACAACTTGGGGAGGAAAGGGTCCATTCCATTTTATAGCTTCTAGTCTAGTCCATCATGAAGGAAGTCAAGGCAGGAACTCAGGACAGGAACCTGGAGGCAGGACCCGAAGAAGAGACCAAGGAGGAACTGGGTTGCTTTTATCTTGTTCAGTTTGCTTTTGAATACAGCTCAGAACCACCTGCCTAAGGGTAGCCCTGCCCAGAGTGGACTGTCCAACCACCGCATCCACCATTAATCAAGAGAACGCCCAACAGACTTACAGACTTGCCTATAGGACAATTTCTAATGGAGGCACAGTCTCAACTGAGGTTCCCTCTTCCCAGATGACTCTAGCTTTCAACAACAAAAAATCTACCCAGAGGTATGTAGAGATGGTTCACCAGTTAAATTGCTGGCTGCTTTTCCAGAGGACCCAGGTTTAATGCTCAGAACCCATGTGGCAGCTAATAATTGTCAATAATAGTCTGCAGTTCCAATACTAGGGGAGCTGAAGCCCTCTTAGCTTTCATGGGCACTGATGTATGTGGTTAACAGATACATATACAGGGAAAACACTCATAGACATAAAGAGAGAGAGAGAGAGAGAGAGAGAGAGAGAGAGAGAGAGAGAGAGGAGAGAGAGAGAGAGAGAGGGAGAGAGAAAGAGAGAGGGAGAGAGAGAAAGAGAGAGAGGGAAGAGAGAGAAAGAGAGAGAGAGAGGAGAGAGAAAGAGAGAGGAGAGAGAGAGGGGAGAGAGAAAGAGAGAGGGAGAGAGAGAAAGAGAGAGAGAGGGAGAGAGAGAGAGAGAGAGAGAGAGAGAGAGAGAGAGAGAGAGAGAGAGAGAGAGAGAGAGAGAGAATTCCTTTGGTCTCGGTGGTCCAGACCTATAATGACAGTGTTTAAAAGGCAGAGGCATGGAGACCGTGTGTGGCAGAGGCCAGCCACCCTAGACTGTGTAGTAAATCAAGGCCAGCCTGACTACATAGTGAGACCATATCTCATGAACAGACAGACAAACCAAAGGACAAACAACCACATACTTAAACTGAGAGCATCCCCAGGTGAGCTTGCTGACTTACTCTGTAGATTTGGGACCTGTTAGCAGCAGGGTCGCATCAGGGAATTCTTTGTTAACTCTTTCTCCTTCCCTCCCTTCCCTCTTCCTCTCCCTGTCTTCCACCCCTCCCTCCTTTCTCACTCCCCGCTTACATCCCTCACCACAACACCCCCCCTTCTTCCCTTTCCCTCACTCCTCCCTGTCTTCTCCCTCCTCCAACTTTGTTTTCATTTTCCTCTTGCTGTCACCCATCCCTACTCCACACATTCTTTCTCAGGCAGGCATGCATGGCGTACACACACACACACACACACGTACCACTTTGTAAATTTAAAAACTGAGACCTATAAAAGTATAATTGCTATACTGAGGTCTTACCCTTGAAATAGTATGAGAATAAACAGCAGAGAAGAACTTGAGTGTCCAGCTTGAAGCTATCTGGACCAAGTCTCCCTCATATGAGTTAAGATGTGGGTAGATATAAAATCCATAGCTTCACTTACTAGCTAATAGACTTTACTTCTTAGAACAGTGCTAGACTTACAGAAATTAGGCAGACAATATAGATAAACAGCTCCCAGGCACCAGCCCACACACAGCTCCCCTGGTATTAATTATTATATGTATATATATAATATGTATTATAATATATATAATTGAGATATATATATTACCTCCATATGGTACATTTGCTGAAGACGATGAATCAACAATGCTCCTAGCACTGATTAGTATTCACGCTTCATTCTGAGACCTTGGTGTGTGTGTTTAACACCTGTCTGTTTCGAATCTCACCCAGGATATCACATGTGTTTCTAATGACTTCGTTAGCTACTATAGCTTGGGGTGGGGTTTTCCTGATGGGCTTCTGAGACCAGACATCTTCATCAATGTGGGTGGGCCACTGAATTGACTTGTGAGGGATGACGTTGACATTGAAATCTGGCTGGGATGGTACTTGTCAATTCTCCAGCTACAGATACTGCTTTATCTGCTTTTCATATTGTACTGTATGTGATGTGTGTGTACCTGTTCATGTTCCTTGCACCTTCATTTATTAAAGTTTTTAATTATGTATATGTGGGAGTGTGTGTGTGTGTGTGTGTGTGTGTGTGTGTGTAGGTGTGTGGTTATGTGCACATGAGTGTGTGTATACACAGTGGCCAGAAGGTGTTGAATCCTTTAGAGCTGTAGTTTAAGGTGGTAATTAACGGTAATTCCTAACATGGATGTTTGGAACTGAACTCAGGGCATCTGAAACGGTAGTATGCACTCTTGACTGTGAACCATCTTCCAGCCTTTCCACTTTATCTTTTTCAGGCAGAGTCCCCTCGCTGAACCCTGAACTCATCTATTAATCTAGACTGTGTGGACAGTAAGCTCAGCCATCCTCTGCTTCTGCCTCTCCAGGTCTGGGATCACAGATGCACATACCATGCCGGTTTTTATATTTATGGTTGCGAGCCTAGCCTTTAACGGCTGAGCTGTCCCTCCAGCCCTGTCATGCTGGTTTTTAATTGGATGCTAGGGATTGAACTCTGGTCCTTCCATGTGCGATGCAGGCACGTTACCACCCGGGCATTCTATCTTAAGGGAGGCAGCCCACCCCACTTTGTGTAGCCCACCCCACTTCAGAAGTGATGGCCCTCTATCTTCAGGGAGGAGCATCAGCTTCATTTGGAATTCTGCTACACTAGAGAGTGGCCTCTCCTCACACACTAATATATTCAATCGCTTATTTATATCCAAAATAACCATGAATATTTATATTAAATTTGTGACCCAGTGCTATTTCATTATAATTTCTGTTCTCCATATTTAGGTTTTGGCTGCTAGGAGCTCTTTCTTTGATACACATACACACGGGTGTGTGTCTGTTTGGTCCTTCCTCACCTCCCAGCATTTTAAGATGCTCCAGGTTGATCTTGAGTATTTCCTGCCGATTCCATAGTAATTTCTCTGTGCTTGAGCATTCCATTCTTAAAAGAAGCTCTTTAATATGACTCGGGTAATTCGAAAAGGAGGCTTGCTAACATGCAGGAGGTAAACAACTTATAGTCCTCAGGAAGTCCCTGAAACTGACCAGGTAGCTGTACACGCAGTAACAGCAAAGCAGCTGCAGAGAAAAGACTCTCCAACCTGTTGAATTGCTGGCACTTGTGCAGAGCTACCAAGTTGCAGCTTTAGTGCTGGTGGCGGTCAGTTATGCAGCTACCTTTCAGGAGTCCCTACTCCAGTAAGTAACATCTCTCCCCACCCCACCTTTTCCCAGAAGTGATTCCAATAAACTCCAAGTTGAATTTTAGTTACTTTGGTCTGTCACTGATTTCCTATCTAGGGAAATTTGTTCAAATCTCTCCAGAAATCGTGTCTCATATAACACTGCCCCAGTTTCGGGATCAGCCATTTCTCCGAGGAGACCTGCGTTTTCCCATTGGAAAGTGGCTTTTAAAACACAAGATCTGAGATTGGGAAGATAAAGGTCAGTAAAGCACCTGCCCTATAGGCAGGAGGATGGGAGTTGGTCCCCAGAGCTCGTGGCAGCACACTAGCTGTAATCTCAGTGCTGAGGAGGCAGAGACAGGTGGGTTCCGGGGCTTCACTGGCCGGACACTGTAGCCTACCTGAGAGTTCCAGGCCACAGAGAACCCATCTCAAAAACAGCGTGGACAGCATAGCTTGGATAAGAAATGGTCCCCCATCGATTCACATATTTGAACATCTGGCTCTCAGTTGGCAGTACTGGAATCTCTTGGGAAACAGAGCCTTGCTAGAGGAATCAGGTCACTGCGGGTGTCCTCTGAGGCTTTGTAGCCTGGCCCACTTGATCCCTCTCTTTGCTTCTGGTGCAAGTTCGAAGCTGCCATCAGCCGGCTCCCCCTCCTGTTGCTGGGCCTTCCCTACCTGTTGCTAACCCCGCCCCATCACCATGGACACTGGAACTGTAAGACAATCTCCCCTAAATTGCTTTCCGGTGTATTTTATCTTAGAATCGAAGTAACCAATATAGCACTTAAGGAAGAATGACAGTTGTCCTCTGGCAGTCACACAAATGTACCTGCACACACACACACACACACAGAGAGAGAGAGAGAGAGAGAGAGAGAGAGAGAGAGAGAGAGAGAGAGAGAGAGAGAGAGAGTTTAAAAAGGAGAACTATCCTGTCGTTATCACAACAATGTATGTATCACTTGGTGCTGAACAGCTTCAAATGTAATCCAGGAAGGCCAAACAACACGCAACCTGACACAGACACCAGCAGGTAGACATGGCTTTCTCCACGGCAAGAGCGCAGCCCCGCCACCAACCTTCCTCAGATGATGCAAAATGTATGGCAAGAAAGGAAGACGCTTTTTTTTAAAAGACCTTTATTAACAGGTGCTTGCAGTTTGCTGACTTTTTTTGGAAAAGAAAATCAAGTTGTAAACTTTTATTACAAATTAAAAATGAAGTTCTTAAAAATCTTAACTGGACCAGATATGAAACAATTTAAAAACCATTAAAGGCGCATTGAGGAAAACCAGACCTTTAAAAATCAAACAAAACACGTTTGTCATTACCAAAAAGAGACATCTTTAGGTAAAAACAATAAAAGCCCCAGGCTGCACAGTTCTAGTGTATCTGGTCAACGGCAAAAAGCAAGCACTTGAGGTCTTCAGCTCCAATCGTGGTTCATTTCTTATTGCCGGAATTTCATATTCGTTTCTTCTCATTGGATGACCAAACCGGATGATGGTAGAAACGGTGAGCCGGCCTTTACTCATCCCCACCCTGCTCAGTCATGGGAGCAGACCGATTCTCAGCTGGTGGATTGGTGTCATTTGTCTCTTTGCCATCTTGTGGTTTAGGGTTCTCCGGGCGTCTGCATTGGTAATTGAAGTCACAATGATACCGACATTGAGGTGGCTGCTGACCCTGGGTCTCATCTCCTTGATTTTCCTTACCCTCTTCATTGCTGTCCTCTCTAGGCTGTCTTTGGTGAGGAGGGCCCCTGCGGAATCGTGGTCTGTAACCCGGATACATATTCTGAAAGGAAGACGCTTAGGAGGGATTTAGGCGGGGCTGGAGAGATGATTCGGTGGCTCTCCCAGAGGGCCTGAGTTCAATTCCCAGCACCTACACGGCAGTTTACAACTGTCTGTAATTTCATAGCTCCAAGGGACCCAACACCCATTAAAGTAAATAAATAACAAATAAAAGAGGCTAGGGGATTGGGAAACTACCCTCTGGTCTAATGCATCACTGCAGTTAGAACTTTAAAGTCAGACACCAAGGAACCCTTCTGAGTGTGGGCAAGGGGCAAGGGGCAAGGGGCAAAGGGCAAAGGGCAAGGGGCAAGGGGCAAGGGGCAAAGGGCAAGGGTTTCTTCACAAGCCAGGCCAGGAGGACCCTGATACCCAGTAGAGAAGAGGGGTCTGTTTATGGATCCTCTGAGAAGGTGTCTTATGGTGAGAGCTACTAGTTTGGACCCTTCTAAAGTATCCTAATATACACAGGCACAGGAAGACAGAGAGAGAGAGAGAGAGAGAGAGAGAGAGAGAGAGAGAGAGAGAGAGAGAGAGAGAGAGAGAGAGAGAGAGAGGTATCTACGCCTTGCTTGTACAGTGGAGAATCCACACAAACACCTTCACCTTTCTATCTTGGAATAAAAAGTTCACTGGAAAACAAGGACCCAGGCCACTCAGTGTCCCCCAGGGTGGTGGCAGCTGAGGCACCAGCAGCAGCAGGAACAGCCTGGCTGCCCAATGAAGAAGCAGAAGGAAGAGCAAAGGGCAAAGACCTTTTCCTCCTGTCCGGTGAGCCACACCTGGGAAGTGGGGAGTGCATTAAGCTTCCCCTTGCCGATGGCTGCTGTCTTCCTCCAGCTTTCCGCCGGGGATCAGCAATAAAGCTTTTAAAGCAAGAAACGGATTCTGAGTTTGTCTTTGATGCTGCACTAAAACATACAAGAAAAATTAAGGGAGAGCAGAAAAATGTTCACCAGCTTTTTTTTTTTTTTTTTTTTTTTTTTTTGGAAGGGGTGGATGTCCCACGGGCAGGGGGAATGGCAACTTCTCCACCGATGTTAGAATCGGCCGGAAAGGGGGCTGGGCATGATGGGCATGAGAGGACCTACTGCCTCATCCAAGGAGGATAAAGAACTCTCCCGTTCCCCTGTCAGAAACCGCAGCTTTCCTATCAAACACCCAGCCTATTAGCTGTGACTGGGCAACTCATCTCAGAGGCTGGCTTCCTTCCCTTGCAGATGAAGCTACCGCCAGGCTATTATCAACATAATTGGGAAGAAATATGCAAGGCATTTGAAAGAGAGTGGGCACTCAGCTAAGGCCATTGCAAAGAACATGCTATTCAGTGGCTAAAGAAAGCACCACAGCTTGTATTCTGGAGGTAGCTCTGGTTATTACTTCATCCGTGCTCTTAGTGTGCTTGGGGGCAGGGTGGGGATGTGTGTGTGTGTGTGTGTGTGTGTGTGTGTGTGTGTGTATGCACGTGGGAACAGAAGACACACAACCCTGGGTGCCGGTCCTCAGATATTGTCTACACTGTTTTCTTGAGAACTGGTCTTTCATGATTCTGGATCTTAATCATGTATGCTAGCCTGGCTATCGTGTGAGCCTTCCGGGTTCTCCTAGCTCTGGTCTCCCCAGGGTTACAAGCAAGTGCAACCATGCCCAGCTATTCTACTGAGGTCCTGGGGAATCAAACCCATATTTTCATGCTTGCACAGCAAGCACTTGACCGTGTGTGTGTGTGTGTGTGTGTGTGTGTGTGTGTGTGTGTGAGAGAGAGAGAGAGAGAGAGAGAGAGAGAGAGAGAGAGAGAGAGAGAGAGAGAGAGAGAGCACGCACACGCACATGCCACAGTGTAACCTGTGAAGATCTGAGGACATTTTGTGAGAGTCGATTCTTTCCACCAAGTAGGCCCTGGAGTGGAATTCAGTTTGTCTGACTTGGCTGCAAGCACCTTTGTATGTCAAGCCATCTCACTGGCCCTCCCTCCGTGCTTTTGATGGCATCCTGAGATATTAAGAACAAAGTCTGCCAGTTTTCCAAAACACTGGGTCACCAATGATGGAAACGAGGCTTCCTTGACCAAGACGCCCCTCAGATGCAACACCAGTTCCCCTCGGCACTTAACACCTGTAATGGCGATGCTCCCAAATGCTCCCCTGCTTTCCTAGCTCCCACTTGCAGTGACTTGAGAACCTTAAAAAAATGAAACAAGCCTTTTCTTCACCCTCCCCGCCCCAAGCCCCTGCTCGGCATGCGATGACGGACAGTCACTCCTTGTTTCTAGTGTTTCATGTGTGATGACAGGCTTTCATCCTGGACAGCAGGCCAGCACACCTGTGTCCAAAAATGGGTGAGGCCAGCCCCTGCCTGGGTCCCACAGCCTGGATTCCCAACCTCCCCCAGCCACCCACTGTCAGTTTGTGTGTGCAAGCAAAATGGATCATCTTTGGCAGGACTCATGAGCCACCAATTTGTCGACAGTCCCGCCTTTGAAGGAAGGACAGCGAGGGTGGGGAGAAGAAATATGAATCCCATTTTTCAATCCTCTGGGGTTTGATGTCTGTTTCACTGCTGTTAAGATTTTTTTGAGAGATAGCGAGTTCCTGAGAAAAATACTATGGGCACGACAGAACAGTACAAGCCTGTTTCCATGGCAACGTCTCAGATAAGGGTGATGGTTCTGCCCAGTCCAGGAGGAAAGGCAATAAAAGTGAAATATGCTCAAAATAAATCCTTTCATGGCCTTACTTTTTCCTTAAGTATTTAATTTTTATGTAACTTGTGCCTGCTTATTGCAAAGTCCAACTGTACATTTGTTTAATCTAGGTGCTCATCCGTGTGTGTGATGTACTCAAATGCCACGTGCCTGTGCAGATGTCAGAAGACAAACCTGGATGTTATTCCTAACCATCCACCTTGTTTGAAGCAGGCACTCTTGTTTGCCACTGCACACATGGGTTACCCTGCCCATGAGCTTCCAAGGATGCTGAAAGAATTCCGGGATTAAACGTGCACAGCAAGCTACCACATGCTACTTTTATGTGGATTCTGGGAATCTGAACTCAGGTATCCACTCTCCTGTAGCCAGTGTTTTCCCAATGGGCCATCTCCCCAGCCAACACGGTTTAACCCTCAGCAGGGGGATAATGACCTCCCATGATCCCTTATTCCTAGAGAGCTCATGAAATGTGAAATTTATCCACATGACACTCTAATGCATAACACTATATTGTGGTGGTTCCCATATGGAGGAAGATATATGGAGACTACCAATCAGTGACTGAAATGGTTGACAGTATTGAACTATATATTTACTGCTTTTATATACAAATTAATTTATGAATTTGGTGCAGTAAGATGTTGCCAACAGTAGCTATTCATAAAAATAGAACAACTGCAATAAGTTACTGTGATAGAAATATTAAGAGATCCTCTCTAAATGTGCATGTGTGTGTGTATATACACATGAATACTGGTCCCTAGCCTAGCCTAAATGGCCAGCTGGAGACCTTGCCTTAAAACAAATGGACATGACCTGAGGAATGACATGCAAGGCAGGTCTCTGGCTCCAACATGCATGCTTACACACTTGGACATGTATGTACATATATTCACACACCACATAAAATGATACATAAATATTATGTCCCTGAAATGATAATGACAACAATGATATTCTAAATAGACACATAAGCATGTTTTTTAAAAAGTAATAAAAGAAAGAAAGGTGATATTTCAAAGCAGGCCACACAAGTGGACACATGTGAACAATGGTCCCACATACTTGGACATCTAGATCAAGTTCTATGAACCAAAATAACCCTCCCATTTAAATGTAGAATTCTAGCTTACTTTATGATGATCTCCCATACTCAAAAACATTGTAAGATGTGACACTTCTCCAGCCTGACCTGCGGGAGGACTGCTGGCCTCAGCTACTCACCTGGAAATACCCAGTACATCAGTGAAGAAAGAGCTGAGACATCAGAGAGATGAGCACAGGACTTCAACTGCCTGAAGCCTCATGTATAACGGTTTTTGCAAGTTTGTGTATGCACACGTGTGAGTGCATGTATGAGACCAGAGATCAACTTCAAGTCTTCCCCTGTCTACCTTATGTAACTAGTTGGCTATCTAAGCAGGCTAGCCATGATTCCCAGGGATCATCCTGTACACACACTCCCTGTGCTGGGTACCACTCTGGGCTTTTACGTAGCTTTTTATCTCTGGGACCAGATGTGGGTGGGGACCTTGTTCTTGGACAAGCACTCTGCTCACTAAGCTGCCCCCAGAACATGGTCCTGCTGTTGAATGCGACCTTCAGCCTGCGGTCTTTGAAAAAGGCAGTTTAGGAAAATGATCAAGCAGCTCAGGTGTTTCCCCAAGCTCGAGAATTCACCAGGATTACTGCAGCACTGGGGAAAGAAATCACTCGCTATGACCTCACTTTCCCCTTTCCTGGAGCTGGCAACGCTCCCGTCCCTACTTCCTACCTCTTCCTCTGTGAAATAATTTAATCCTGCATGAGCAAAACTGCCTTGTTAAAAAAAAAAAAAACCCAGCACTTGTCGGGCTGATAGCTCCTATGGGGGATTAGACATGGGCAAAAAAGCTGTTGTTTATACCCAGCGAGTAGATTAAATTCCTGTAGCCACAAGCAATGCTTCAATCAGCAGATTCAGGATCGACTACTGTCAGGTGGCAAAACGCTGGTTAATTGGATGACCACAAGCATCTGAAAAGTGAATTTGCTTCAGATAGACACTGAAGTTGACACTGTTTTAGAAGAAAGCTGTTGACTGTGTTTAGGTTGCTGTCTGTATGCTTAGCCTCCTCCCTGGCTGGAGTTTAAATTTTTACAACATGGTAAATTCAGGCCTGATACGTGTGTATACGTGTACACTGCCTCTCTCCCTCGCCCTTCATAGACACCAAAAGTCGCTCTAACCACTTAGCTAAAAGGAAGCAGGGTCAAGGGCTAACAAGATGGTTCAGTGAGTGAAGGTGCTTTTGCCAAGCCTAGCAACCCAAGTTCTATCCCAGACACACACACAACAGAAAATCAAGTCCACACTGTCCTGAAGCAACACAGGTAATTGATCATGGTGTGCCATTTAGGAGACAGACAAAAGAGCACGGGAGCCGAGTACTGCTCATAGGGCATGGTGCTGGGGAAGGCATGAGGGTTTCTCGTCTCATTGACTAGTTTCTTCCCTAGGAGACAGATACTTGAAGCAAGTCTGCCAGTGAGGCTCACCAAGGCTCAGGGAACAACGTGGTGGAGCATCACTCTCGAAGGAGAAGCTAGAAAGAATGTAAGGGGAGAGAGAGGGGTGCTGTAAAACCACACCTCTTCGAAATGGCATGGAAATTACAGCCATGAACTCAAGGAAGTTGTGGTTACCCGCACTAGATCAAACCAGACAAAATTCGCCAATAGGAATGAGTAAAAAATGGGTCAGACCCAGTGCTGATCTGTAGAGAGAAATCAGCTCCCGGTGCCTTCATCCAACGAACGTTTGTTGACACCTTATCAAGTTGTGGGTGCTGTGTGGAAATACAGCAGTAAACACAGGTTTAGAAGATGTGTGTCTTTGTTAGGGTTTCCATTGCTCTGAAGAGATGCCATGACCACAGCATCTCTTATAAAGGAAAACATTTAGTTGGGGCTGACTTACACTTTCAGAGGTTTAGTCCATTGTCGTCACGAAGCATGGGGAACCATGGTGGTGAGCAGACAGACATGGTGCCTGCACCATGGAGATGGACATGAAGGTTCTACACCAGGATCAACAGGCAGCAGGAAGAGAACAGCACTATGGACCTGGCTTGAGCATCTGAGACCTCAAAGCCTCCCCTCAGTGATACACTTCCTCCAGTAATGCATCTATTCCAACAAAGCCACGCCTCCAATAATGCCACTCCTTATGAGTCTATGGGGGGCATTTTCTCTCAAACCACCAGTGTGTCTGGATTCATATACACATGTGAATTCTTTTACAAGTATGTAAAAGAAAAGGATGACACACCAACAAGCAGCTTTATTAATATAATAAGTACTCTACAGGGCTGGGTATGTGGCTCAATTGGTGGCGTTCTACAACATACACAAAGCCCAGAGTTCCACCCCTACCATAATACAAACAGGAAAGGGCATGCATACCTCAAGTCCCACCACTTGGGAGGTGGGAGCGTGAAGATTAGTGGTTCAAGATTGTCTTCAGCTACATAGAAAGTTGAACATCTGCAAATAATGACATTTCTGCTTCTTCTTTTTCTATTTGTATCCCCTTGATCTCCTTCAATTATCTTATTGCTCTAGCTAAAACTTCAAGTACTATATTAAATAAGTATGGAGAGAGTGAGGTCAAAGAGATGCTTAGCAGTTAAATAAGGAGAGAGTGGACAACTGTGTATTGTTCCTGATTTCAGTGGAATTGCTTTGAGTTTTTCTCCATCTAATTTGATGTTGGCTATAGGCTTGCTATAGCTTGCCTTTAATAATTTTTAAATATGCCCTTTGTATGCCTGATCTCTCCAGGACTTTTATCATGAACCGGTGTTAGATTTTGTCAAAGACCTTTTCTGCATCTAATGGAATGATTATGTCTTTTTGTTGTTGTTTTGTTTTTGTTTTTGTTTTCATCTGATTTATATGATTGAATACATTTATTGGTTAACTATCCCTGCATCTCTGGAATGAAGCCTATGCAATCATGGTGGATCTTTCTTTCTTTCCCCCTTCCTTCCTTCCTTCTTCCTTCCTTTATTTTTTTTTTTTTGATGTGTTCTTGGATTCAGTTTATAAGTATTTTATTGAGTATTTTGACAACTATGTTCATAAGGGAAATTGGTCTGTAATTCTCTTTCTTTGCTGCGGTCTATGTTATTTGGGTGTCAGAGTGACTGTAGCCTCATAAAATAAATTGGGCAATGTTCCTTCTGTTTCTATTTTGAGGAATAATTTGAGAAGTATTGGCATTAATTCTTCTTTAAAAGTCTGGTAGAATTCTGTACTAAAGTCATATGGCTCTGGGCTTTTGGGTTGCTTCTATTTCACTAGACATTATAGGTCTGTTTCTATTGCTTATGTGATCTTGATTTAACGTTGGTAAGTGGTACCTATTGAGAAAATTATCCATTTACTTTAGATTTTCCTATTTGATGGAATAAAGTTTTTATAGCGTGTCATTATGATTCTCTGGATTTCCTCAGTGTCTATTGTTATGTCCCCCTCTTTGTTTCTGATTTTATTAATTTGAATATTCTCTGTGTCTTTTATTTAGTTTGGATAAGGACATCTGAGAACTTTCTGAGAAAAGGTAATGGCTAGCACCTGGCCCCCACTCAGTGTGGCTCTACAGAGCTGCACCCAATCACTAGGGGTGCAATGTAAGGCTGTGAAAGACTCCAATGCTCTGAGTGAAAGGAGCATGGGGCCCCATAAGCAGTGACAGCGTCTTTAAGTTGTTTTATAAGTTTATCCCACTGAGAATGTCCTTAGAGTTACTGGCACCCATCCATCAATACACCTTCATTCACTTACTACTTTGCCGGCAGGCCTTCTAGGGCGATCTCTTAGATGATCCTTCCTTCCCGATCTTGGTGGGACCTCCACTTGTAGCACCCACGCTACAATCTGTTCCATTAATCAGGCAAAAGGCCTAGAGATTTAAATAAAAGACAAGACAGCGGGTCATTCCTGCTACAGGAATGCTGGAATGCCAAATGCCCAATGCCATTTATTGAGGGGAAGGAGCAGGCTTATGTACTGACTCACAGCACAACGGAAAACAATCAAGGGTCAAGCGTGCAAGTTCTTGGGCTCAGCTCCTCCCCAGCAGATGTGTGTTAGCAAATCAAGAAGAGTACCAGTAACAACTCTGGTGCAAGATGTTCCAGTCAACAGCTTCAGGCTTGCTCAAGGTGCCTGGGGGGGGGGGGGGGCATGCAGGGCTCTACAGTCAATTTCAGAGAATGATCTCTGAGGTGCTAAAAAGAAGGTATAATCTATTGTGTTTAGGTGAAATGGTCTGTAAATATCTATTTGGTTTATAACATCTGTTAACTCTAGTATCTCTCTGTTTAGTTTTTTTCTAGGTGACCTGTTAATTGGTGAAAGTGGGGTATGAAAATCCCCCACTACCAATGTGTGAAGGTCAATGTTTGATTTAATGTTTCTTTTACAAACTTGAGTGCTGTCATATTTGGGGCATAGATGTTAAGAACTGAAATGGTATCTTGGTGGATTTTTCCTTTGATGAGTAGTGGCCTTCCCCATCTCTTTTGATTAGTTTTGGTTTGAAGTCCTATTTTGTTAGCTATTAAAATGGCTATTCCAAATTGCTTCTTTGATCCATTTGCTTGGAATATTTTCCCAACCTTTTACCCTGAAGTAATGTCTATACTTGACGGTGACATGTTTCTTGGATGGATCCCATTTTAGCATCCATTCTGTTAGTCTGTCTTTTCATTGGCAAAATGAGACCACTGATATTGAGAAATATCAATGATTATTGATTCATGTTATTTTGTTGTTGGTGGTAGTTATTGTGTGTGTGTGTGTGTGTGTGTGTGTGATGCTTCCCTTCTTTTGGTTTTGATGGTATGAACTTATTCATTCCTGTGTTTTCATGGGTATAGTTAACCTCGTTAGGTTGCAGTTTTCCTTCTAGAACCTTCTTTAGAGCTGTATTTATAGACAGGTATTGTTTAAATTTGACTTTTATGAGATATCTTATTTTCTCTATCCATGGAAATTGAAAGTTTGGCTGGGTATAGTAGTCTGGGCTGGCACCTGTGGTCTCTTGGAGTCTACAGCACATCTTTCCAGGACCTTCTAGCGTTTAGAGTCGCCATTGAGGAGTCAGGTGTAGAGTTGCCATTGAGGAGTCAGGTGTAATTCTGATATATCTGCCTTTGTATGTTACTTGATCGTTTTCTCTTGCAGCTTTTAATATCATTTGTTCTGTATGTTTTGTATTTTGATTATTATGTGGTAAGAGGTCTTTCTTTTCTAGTCCAGGCTGTTCAGTGTTCTGTATGAGACGTGTACCTTTATAGGCATCTCCTTCTTTAGGTTAGGAAATTTTTCTTCTATGATTTTGTTGAAAACATTTTCTGGACTTTTGTGCTGGGATCCTTCTCCTTCTATTCCTATTAGTCTTAAGTTTGGTCCTTTCATTTGCTGGATGTTTTGTGTCAGGAACTTTTTAGAATTAACATATTCTTTGACCAATGTGTCCATTTCCTCTATTGTATCTTCAATGCAATAGATTCTGTCTTCCATCTCTTGTACTCTGTTGACAAAGTTTGCCTGTTATTCCTATTCAAATTCCTAAATTTTTCATTTTCAGAATTCCCTCAGTTTGTGTTTTCTTTATTGTTTCTATTTTAATGGTTTTATTTATTTCCTTCAACTGTTTGTATTTTCTTAAAGGGATTCATTCATTTCCTCCAATTGTGTTTTCCTGGATTTCTATAATGGATTTATTAATTTCCTCTTAAAGGACTCTACCATCTTCATATGTCTTACTTATAGTCATTTCTCTGGTTCTTCAGCTATTTTGGAATATTCAGAGGTTGTTGTAGTAGGATAGCCGGGCCCTGTGGAGACGTAATTGCCCTGGCTATTATTGATTGTGTTCTTAAGTTGTTGTTTCGGCATCTGGGTTTGAATCATTATAGACCTAGGTGCTGATTTCTGGGTTTGTCTTTGTTGGGTGGATGTTTTTGTTCCTTGGTTTCTGTTTCCTCTCTGGATTTCAGAGTGTGATGACTGTATTGCTTGTTCTAATGGCCTGTTCAGGGGTTTGTTCACAGAGAACACCTGTTGGTGTTAGAATAGAGAGAGAGCAGGAGGTCTGAGGTCAGCCTGCCTGGCTTTCTGGCAGGTGGTTATGGCCTGTGGTTGAGCATAACGGATTGGGTCTTGGGGATCAGAGAGAGTGGAGCTGGTCTCCCAAACTCACATTTCAATTCAGGAAAGTTCCATCAGGAAAATCACTAACCCTTTCCACAACATGGAAAATTCCCATCTTTGGGTGGATTTCATCATCAATAAACATCTGCCCACTCAAATCTTCATGTCAACAGGAAATGCCTCAGCTTTCAGGGGACCCTCATTCTACACAACCACAGAGGGTAGACCAGCTAATGACATCATCCTTTCTCACCCCTCAGTGTCTAGAAATCCAGTAATTAGGATGAGAAGGGATGGGAAGAGTGTGGAAAGCTGAGCAGCTAGGTCCGTCAGAGAAAATGGTGCTTAGAAGCTCTCAAATATGCAGAAGCTATGGCTCTGTATCTCCCGGGAATGCATGCACATGAGTGTGTAAGTGTGTAAGAACCGCTATATACATTTGCTAACTTCCAAATGCTGTCAGCTAATTCAAAGGTTTTCATACAACCCAGATTAGCTAAACACAGTGTGCATGTGGACTGCATTTGCTCTCTGGCCATATTTATCTTGCTGGCCAGAAGCTGGCTATACCTGCTTTGCAGGTACATGAGACCCACTCTGCATCTTGGAAAGGCTGAACCCCTCACTAGTGTCAGCCTAGCAGTATCTCCTGTGACAAACAGAAACACTGCAAAGGAGATGTTTCCACAGGGAGACCAAGACGGTGGGGAGAATTCCACACCGCAGCAGTTGCAGTGGCAAACAGAGAAAAGCTGATGGTGTGGAGAGTAGAGAGAGCAGACGGTGAAACCGTCCATTTCCTGACCTGTGTGTGAGACGTAAGGTCATCTCTGACCACACACCTGGATACTCAGATCAGCCGAGTTCTAGTTCCACGCTTATGGTGTCGAGTAACTCCGACTCCCAGCAGACTCATCACCTCTGCAGCCGTCAGTTCCTGTTATCTCTTCCCACACATCGTGGCTTGGATACTCCCAGAAGGCTTCAGTCTTGACATGGCTGAGATTTAAACATCTTTAACTCCTGTGGTATTTAATCTTGGGGATCAACTTGGTGGGATCTCAAATCAGCTAAGAGACATTCTGGGTGAGTCTGGGAGGTGCATTTCCAGCTAGCTCCAGGCAGGACTAACAGAAGAGGGGAGACCTTCCCTGGGGTCTGCTGGGTGCTCATGTATAAAGTGACCCGGTGAAGAAACAACATGTGCCTGCCTGCCTTCACATCTTGTTGGTATGAACATCTGTCTTTGGTGTTACTGTTGTTCCCCCTATGCTGACGTCAGACTCCGGCCATTTTGACCTTCCAGCGTAGAACACAGAACACCTGGGAATCTTCTAGACATTCAACACTGGATAAAGACTGCTGAGGCTTGCAGCTTTATGGAATAAGCAGCTCCCCTGTTCCCAGCCCCTACAGTGTGCAGCTGGCCATTGTTGGACAGCCCAGGCCATACACATAAGCCAAGCTAACAAATCCTTTCTCATCAGTTGTGTGCCTCTGGAGATGTTGTTTTCAATCTGTGGGCCACAACTCCTTTGCTGGTCACATATCAGATATTTGCACTATGACTTATAACAGTAACAGCAAAAATAACTTTGTGGTTGGGGGTCACCATGATGCAGGGAGCTGTGTTAAAGGGTGGCAGCATTAGGAAGGTTCTGGTACAAGTTTTCTCTCCACCATGCTCGCCCACCAGTCCTCTTCCGGCCTCTGACCTTGGCCACTCTCTGCGCCAGGATAGGTGCTTCCCCCTCTCCCTCGGCCTGGTACAGGGCTTATCCCTCACCAGCTTCAGAGAAGTCCTTCCTGTGGTATTCTTAGTTACTCCTGGAGAGTTACTTCATGAATTTCATGTATCCATATAATGAATTTCAATCCTATTTGCCTGCACTCATCCCCTCCAATGCCTCCCATACCACCCCCAGATTCACGTCTTCTCTTGTTTTCAAGAACCCACTTAGTTCACCGGGTACACTAGTAAACTCCTATACACGTGGGTGTGGGACCCTGCAGTGGCACAGAGGGAACCCACCATGGGAACACACCTCTAAATATAGCTGGCCCCCTTCCCTAGTGGTCATCAACGCTCGCTAGTTCCTCAGCTGAGGGCGTAGGCTGCTGTGCTCCTAGTCTATTGAGGACAGGCTGTTGATTGACTTGGTGTTCTGAAGGGCCTGTGCAGGCAACCCCACCTGCCGTGATTGCCTGAATGGAGCTGTCCTGTCACGTTAAGAAGACACTGTTTCCAAGTCCCCATTCCTCCTCAACTGCCAGCTTTCTACCCTCCTGGAGGATGCTCCATGAGTAAACCATAGAAAGATGAGGGACATATGCATGTCCCGTTTGTGGCTGTGCATCCTGCAGACACTTTCTCTGCTCTTGGACCAGTTGTTAAGTCTCTGAACTAACTGGCATCCACTGAACAAATATGCTTCTCTGACAGGGTTCGAGAGATGCACTAATCTTTGGGCATGGAGATATGCATTTGGAAGGCAATTTGATACTATGTCCAGTTAGCAAGATGGAAATGATAGGCTCACACATAGCAAGGAAGCCCTTGAAAGCCAGACTCTCCTGGACCATCAGGGCAGAGGTCTCTGGCGGTACAGCACCCTGGCTTTTGCCTCTCTCACACCCTAAACCACACAGTCATGTTGTATTCATTCACTTATCTTTCCAGAGCCCCTTAGAAATGAACAGTGCTGTGCACACTGTGGCTTCTTTGGTAGCTAGCACTGTGCCTTGTTGAGTAAATAACTGTTGAATAAGAAAACCTAATTAGTGACAGCCATTCATTCATCTTTGCTAAACACGTATAATCAACCTCCGAACATCCTTTGTCTTCATTTCCTTCTCCAAAGCTAGGCTCATACATCAATGACCTGCCACTGTACCTTCTCTCCCCGTTATTATCCAGTGATGTAATTTGTGCATTGAAGCAAAACCTGTCTGCGAGGATTTTCTTGCACTTAGTCATTGCCTACTGACAGCAGGCTGACCGCTGAAGAAGAAATGTTTACCTGGAGAGGGAGGAAAAGGTTACAATTTAATTCAGTACCAAGTAGATTTGCTAGGATTGGATTCTGCTAGATGTTAGACCTCCGTTAATAAGAAGCCTTCGCTGTGTCCATCTAACCCACGACATCCTTCTAGTGTGACTGAGCATTGATCCATCCTGTACTTTCTGGAAGATGGACCTTTATCTCCCTCATTTCCAGCCTCTGACCCCTCATCTCTGATTGTCTCCTCATAGAACGTTGGCCTGGATACCTTGTTCTGCCTGCATGATGACATATTTGCAATTCATTGGCATCCTGAACTTGACCTTGACAACAAGACTGGGTAGTGTAGGTGAAGATGAATGAGACAATTATTTTTACAAGGAATATAAACAGCCTGAGTTGGCTGTGTTGAGCACAGCTGCAGAACGTGTTGCGTTTTAGCATCAAGACACTGTTCCTTGAATTCTGAGCAGCAGCAACTAAGTGGAAAGTGTTCTGTGAGATAATCACTTATAAAATTTTTCTTGTAACAGTAGATCAGGATTCAGCCCAACAGCATCACAAAACATACTCAACATTGAAATCTCCTGAAGAAAGTATAAAGGTAGAAGGGATAAGCCTCAGGAGAACATCATATTTTTAATGCTCATAAAATTATTGGAAGGCTTGGAGCCTTGGTTCACTTGACTGTAAAATGAAAATAGTCACAAGAAGGGATGGAAACTGATATGTAAAATAAGACTCCACTGCACCTACATTGAAAAGAATTCAAATCTAAGCTGAGCTTGGCGGTACATGCCTTTAATCCAGCAGTTAGGAGGCAGAGAAGACAGGTGATCTCTAAGTTCCAGGACAGTCAGGGCTACACAGAGAAACCCTGTCTCAGAAAACAAAATACAAAAACAAACAAAAAATGAATTCAAATTTAGAGCATGATCCCTTTAGGAAAGAAGTATAAAAGCTGGAAGACTGATGGGTGAATCTTTGCAAACATGGCCTGTAAAGAGAAAGTTTAGAAAAAGTATGAGATGAATTGCCTTGAAAATCAAAGTGAAGAAAAAAATATGAAGCCCCACAAATAAAGGAAAGGAAGATGGAGGCACTATCAGCGCTCGTGATGGAGACAGAGACTTCTATGTGGCTTACAGAAGATGAATCAGACATTCCCCCACAGGGGAAAAAATGCTTAGAGGATCTCCAGGCACAAGAACAGCTGAGTAGGATTGGAGTGTTTGGGGGCCTGGGGTGTAATTACCTTCCATTTCCCATGAAACATCAATAAGCTCCGTGCATGCAGTAAGTAATGTGCTATGAGTGGCACATTGCCAGGGAGAGGGAAGGCAGCTGACCCATTCATGTAGGAGAACAAGCAACCTGGAATTCTAAGGACCGGGCAGCATCCCAGCAGCACTGAGGACCAGACAGCATCCCAGCAGCACTGAGGACTGGATAGCATTCTACCAGCACTAAGGACCAGACAGTATCCTAGCAGCACTGAGGACCAGACAGCATCCTAGCAGCACTGAGGACCAGACAGCATCCTAGCAGCACTGAGGACCAGGCAGCATCCTAGCATCTCTGAGGACAGGGCAGCATCCCATCATCTCCAAGGACCAGGCAACATCCTGGTGACTGTTGCATCCTGACCCTAGACACAGTAACAGAGTCTAGCAATAAGCTGCAGAGTTCCCTTATAAGGACCCCAAAACAGGACCCGTCACCTCACCTTCCTAGTGCACAACTGTCCCTGAAACTGCTAGCTAGGCCCATCTATAATGTGTGAGAGATGTAAGCCCTTTTATTTGGTGGTTCCAATAGAAGAGTGAATATCTGAAAGGCTGAAGGGTCCGTGCAGACCTGGATTTCAATGACGTCTTCACCTCCTTGTTGAAGGTGGCTGTCTCATGAGTGCATTCAGGATTTTGACCCCGTCTTGAGCCCACATGCATGGCCATTTGGTCTAAGATACAGAGTTCCCATAGTCTGTGCTGGGTGGTTTTTCCTGACTGGGACTGTCTCAACCTGTTCACCCTCAATGGCTGTGCCCATCCATTTGTGTTGTTTAAGCCTATACATCTTATGACATCTGGCCTAGCCCACTGCTCTGCCTGTCCTTTGTGAGGTGGGGTTAAAATCCTTACAATATGCAACACCAGGCATATTCAGGCTACTTATCCTATGTTAGCTGCTGGGTGGATGCACTGACCAACACCCATGGCTGAAGGCAAGCGTGCCTTGTCACCTCTCTACATAAACAGAGCATGGTTGCACCCATAAGCTAACCATGCAGAGCTTGCACCTCCACCATCAGGGTGATGGGGGGCAGAAGCACTCCAACTTCTGCCCCTGATCTACCACCACTAGCGCACGTCAGAGGGCATCACAGAACAGCAGAGGAGGTCACGGATATGGAAAGAATTGGCAAACTCGACAAGTTACAAAGTAGGGCAATCATGCAATAACAAGTGAATTTCACATTTTCTGTTTGTGACCCACGTTGTCCAAACGACTGTGGAGTGATCAGTCTTCTAGTGACCTGGGGCTCGTTTTAAAGAACCATGGCAAATTATGCCCTATGATTGTTATGGTATTTAGATAACCTGTATGTGGCTTCCCAGCATGCCTTATTAACCAAGTAATCAGCATTTATTATGTGAGGAAGTATTAGCTACTTTACTTGTTGCTGAAGCAAAATACCCAGCAATGACAACTTATGGAAAGAAGGGTTAATATGAGGCTCACAATTTGAGACTACAGTCCCTCATGGTGTGGGGGGGTGGAGGGTGGCATGACATCAGGAGTGTGAACCTGCTAGCCACATTGTGCCCATAGCCAAAAAGCATCAAGAGATCAATGCTGATGCTCAGTTGGCTTTCTCTTTCTATCCAGTGATGAACTGGATGGTGTTGTGCACATTCAGAATGGGTCTTCCCACCCCAATGAAACGTCTCTAGAATCCTTCATACTCGTCTGTAGGAGTATGTTTCCATGGTGATTCTAACTCCATATACAAATTGGCAATGAAGATTCACCATCACCAAGTGGTACTAAGAGGAAGGGGGGGTCAATATGAAAGGAAAACAAATACCCAGCCCCTGAGCACAAAGATCATAATGACAAATCCAGGCAAAGGGAGCCTGGAGAATTGGCGCAATGGTTAATCGTCCTTGCTGCTCATGTTGGGCAATAAATACCCACTTTGGGTGGCTCACAAATAGCTGAAACTCCATCTCCGAGTATCTGACACCCTCTTCTGGCCTCCTCAGCCACCCACATGTGCCCGTGCACACTCACATACATGTAAATAAGAGAAATAATAAAAACAAATATCTTTTTTTAAAAAAAAAAAAAAAGTAATAATTGGAGTAACAGGAACTTGAAGCACATCAGACTATGAGATCCAGGTTCCGAACCCAATCCTGCCGCAAGCTAATCATAACCTCGACCAAGTTCCTCAGCTCTTCTGAGTTTTGTTTCAGCCATAAAATAATAGCTACAGCTGCCCTGTCCTATTTCCCTGGCTGCACTGGGACAAGGCGAGAAAGAAGTCATGCATGCCAACCCTTCAAACCTGTAGAAGAAGGCGTTGTAGTAAACAGGGTATTCTTGGACCAGCAAGAGGGCTCAGAGGGCAAAGGGGCTTGCCACCAACCCTGATGATCTGAGTTTAATTCCCAGGATCCAAAGGGCAGGAGAGAGAGGGGACTGCTGCCTGTTGTCTTCTGATCTCCACATGCAAACCATGACATGCACACTCTAATACATACATGGACACATGTACATAATATATAAAAATGTAAAGAAATAAGGGAGGTAATTATTGAGTGTTCCTGTGCGTGTCTATTTTATAGCTGTTGGTGTGTTTTATCTGTTTGGTTTACTTCATGTTCTGGTGAAACCACTCCCCTTAACTACTACGTGGCATGCTAAGGATGAGTCTCAATTAGCAGAGTACTTGCCTAGGACACTTCAAGCCCCAAGTTCAATCCCCACATAAACCTGACATGATGGCGCACACTTCTGATTCTGTAACTCCTCCGGGGTTGGCAACAGGAGGATCAGAAGTTCAAAGTCACACTTGAGAGTTTGAGGCCAGCCTAAGCTACACGAGACTCTGCTTCAAAAAGAAAAAAGGAAAGGAAAGAGAAAAAACCTACAGGGCCATGAATCATTCACCCAGTGTTCCCCGAAGAGGCGAGTTGTGCTCCTTTCCCGGGTGCTGGGCATAGAGGACAGAGGGCAGCCTGGAGGGCGAGGACTTTGGCTGACGGCTTTCATGTGGGTAGGAATGGAGGGGAAATACAGAACAGAGAATCTGGCAGCCACGGCTCCGCGCCGTGAGGGTGTGGACCTTCAGTGCTTTTATTTTCACAGCTGGGATGTCAATCTACCTTCACACACCTTCACAGGACAGAAGGGTCATCTTCTCATGCTCTTCTTGCAAAGTTAAGGAAATGGTGGCTAGTCGGGAAACTGAGGCTTGGAGACAGAGCGTGGCTTCTCAAAATGATATACTTATTTTATATCCAGGCTCTGGCTCCTGGGAGAAAAAAGAGACCCTGTTCTAGAGGAGCTGAGAAGAAGATGGGGTAAAGGGCTCCTCAGAAGAGTGTTCTAGAAAGAGTCAAGAAGGGACTGTTTCCAGCTCGGGAGGTGTTGGTGAGGATGGTCGGAGGTCTTAGGATGCTGCCTGCCACTGTGGTCCCCAGTGCTGGAGGGAGAGGCCTCTCTCCATTAGAAGAGACTCAAACCACTCAATAGGTGAGCATGGCAGGAATCTGGGGAGAATGCTCCTCCCGCCTGAGTAAAAAGCTCTCAGCACCCACAGGTTTTGTGATCTGACTTTAACAGGGGCCAAGATTTTACACAACAGAATCATTCAAACACACAGCAGTACCAAGCAACCCTTCAGTGGGTTCAGTCACTAGCAGAAGCCAGCGGCCTCTATTCCAAGTGCATGAAAAGTTAAAATAACAGCGCCAGGAGAGAGTGGGCCACCACTGAGGAGTAGAGACCTGTAACACAATTAATAAAAAGACCCAGAGATAGATATTGGGGTTCAAGCTGAAGGCAAGAGAAGCAAAACAGCCAGCCACTAGCTCTGCCTCAGGCTGAAAGGGCTGTCCTGTCCTCAGCGTGGTTGGAGAATAAATCTCTCAGACTGAACCCTGAGTACCCCACTCCTATCTTTCATATTTCTCTAGAGGCAGAATTAAAGGCATAGGACCCCAAGCGCTGAGATCGCCTTTGCGTGAGCTGTTTTTCTCTTAGACTGACTCACTCTAATATAACCCTGGGTGGCCTTGAACTCACAGAGGTCCATCTGCATTTGTCTCCTGAACCCTGAGATTAAAGGTGTGCACCACCACTGCCCAGCTTCTATAGCTAACTAGCTCAGCTGATGGGAGATGTTATTCTGTAAATATGTTTCTCATACTGGTTAATGAGTAAAGCACTGTGGGCCAATGGGAAAGCAAGATAGGCGGGGCTAGGAGACAAGGAGGAAGGAGGAAAGAGGAAGTAGGAAGGAGGAGTCAACATGCGGGACAGCCGCTCTCTGATAAGATGACCACATGTAAATACTTAGATAAGTAGAAATGGGTTAATCATTAAGACAGAGCTAGCCGATAAACAATGATAGTAACTGGCCAACAACATTGTATCAAATACAGAGTCTCTAGGAGTTCTTGGGGGCTAGTGTGGCGGCTGGACCAGACCTGAGGGGGAGGGGGGCACTGGCAACACTCGGCTGCTGGAATTAAAGATGTGAATCACCATTGCCTGGTGCTATGGCTGTGGCCAGCTTTGCATTTTGCTCTCCAGTGGCTTTATTAAATCATAAACAATATATCAGCACAGAGACCAATCCCTGCTTTCTCTGTATCTGTCTGGAGTGTACCAGTCCATGCTTCTTCAGCGCTATTCAGATGGTTTCCATGTGCAGTTTAGCTTGGGACCTGGCCCTACTGCCCCAAAGATGTAGACGTGATGGTCAGTTTTAAGAGTCAACTTTCTGCAACTTAAAATCATCTGGGGAGTGATGTCAGATGTCCTTCTGTATATATCTCTTATTGGTTGATGAATAAAACACTGATTGTCCAGTAGCCATGTAGGAAGTATAGGCAGGACTACGAGAGGAGGAGAATTCTGGGGTGAGGGGTCTGAGAGAGGCTGAGAGGGAGATGCTATTTGCTACCAGGAAGACAGGACTTTGGGCATTCTTCTGTAAAATAAGGCCATGTAGAAATACATAGATTGATAGGTATGGGTTAATAATTAAGAGAGAACTAGCCAGTAAGAAACCCAAGCCATTGGCCAAACAGTTTATAATTAACATAAGTCTCTGTGTATTTACTTGGGTCTAAATGGCTGTGGGACCAGGTGGGACAGAACTCCCGTCTGCAGGGGAGATTCTCAATGAGGAGTTGTCTCCATCCAGTTGGTTTATGGCTGTGGCTGTGGCTGTAGAAGACTTGTCTTGATTGGTAATTGCTATAGGAGGGCCCAGCCCACTGTGGGTGACATCATTCCCTAGGCAGAATGCCCTGAACTATAAGGCAGGAGAAAGCCAGCTGGAAGCATTGGGTCATTCATTTATCTCTGCTCGGCCGTGGATGTCATGTGATTAGTTGCTTGAGTTTCTGCCTTAACTTCTCCAGAATGATGGACCGCAACCTGAAATTGTAAGTCAGATGAACCCTTCCTCTCTATGTTGCTTTTGGTCAGGGTATTTTATCATAGCAACAGAAATGAAACTAGGACATAAGTGATGAGCAAAGAGTTGGAGGCTAGGCATGAGAAAACTCCAAGGACCCCTGGTCACCAGAGCTAGGGAGCCAACCTCGACATACATTGCTCAGGCCCACATTCTGTCTGCTTTTCTGCCATAACCTTCAAGTGTGAGACTAAGAAGCTGACCCTGTCCTACCTGGGGAGGAGCAGACCCCACCTTGGGGCTGCTCATCAGGAAACTCCAAGCAAAAGCATATGATAAATAGGATCAAAACGCTACTGGGGTTAGAGAAGAGGACACTATGAGTGTCCTAATTAGAAATATAGAGACTTGGGTCGGATCCCCCAAACCCACATTTTTCAAACTGGGTGCAGTCCTGTGTGTTTGTAATCCAGGATCTGGGGAGATGGAAACAGGTGGACCCTTGGAGTTTGCTGGCCAGCTCTTCTAGCCTACTTGGAGAACTCCAGGCCAGTTAGAGACCCTGTCTCAAAAAATGAGATAGCTGGTGTGGTGGCTTGAAAGAAAATGGACCCCAAGTGGAGTAGCACTATTAGGAGGTGTGGCCTGTTGGAGGAAGTGTATCACTGTGGAGATGGGTTTTGAGGTCTCCTATGCTCAAGTCATGCCTAGAAAGACAGACCACTTCCTGTTGCCTGCAAGCCAGGATGTAGGACACTTAGCTACCTCTCCAGTACCACAGCTGTCTGTATGCCACCATGTCCCACCATGATGATAATGGATGGAACTTCTGAAATGTAAGCCACCCAATTAAATGTTTTCTTTCGTAAGAGTTGCCATAGTCATGCTGTCTCTTCACAGCAACAGAGACCCTAACTAAGAAAAGGTAAAGGTGTTTGCCACCATGACCAATGAACTGAGTTTGATCCTCAAGACCCACATGGTGGAAGAAAACCTACTCCAGAAAGTTGTTTTCTGACTTCACGTGTGTACTGTGGTACATATGTGTACACTACACATGCACGCTAAATAACAAAATAGAAATGTAATTAAAAAATAAATAAAAGTGGGCATGCTGGTACATATCTGTAATCTTAGTATTTGGCAGGTAAAGGAATAGGATCAGAAGTTCAAGGTCACCCTGGGCTTCACAGAAAGTTCAAATCCAGCCTGGGCTACAGAGACCCTGTCTCAAGGGGAAAAAAAAAAAAAAAGATTATGACTACAAAAATGTGCTTCTCTCCAGATACAAATATGGGGGAACTTCTAGAAAATGAAGTTAAAAATAAAAAAAAAACAAGACACGGAACAGTATGAATATGATCCTATGTAGTTTATATAAAGGCAAAAATGATTTAAAAAAAAAACTACACTACCCCCATCTGCTATTTTTTAATTATTGAAGCATTTTGCACACACATTTTTTAAAAAAGCACACACAATAAAGGCGAATGACCACCTGTCTGGGATACTATGGAGAGCTGAGGGGGACAGGAGCTGATGGGAGACCCGTGTCCACTGCCACCTGCAATCGTCTGTGTATTGAGCCACGTGGGCTTATCACTTTCTGAAGCACAGATGCAGTTTTCGGTGTAGCTTTCCTTACTTGTTTGCTTATTAATTTGTTTGTTTGTTTGTTTGTTTTTAGTAGCAGAGTGTATGTCCATGTGTCTGTGTGCTTATGCATGAGAAATGCACACACGTGCACACATGTAGAGGCCAGAGGCCAACACTGAGCATCTTCCTCAATCTCTCTCCACCTTATTTTTTTTTTCTGAGGCAGGGTCTCTTACTGACCCTGGAGCTCCCTGATTCGAGTCTGTCTCCTCCCCACTAATGGAATTATTGATATGTGCCTGGCTGTTGGATGTGGGTTCCTGGAGACTGAACTCAGATGCATGTAAGCACTTTACCAACAGACCCATTTACCCAGCCCTCTATGGGCTTTTTTTTCCTTTTACATGGCAGCAGGAGGCAGGGGTGGATCCTGAGAACAGTGGACAGGGCTGAGGAGACACTGTGGAGACCTGACCACACAGAAATGTCACATTCCCTTAAGACCTCCTTATTGGAAGACAATGCAAGACACCAGTACCCAGGGGTACTTGAAGAAAAGGTGAAGGCCAGAAAGGGCTTCAACAAGAGCCCAAGAGACCAGATACACAGTGGACAGACCATATATCGAAAGAGAACTCTGACCATAACCTATGGCAACCCTCCCAGGAAGCCAGCCTGCTTGCTAGTAATCAGAATTCTGTCCCTAATTATTGTTCCAGGAACCTAGTCAACCCCATAGCAACTGCCCTCACATTGTCAGTATTTGACTAATAAGCAGCAACTTCCCTAATTATGGTCCCCAGGTCTAGCTGAGAACCAGACAAAGTGAAACATCCCCTAACTAGTTTCATAGGATGCAGTACTTGTAGTTAGCCTGTCCCAGCTTCTCTGGGTTAGGATCCTCCAACTGGGGGGTGCTTGAAACTTCCCACCTTTGCTCCATAGATGTTGCCCAGTCCCGTGCCCACCTTTGGGTCTCTTCTGAAATGCAAGTGACAGTGGCTGGCTCCCTTGCCACAGCACGTTGTGAATAAATGGCCCTTCTCTCTTCCTACTTGGTGAGTCTCCATTAATTTCTGCTCTCCTTTAGGGCATCTCGGCTAGCAGGGCTCAGCAACACTGCAACTACAGAACATGACATTCCAATAATTAGTAAAATATAACAAATTACATATGCTCGCAATGGCTAACATTCATACAAATCATTCCATCAAATTCAAGGGAAGCAAAAGAGATGGCCTCTATGCCCTGTATGTTTATGCATGAATTTTGATGGACAGCTGAGAGAGTTTTTAAAAAATATAATTTCTAATACAGTTTTTTTCCATTTGGCTCCCTGACTCTGGACTTCCAGGTGCTGGCTCTCAGGGCTTCAAGAAGGTGCTGGCCTCCAATAGAGCAATGTCAAAATTGATCCTGATGTAATGAGGAGCTTAAAACCCGAACATTATCCAGATGAGCACAACAGGAATGATGACAGGAAGACAGGAATATCCCAGCATTCATGGGGAGAAGGGACAGATGGCTGAGCTCGAGTGCACGGTGTCTCACCCTTCTCTGGAAGAGCCAGGCAGTTTAGAAAACATCCAGATAGATGTGACGGCAGCAAGGAGACATCGAGAGGCGGTCCCCATGGGTGTGGTAGAACAAACCCATAAGTCTCCAGAAATGATGGCAGTTCCCTTAAAATATATGCTCTTATGACTGGTGCTCAATGCGTCTGTACTTGGACAGAAACCATAAGAGAGTAAGCCTAACGGGTGGGAGGTAAAACCCTGCCATTATGCTTAGGGTTTTGGTTTTGCTTGCTATTTATCACAACAAGCCAGGATCATACAGGAAAAGGGAACCTCGACTAATAGGTTGTTTCCAAAGCCCATGGGATGTTTTCTTGACTGATAATGGATGTGGGGGGTGGGGGGGCAGCTAACTGTGGTGGTACCACCCTTGGGCAGGTGGGTGTATGAGAAAGCAAGCTGAGTGAGTCATGGAGAAGAAGCTAGAAGGCAGTGTGGTCTCTGCTTCAGGGTCTGCTTTGGATTCCCCCCCCCCCCCCGCCTCCCTTTATTGTGGGCTACAGTGTAAGATGAAATAAACCCTTTCCTCCCCAAGCTGCTTTCCGTCACGTTATTATTCGTCATACACAGTACTTTGAAATGTAGCTTGGGGAAGATGTCCCCCACAGGATGCAGCTCTTATCTTTATTTGTTCCTAATGACATGACATACAGGACCTTAGTGAGTAAGCTTGTCGGCCCTGGTGGCCCAACAGACGACCCATGTCCTGAAAATGAGTGACAACTTTAAAATTGGATTTCAAAGGTGGGGACCCAGGCTGGTGATGTAGCTCCTTTGGTAGCAAAATCTTCAGTTTGATCCCCAGCCCTGCATAAACAGAGCACGGAATTGGATGCCTGTAATCCCAACACTTGGGAAATGGACAGAGGAGGATCAAGGAGTGAAAAATCGTCTTTCCTACATGGTGACTTCAAAGCCAACTGAGTCTACATGAGCCTCTGTCTCTATATAAATAAATACTTTTACTTTAAATAAAAATAAATAAATTAGCTGGTGGTGGTGGCACACACTTTTAATCCCATCTCTGTAAGTTCTGAGACCAGCCTGGTCTACACAAGCTAGTTCCAAGACAGCATCCAAAGCAACAAAGAAACCCTGTCTCGAAAAACCAAAATAAATAAATAAAATAATAATAATAAATTAAGGCACGGACTTTGATATCCAGTACTTAAAACAATCCAGACACTTGAATGACTCCTACACCAATCTCACACATGCCAGCTCTGCCTCATTGCACCAGGGGGAATTACTGAGGGATGCCCCAGGGATGGGAGAGATCCAGCCCCTCTGATTTCCCTATCTCCAAAGCTGTACCTGCTACACTTCCAAATACACACACACACGCGCACACACACACACACACACACACACACACACACGCACACACACACACGCATGCACGCACACAGGCATGCACGCACACACACCCACAGAAGGAAGGAAGCAGGGGATAACAGAAATAGGAAAGGCAGCAGCAATGCCTCCCAAAAGAGTTCAAATATTGACTCAGGTCAACATTACCAAATTGAATTACATGATGTCCCTTCTGGTGCTTATAATTACCAAGAGTTAGATCTCCTAAGGCAACTCAGATCTGCAACAGGCCAAATCAGGAAAATCCATTTCTGTAAACATCTGACTGTGGCAGAGAGAGTGGTCTGGTACATCTCTGTAAGAGCATGCGTGCACACATGTGTTTATCCACGGCAGAGAGAGTGGTCTGGTGCATCTCTGTAAGAGCACCCGTGTCTGCACACATGTGTAGGAGATATTTGCAGTTTATTTTTATTGGTTCTTTGTGGGTACTCACATCATGCACCCCAGTCCATCTCATCTCCCTGTCCCTTCATATCTGCTCTCTACCCTAGCATCCTCCTCCTCAAAATAAAATAAAATTTAAAAGAACTTCTCATTGCGGAAGCTGTAGTATGTCACAGCTTATAATCACACAATATAATCTTACTTGGAAATGTTCCTTGCAATCAGTCATTGGTCTTGTTTGAGACCTCTGGCTTCTGCTGTACTACCAATACTGCATCCTCACTGGGACGCCTCTTGGATATCCTGTTGCTGCCAGTCATGGACATCCTACAGCTTTGGATCTTCGGGTCCAGCCCCTTCACATGCTCCAGAAGTTCACAGATGGGGATGGATGTTGGGGTGGGCTAACTCATAGGCCCGGATCTGGACCTGGGTGGTAGGTGAGTTGGTCAGCCTGCCAGCTCTCCCTCATCCTCACCACCGGGGGGAGCTCTCCAGCACTGCCCCAGTGAGCTCACTCAGTGCCTTAGTCAGCAAAGGATGGGGCCAGTTCTGGGGTTCTCAAGCCCACAGGCCCGCTCACACACACTTACATCACTAGGACCAGCTCTACTGTGTTGTCCAGGTGAGGTAAGGGGCCACTCTCCCAAGTACTGCGGCTGGTGAGGGGCAGGGACAGCTCTCCCGCTCTCATTTTATTTTTTAATGCATGGCTGACTGATGGTAGGGATCCACTGATCAGTGGATCACTTATGTATGGTCAGTACTAACTTGGACTCAGTGGGTTATCAAAAATAAAAAAAAAATTAATTTTTGCAGTTTTATTGGGGAGGGTTGTGAGGAGTTTCTGGGATATGATCATGTTTCTTTGTATAAAAAAATTCAAGAATAAAGAAAAAAATTATTTAAGAAATAATTTCCTCCTTCAGTTAGAATCGCCTGGGGAAGCATCTGATACTACTTTACCAGCTCTATCCCAAGTGTTTGTCCTGGTGGAGCAAGACGCTCACCACACCCCTACACTGTCACTTCAACATGTCAAAGGCCCATCTCATTTCTGCCTGCATCCTGCTCCTTCCCAGAAGAAACCCTCACTTCTGCCCACTCTACCCACACACGGATGGCAGAACAGTCATTATCATACACCATACCTGCCCTCCATCCTAGTACTAGGGTCCAGAGAGTATGGAGCCTCATGAGTGCAGACCTTACTACATCTCAGAACTGTCGGGATGGAGAAAGCTACTGAATTAGCAGCTCGGGTCACCATGCTGTCCCTTGGTTGTGCTGATTCTTCAAAGCAGCCGCATACACTTTCCAGCTGTGCAGCCATTTATGGGAACAGAACTGTCCCTTGGAAGCAGGTCATGTTAACATTAGGCAAAGAGCAAGCATTTCTAGACTTGGGAGACAGCCCTTGGGTTCCTAATGCAGTGGGAGACAGCCCTAGGGTTCCTAATGCAGCAGGAGACAGCCCTAGGGTTCCTAATGCAGCGGGAGACAGCCCTGGGGTTCCTAATGCAGCGGGAGATAGCCCTTGGGTTCCTGGCTTCACTTTGACAAGATCTGTCCCTGGATACTACTCAGGAGCACACCCATGCTCAACACTGTGTGGGTTCACATTCTGTTGCTGTAACAGAATGCCTGAGGCTGGGTGATTATATAAAGAGTGCGGGGCACGGGAGATAGAGAGATGGCTCAATTAGTAAAGTACTAGCCTTGCAAGTATGAGGAGCTGAGTTCAAAGCCTGGAACCCATGTGGAGAAAAACAGCAAAACAAAGAACGTGGATGGGGCCTGAGGTTGACCCCAGTCTGCCCTCACACACACAGCTATTCGCACATATGCCTGCACACACATGAACATGCACAGGTATACATACACACAAATACACACTTAGAATTTGAACTCAGAGCTGTGGAGGCTGAGAAGTCCATGTGAGGGTCTCACGCTGCCTCATTGCAGGGCACAAAGCATAAAGGCAAGCAGAGCCACCCAGAAGCCCAAGAAG
>JANBXA010000367.1:12890000-12962500 GCA_030556225.1 Cricetiscus sungorus | reverse complement strand
GGACATGAAAGCTGTGGATCCCTTCCTTTTCTGTATTATTCTGTCTTGAATAGGGGGGTGATGTCTGGAGTGGCAGAAGCTGCCTTGAAAGCGTGAGACAAGAGAAAGAAGACCAGGCAAGATGAAGGACAGAGAGCAACCAGCTAGATAAATAATTCTCCCTCTCATTTGCATCAACAACCACTTAGAGAATAATGGGACCTTCATTGGCTTAAGCTCCTACTGCTGGCTTTTCTGTTACTTAAGGCCAAACATGTTCATCACTGACATACACAAGGGAGAGAGAGTTCCTTGGGTGGAGGAAGGTCTCGTGTAGCAGTTGGTGACTTTGATTTGTTTCCCTTTCCTCATTTGACCCTTGTCAAAGTACTGAGGACGGTAAGGATGTATGGGCAGGGTGGACAAGAACAGGCTAAGCCATGTAAGCTCTGCATGTCCCCATAGGGAGCAATCTAGCTTAAAAGGGAGACAGGTGGTAAGAGTCGGAGCCACAGCTTCAAAACAATAGCAAATGAGTCCAGAGCGGCCAGTTAGCTCCCCATCCTGTCAACTGAGGGGCTGGCCCAGGACTGCAGCCACATCACCATTGCTCTTCTCCCCGTTCTGGTCCGTGTTGATATCTCACTCAAAAAGTTTGCCCTGTCTTCAGTGCAGGCTACTGGTTCCCATCTTACATTGTCTGGGCTGTCAATGTCACAGATGGGGAGACTCCTACCACCAACCCTCCAACAGCAGCATATGCCATCCCGAGACCCCTCAGCCATCACTCTTGGGCATCCATACTGCTCCAGGCATCACTAAGCTGACTGCTCTTGCCTGACTCTTAGATGCATGTCTTAAAGGACCAGTCCCTATGGTGGTTAATCTCAATAGAGACAAGATGCAGGGTTACCTGGGCGTCTAGATTGGTCAATTGGGTGGGAAGATCCACCCCTGAATGTGGTGGCAATGTTCCATGCGCTGGGGTCCCAGACTGAACCAAAAGGAGAAAGAGAGCATGAGCTGCTTCCAGCCTTGATCTGGAAGGGACGCAGTCCTGCTTACGGGTTCAGGAGTGTGGCTTGTTTGTGCTCAAAGCCTGGCCCAGGCCCACAGACACTGCAGATGACAAGAAACAGGGTGTATCCAATGACCATTCCACACCTGTATTAGTCAGGGTTCTCTGACTTAGAACTTAGAGAGAGAGAGAGAGAGAGAGAGAGAGAGAGAGAGAGAGAGAGAGAGAGAGAGAGAGAGTGTGTGTGTGTACATATATATGTATAAGGGATTTGTTGGAGTGATTTATAGTCTACAGTCCAGCTAATCCAACAATGGCCGGCTTTGAATACAAAGTACAAAAATCCAGTCATTTCTCAGTCCACAGACTGATGTCTCAGCCGATCTTCAGTAAATGCCGGGATCCCCAAGACGTAGAAACGGATGTGCTTTCAAGGCTAGAGCCTTGCTTAGGCAATGAGCAAAGGCTTCCTTCTTCCATGGCCTTACATTGGCTTCCAGCAGAAGGTGTGGCTCAAGTTAGAGGCATGTCAAATCCCGCCTCAACATCTGGATAATGGTGTGTGTCTTCCAACCTCAACGGTCTGGACTAGAAATGTACTCACCCACTTCAAATCAAGCACTAACACTCTCTCATTCCTGAGGTTGTAGTTCAATCCAGATGTAGTCAAGGTGACAACCTAAGTCAGGAGGCTGGCGCCACACTTTGTGCTAAACTTCTAGGCTCTAGTTGTGTTTGGACTGATGCGACATTGGAGCTAAAGGGACAGGAAGACAGACAGGATGAGACAGACTTGTGGCCCAGTCACCTGGCCCTCCTTTGGCTGGCGGAAGTCCTTCCAGGAAACTGAAGCAATCCCCTCTCTTTTTTACCTTCCCGCTCTTCTATTGACAGACGGGCACAGACATATCCCAACTAACTCAGCCATTAGACTCGTGTGACTGAACAAACGGGGCTACCCCCACCGCCCTGTGGGGGTCCCCTCCCACAGTTAGTGCTCATCATAATCCTGTGAGTGTGTACTACAACTTTCCTACTGATGGAGAATAGAACTGGAGTATAGAGAGAGAATTTGTGCAAAGTTCTCCAGAAGCGAAATCTTACATGCAGTAAGTGCCCACTACTTATCAGCCAAAATAAAGCATGCACTGTGTGTGCATACAAGTATGTGTTTGCGCATGTGTGTGCCTGTGACATGTATGCTCATATGGAAGACCAGCAGTGGTGAGTGACTAACTGCCCCATGCTACAAGAACTCAGGTTGTGCACAGGGCTCCTTGCTGATCGGTCTCCTTCAAAGGCACTGTGTGCTGTGGCTTTCTGAAAGTCAGTACCAGGCCCATTGACTTTTCCTTGCCATGTTGGGGATCACACCTGGGGTGTGAATGCTAAGCAAGCACTTTTCTTTCGAGCTACCATCCCCTGTCCTCAGGACAGTTCAAGTTGGCCTTCGGCTTTCTATCCCCAAGTGCTGGGACTACAAGCACTCACCACCATGCCCAGCTCCACGCGACATCTTCAAGACCCTCTAAAAAGACCAACATGGTGAGGCTGCTCCCTACTTCATCTCTCTCTCTCTCTCATCTCCTTAACCATGCAGCAATGCAAAGTGTGCAAATTCTGCTCTTAAGGTTAAGGACACTGACACAGGGGTTTTGTGACTTTCCCACATTCCCACAGGCAGCACGGATTTACAGACCCCATGTTGCACGGTGGGGTCCCGAAGGAGAGGGCTTTTCTGGGAGAAGGACAGGGGTTAAACAGTTAGTTATTAGTAACCACGTCCGGTTCACCTGCCAGAGGCCACAACACTTCTCAGTGTTAGGCAGAGCTCAGGAAAAGCATGTTCAAATCCTTCTTTGCAGAGTATAAATCGGCCCACGTTTTTCCGAGTGTTTATTCAACATGACTATGTTTTAATTCTGTAATCGCATTTCCAAGCGTTTGGCCTGAGAGGATAATTGGACAATTACAGAGATGTATGAGACAAGCTGTTTGTTAGAGACGTTATTACAATCGTAAAAACCTGGGGGAATAGTAAAAACCTGGGGAAACCACATCAGAAGCAGACATCACTTAAACGACTCAAGGCCTGACAAACCTGTGCATCCACAGAAGCTGCCACTGGGAGCTGGGGTACTGATGAGGGAGGTACCCACTATGGGGACCTCTGCTTGTTTCTTTGGCCTGATTTAAACAGTGAGGTTACTCTGTTTGAAGACATGGAGTTGGGAGGGGAATGAGCATGTGAGGAGATTTGTGGGAGAGCTGGGGATAGATATAATCATATATATATATGTATATATGAAATTCTCAAAGCTAAAGAAAAAAATTTAAATGGGAGACCACACACACACCAAAAATAAAAAATAAGACATTTAGTAAATGAATAAAGGTTTAGGAAAACAACCTATTCAAGGTGTTAGTAAAGGTTATTTCTGGTGTGTGACCTTTTAAATAATATTTTTCTTCTTGAGGGCCAGATGGCTCAGTGGTTAAGAGTATTGGCTGCTCTTCCAGAGGCCCGGGGTTCAATTCCCAGTACTAACACAGTGGCTCACAACTTTCTATAACTATAATTCCAGAGGATCTGATACCCTCTTCTGGCCTCCATAGGCACCAGACACATCCATGAGGGACATACAGACACACAAACAAAACATATGAGATTAAAAGTTAAATTTTTAAACTTTTTTAAATTTACACTTAAAACATTAAATTATTTTTACATTAAATTCATTACTAAATGAAAAGTAAAAGATAATATTTGTCTATAGTTTCCCTATAAAACAGTATACTTTCTACTTCTGCAGTCTTCTATAATATAAAATACCCTTTTTCATCTTAGAAGAGGCCACTGGAATGCCTCTGAGGAATAAACAGCCAGACCTTGCATTTGAGTTACCCCAGGGACACACACCCACTCCTACACCTGCAACTGTCACAAAGAGACAGGCATTACCTTGCAAGTCAAGAGCTGGGGGCAAATGGATATGGAAGACGTTAAGCAACATGCAAACCCAGAAAAGCCTCAATATTTAGCTAATCCTGAAGGCAAGCTGAGCAGAAGTCATTTGACAGCAACTTTCTCCCTGTCGCCCCCAGGAGGCCCAGGCAGTAGACAGGAAACCATGGACCATGTCACCAGCATAATCTCAACTCAAAGAGCCCAGTGATGGGCTCCTGGGCCCCACCAGAGGGAAGAGCCCTGACTTTCTCTTGTCAGTGGGTGTCTCGGTGGCTGCACCTGGAAGCTGCTGGGCGGCCCCACCCAGGCCCCCCGGGCTCCTCACTCACCTGCATGCTGGAAAATTCCAGAAACAAGATCCTCCCCAGGGGCTTGCAGAGAAAGAGCTAGGAATATGAATGGTGACAGCTTTTTGGAACGGCATCAAAACTAACTGCCTCTTTACCCTTTCCCCAGAAAGAGAGGTGCTCTCTCCACAAATCCCTCCTCAGAAGTAACAGCACCCACTCAGGAAAATGCATTCCAGTGGGTCAGGCATGGGGTCTGAGATCTAAAAGGACCCCTAAAAGGTGATGGGGAAAAAAATCAGTCCTGAGGGAGGGTGTGGGACCCTTAAGGTCAGCCTCCATGCAGGTCAGGAGAATCAGCCAATGGGATTGTCCTAATTAGAAATAGTAAGATACACGAACATGTAAATGGCTATCAGGAAGGAAGTTTTCTTTTTATTTGTTTGTCTGTGAGGGGGGACAGAGAGAAATAGGGAGGGAGGTGGGGGGAGAGAGAGACAGAGAGAGAGATACAGAGACAGAGACAGAGAGAAAGAGAGGCAGAGAGAGACAGAGAGAGAGATACAGAGACAGAGAGAAAGAGAGAGAGGCAGAGAGAGAGAGAGACAGAGACAGAGACAGAGAGAAAGAGAGAGGCAGAGAGAGAGAGAACAGAGAGAGAGAGAGAGAGAGAGAGAGAGAGAGAGAGAGAGAGAGCTTCATTTACGCCAGGCTGGCTTCAAGCTCCTGAGTATCCTGAAGACGACCTTGAACTCCTGAACCTCCTCCTTCTACTACCTCAGCACACCCCAAGTGCTGGAACCACAGGCATGTGCAGCCGTCCTGGTCTATATTGTACTAGGGATAGGACTACCTGACACTTTGTGCATGCTAGGCAAGCACTCATCAACCCAAGAGCTTTGTCCCCATCCCAAGACGTTTCTAGACTCACACAAGCAGCCGCACATACCATCCCCCAATGCACCTGACTAAAGAAAGCCCCAGGGTGGGTCAGGAGAGAGTAAGCAAGGGTGAGACACAGGTGAGAGCTTTTACAATGTTGTCCATGGGAAGGAGAGTGAGGGAAATCAGGCTAGCATTGGCTGGGTTAAATCCCCACTGGGCTAGCCCACGTTGTCTGTCACCTGGTTCTGAGTAATTAGGCCCTGAGAATGAGTCTGGCAGAGAATTCAGAGCACAGAGGCCTTAGATTGGTCCCCCTGTGTCTTGGTTAGGGTTTTTTATTGCTGTGAAGAGATACCATGACCATGGGAACTCTTACAAAGAAAGCATTCAGTTGGGGTGGGTGGCTTACAGTGTCAAAGGTTCAGCCTGTTATCATCAGGACAGGGAACATGGCGGTGTGCAGGCAGATGTGGTCTGGAGCTGAGAATGCTCCATCTTACAGGTAACAGGAAGTTGACTGACTGTCACAGAGGGAAGCTTGAGCAAAAGAGACCTCAAAGCCCGCCCCCACAGTGATTCACTTCCTCCAACAAGGCCACACCTCCTAATAGGGCCACTCCCTTTGTGGGCCACTTTCTCTCAAACCACACCCTGAAAGGTGGGTTTGAGTTTATAAGGTGCTTTCTCCCCTAAACCCATGTCAAAAAGCCAGGCAAGGTTGTAATCCCAGCTCAGGGGAGGCAGAGGCATGAGGAGTTACGGATCCTGCTGGCCAGTCAGTATAGATAATCAGTGAGCTCCAGGTTCAATGAGAGACCCTGTCTCAAAAAGCTAAGGCAAAGAAGTGAGTTTAAAGATACACACACACACACACACACACACACACACGTAAAGGCAAGTCATTAGCCTTCTATAAATTAGCGATTTCTGGGATTGGGGGGGTCTGTCCAGGGCCAGCAAAGTCCCAGACATCAGAACATCCAAGGCTCAGTGATACAGGCATGTAATCCCACCTTCTGGGCAGTTGAGGCAGAAGAACCATAAACAAGTTCAAGGCTAGCCACTACCTCAAAATAAATACAAGTTTTTAAAAGGCCTAGAGGTGGATCTCAGTGGTGTATGCTTAGCATACACAAAGGTGTGGCTTCAATTCCCACTGCTGGAACACTAGAACAAAACACATGCTGAACAGAGAGAGCTCCACTGGCCACACCCAGCCACAAGGAAGTCAGCGTGCTCACGTAAGGCAAAAGAATTCCACCGGCTAATCAACACACCAGCGAAGAGAGAATTATGGCAAGGAGCTAGGCCCGCAGGGAGGCCAGGGCTACAATAAAGGAGGTGCCAGAAGATGACACCAGCTAGCATTGGAAGCACCAGATGGTGTGTGAGGGACCCTCAGAGGCACACCAAGACACTCAAACATCTCAGAGTACATTTCCAGGCTTGAATTTGAGTCAAGGTGGTACACAGAGCCTGCCATCCCCCCCCACCCCCCGTTTCTATCTGGATTCATTCCACAGATAAAAACTGGGACCAGAAGAGTAACTGAGGTCCCCAGGGGTGGGGGTGGGGGTGGAGGGAGCCAGTAAGGGGGGGGGGGCATACTCATTCTTCTACTTGTGCCAAAACCAAATTCCAAGGTCTTGGGTGGCCGCTGAGACTCGGAGGTTGGTCGGGAAATAGGCATGCTTGGTATGGAAATGTGCCTGGTATGCACATATGCAGAGATAAGAAAAGACAATCCATTTCCTGTGACCCATTCACCTGCAGAACCCCCCTCATCTGTGTAAACAGAAGGACAGTGTCCCCCCACCTGCTCCAGAGAGCCCCTGGACATGGGGTCCAGCATTTCTCCTCAAAGGAAGAGACAGGTAAGAGATCGTATTCTGCATAGTTCTACGACCCTTACAGAGGACGGTCTCAGTGTAAGCCAGAACCAGATCTTTAACCTACACCCTCCTATAGAGACAGACAGCGTCCATCTGGCCATCTTGTCTAACTGACATCTGGGATGGTCAGGAGGACAGCCACGGCTCCCCTGGGCCACCGTGGGCCTTATTTAATGTCCGCGGGAATATCTCAGCAGGGAGGGCCTCGCATCTGCCAGCTCACTCCATCTGCTAGCCAGACTTGTCTGCCAGACTGCTTCTGGGAGCCAGGAGGACCCCTGGAGAGAGTCCCTGGGCACAGTCCGAGGCGGCGTTTGTTGCTATTGGCCACAAGGGTCCCTTTACGTGCCTGCGTTTTGCTGGAGAAGGGCTCGGTGCCAGCTCAAACTGCCAGCCCCACTCAACAAAGGAGATACCTTATGATCCTAAGTGACACCGGCCTTCTGCTGCCCGAATGAGTAACACCTGTGTGCTTTCTTTACTTTGCCTCCTCTCTCTAGAACACTCTGAACCGCTCCTTACTCATCGGGGGAGAGAGGTCTTGTCCACTCCTAATCCGCCCCTCACTCAAAAGGTATACATCCCCCAGCCTGCTGTCTGCCACCTAAACAAGAGCCTGGTAACAGCAGGCCCCGCCTCTTAGTTTCTACCACCTCCCAGAACGCTCTGCTGGCCACCCAGCCTTCAACGTGTGGACTCTGAGGGCATTCCGGATCCAACTACAATAATCGTCCAGCAACCTATCACTCCGTTTCTGAGCCAGTCTCCCCTTTAAACAGAGAGCTCTCTTCCCAAACACACCCTACACGTCCGTTTGCATAGGGCTGAGCTTCAGGGCCAGGCACGAAGCAACTCACAAATCCCTGGATGAGTGGACAAAATTAAACACAGGTCCCCAGCCTGTGATTCCACCCACCCCACTTGCAGCCACCTGGCCGTCGCCTTAGGTACAATGCTTAAACCCATGTCCCTACCCTGTGATTACAGCCACCCAGCCTTGGTAGTGGGCAGCAATGTCTCTGGAACTATTCTCAGCTCTCTGGCGCCATCTACTGGAAATATGCGGTCATGGCTGAACGGAAAGAGCCTCTTCTCAGGAAAACGTGGGTTATAGTCCCCACCCCATAAATTCCTGTTGGCATTAAAATGATCCAGAGTGTGGTGGGAAGGATTATGACTAGGAACTAGCTCATCCATCCTGGCCCACATTTCCCACGATAAACCCCAATTTCTTCAGCGGCAAATGCCCACAGACATCCGCTGCCTGGTGTAAGTTTGTTAATGGAGGTAATATTCTGGATGCTGAAGGTCCCAGAGATGAGGTGTAATTTGTTTTTAAATTACCATCAATTGCAATTTTACTACATCATCTTTTATGTACGGTTTTCACAGCATCAGCACCACCTCAAAGTTTATTATCCCAGCATGCCCCCACACACACCACATGTGTGAATGTATGTGTGTGCATGTGGGTGTGAGTGTGAGTGTGTGAATGTATGTGTGTGCATGTGGGTGTGAGTGTATGTGAGTGTGTGAATACTGTGTGTGAGTGTGGGTACGTGAGTATCTGGAGGGTGAGTGTGTATTGTGTGTGTAGTGTCTGTGTGCGCATGCGCAGGCAGATATGCGTGCCACGGCTTGCACATGGAGGTAAGAGAACCTCAGGCACAGGTGTCTTCCACTTCTACCTTGTTTGAAGCAGGGACTCCTGGTGCTCCCTGTGGCATACATACTCCAGGCTAGCTGCCCTAGGAGCTTCTGAGGTCTCTCTTGTCTCCATCTCGGCCTCCCATCCCACCCTGGAGCCAGTGGGTCACAGCCACGCGCCACTGTGGTATTTAAACGTGAGTTGTGGAGGTCTGAGCTCGAGTTCTCACACTTGCACAGCACTGGGCCATCCTCCCAGCCCACTCTAGTTCTCCTGCCCCCAAATTGTCTTTAAACTACAGAGGGCATTCTTCCCACCCATCTCACAGCTCTGATGGATGGCCATGGAAAAGCTAGGTGATGTCCTCACAGCCGAGTGTAGAATGGCCTTCACTGTTCTGTGCTTGCTTGGAGGACAGAAGGAAAGACACATCTGGACAGTCTTCTCTCCCGCCGGACAGTTAGGAGCGTGAATGTCCTAGCCACCCAGAGATCATATGATTCTAAAAAGAACTTTTGGTCGAAGGAAGTTTGTCCTCTCAAGCCACTAACAATGCATAAACATTCCTTCTCCAGTAAGCCTCCCTGCCAGGAAATTGAGAGCAGCCAGCTGCTGCCTGTGGCTCTCCAGCAATCGGATGCCCTTTCTCCTGGAGCTCTCTCAAGCTCAGTTTCCACACCCATGAGACATCCACTCAGATGCTCAGGGAACCAACCGCTACGTTACAGCTTTCGAATGAAGCAAGAGTGCGAAAGGCTCGTAGGGCCCCAGATGCCGTTTCCTGTCTCCCCTGTTTCAGGGTTCTGATTTGGCCTCTGGTTCCTCCAACTGCCCCTCAGTCTACATGCAGAGGCAGCTACTGAACCTATGTGTTCCCACTCGCTCTGCCTCACCAAGAGTCCTTAGTGTGATTATAAAAGCTGAACATTAAAGCAAAGCTCAAAGGCAGGAACCAGCACCCCCTTGCCACAACATAACTCCTAACTCGTTTTCTTAGCCTTTCAAACTTTCAAACTTTTGCTGGAGCTCCAGCCAGAGCTCATGACACTCCAGTTTAAGAAAACAATGTAACAACCAGCCTGACTTGTCTTGCATTTCCCAGTAATCAGCTTGTACAACCATAGCTGTAATCTTCGATTATATGATTTTTTTTCATTCCCCTGACCCAGAATAATGCACTTGTGTTTGTGTGTGTGTTATGATAATCATTTTCTGGAAACAGCAAATAGGCTGAAAGCAGTTTCGTAAATGAATATTCACCATAAATGTTGACCACAGCATACGGCTATTGCTTGATAAACAGTGATGTTTGTGGTTCTGTTTGTGATCTGGGTCAGCTGAGATCAGTTGGAGTCAGAGACTTACTCCCTTGTTAAACTCTGTTAAAGGTGCCTGTAAAGCATCCTTCATTCCTTCCCATGCCAGGCTTCCTGAGCTGTGTCATAAAAGAGAGAGCACAGCCCTTTGTTAGGAGTAAAGACAGGGACAGACAGATTCCATCAGGCACTGAGTCAGACTCGCACAGACAGACAGGGACCACTGGAGACACGGGGAGCATGAAGGAGAGAATCCAAGGCTGGCTCACTCTGAGCCTATAACACCAAAGGGGATACTTCAATCTCCTTCTTAATGCAACACTGTAGCAGCAACACTGATGCACTCACTATTGGCCTCTCTGGGGTTGTTATTATTAACGCATAATGAATCTCTAATGCATTAAATCTGTACACTTGCCCGTTCCTTTCTTCTACCCCTAAATACCAGTGAGATTGCTGGAGCCTGGCAGCTGTCTTATGACCATGAGGCAGGCGTGTATGAACAAACTCTCACAGAAGGTGATGCTCTAACAGTACAGCAGAAACTAAGAGATTTTTATGAGGTCAGAAGATTTCCTTCCAGCCCTGTGCTGACTATATCAAAAAACCCCTTTAGATGAGAAAAAACAAAACTTCGAGTACGCTTTTGTTATTTTTCTGTTTTTCCTAATATCTGATAACTTTCAATTTGAAGTCAGTTCTAAGGGCTGGAGAGAGGGCTAAGTGGTTGAGAAAGCTGACTTTTCTGGTAGATAACTTGGGTTGGGTCTCAACACCCTCATGGGGGCTCATAACCACCTATAACCCCAATTCCAAGAATCCCTCACCCTCTTCTAGTTTCCGTGGGCTCCTGCATACACATCAACTCACATAGGCATACACACATACACATAAATAAATAATACAGCTTACAAGTGTGTTTACCGGCTCAGCCAGTAAAGGGGCTTGCTACAAAGCTGATGACCTTAGTTCAAACCCTGGAAGCCACACAGTAGGAGGGGAGAACTGACTCCCACAACATGTCCTCTGAGCATCATTTATTTATATAGCATGGTATATGGACCTCAAATAAAGAAATAAAGAAACGCAATAAAAAATAAATAATAACTGTAATTTTTAAGTGAGATAATAATAGGCGGGCAAGGACTTGGAGATGATGTAACTGAGGAAAGTCACATCTGGGCAGCTGTGTTTCTAACAGAATTTACCTTTGTGTTTCAACATCCTAGAGGCTGCAGGTAGGTTGTTCTGAGATGTAGCAGAAACTAAGACACCGGGGTACTTTCCTGCACCTGCCTATACCTCAAAAGACCTGACATCACTATAACATTGTTTGCTTTATGGTACTGACACCCTTCCCCTTTTGTGAATTTTTCTAGAGGATTATGGAACAAAACACTCTAAAAGTGCTTTTAGATATCTGGCCCATCATGTTTTGTAAGGGGGAAGTGGCCACCTTATACTATCAATATGCCAAACACCTCATAATTGTACAAGCTGCAATACGGAACACACCTTGGGACAGTCTGCTCCAAGTTCTCTTTAAACTATAGCACAAATAAACTTACACAAAAATACAGCATGTCAGAAGGTGAAGTATTCCTCTGGGACTATATAACCCTGATGTGGCTAATGTAGCTACTAGGGAAGATAGTACTATCTGACATTTGGGGGACAATGAATCATGGGGTCTTGAGCTCTACACAAACTAGGGTCCCCAGTGGGAGTGGACAGCCATCACACTGTCCTGTACGTTCACCCTTTTGACATCAGCTCAGCCTGGCGGTGTCATCTGCAGTATTCACAAGCCAGAACCATGCCGTTGAGTTTCAACTGAATCGCTTGATGAACAATTAGGAATCTCACAGCCTGCTGGTTTTGTTTTGGGAAGCATCCATCGCTGCTCTCGGCCTTGGGTTGGACATGCCTATAGTCATGGCTCTTTCTCTGGCAGTCAAGGCTTGTAGTCACAGACCCCCAACAAAAGTCAGGGTCATCCATGATGCAAACAAAATCCGGGAAAGCCAACTCTAATCCAGGAGTCCTTGGGACACTCAGGGATCCAAACACAGCTTACTACTAGCTTCTCCATCATCCCACTGTCCAGTGTGTAAACCATCGAGCCAACCAGGCCCACTTCCTTGAGGGGTTACTTCATCGTTCTTAGTTGTCAAAGTGGTCCACAGTCTTGGAGACAACGCTGATTCCCAAGACTAGCTACAGAGAACAATGAGTCATCCATGCTGTTTCCAGTGTGCCTTGACCTGTTTCTAAGACCAACTGGTGCCTACAACTTACACACTAGGTTTGTTCATCAGTCGCCATGAGTTGAAAGAACTTACTAGAACACAAAATGCGTGGAAGAAACAGCTACAGAGGACCCTCTTTGTGAGAGTCTGCATTGTTTAAGGCATAGAGAATCAGAGCATGATGGCGCATGACAGGAATCCATGCCCTTGGGAGGTAAATGAAGTATCAGGGCCAGCCTCAGCTACACGGTGAGATCAAGGTCAATGAAGGCAGTATAAGATACTCAAAACAAACAAAAGGTTTTTTTTTTTTTTCATTTTAAAAAGGATATATAGAAAAACGTCCACCTTTTGAAAGAATTTTAACTGTTTTTAATCGTGTGGGGAGGGGGTAGGTTCACATGAGTGCAGGTGCCTGGGGAAGCCAGAGGCATCAGATTTTGTGGAGCTATAGTAGTGGTGTTTGCAAGCCACGTGACGTGGGTGCTGGGAACTGAACTGAGGCTCTCTGGAAGAGCAGCATCCCGGGCATCTCTCCAGCCTCTCCCCCTTACTGAGTGGACATCCACGGGAACATCAGGGAAACATATAGCAGGATGTTTGCTACATGCGTACACATATATCTTTTCCTTAGGGAAATGAGCTCAGAGACAAATAACATAATAAATTAGTGCAGCACAGATTTCATTAAATGGAAAACAGAGGTGCTGGCTCCAGAGCGATCATTCTTTCCTTCCCTCTGTAATAAATAGACCTTATGTTCTTTTTCTCCAAACAATCTGTTAATGGATTGCCTTGTTCCAGGACCGTTGTTAGAAGCTACAGATTTCAAATGAGTGGGACCGGAATCTTCTCCTTACCTGGTGGTGGCATAGACTCCTGAGCCAGAGTGGCAACTCAGGAGCACCTGCTCAGGCTTCCGTGACGTCTGAGCCAACCAGAAACTATACGACCTTGTGACGAGGCTTTGCGTCTGCAAGATGAGTTTCATTACAGTGCCCACCTCATAAGGCTAGTCTGCAGAGATTGCGAGCTGTTAAGCACTGTGAAGACTTATTGAGTGTTTTTACTTTTGTTCAATTGATTTAGTTTTTCATTTTTGACGGAATCTTGCTGTTTAACGTCCAGGCTGAACTTGAAATCACCGTATAACCTCAGTTGATCCTGAATTCAAGATCCTCCTTCGTCAGCCTCCTGAGCGCTGTGATTATAGGTGTGAATCACCATGCTTGGCTATGGAGTGTTTTTACATAAGTAAAATAAAGGGGTAGACAGCTCACAGGCAAAGGCAAGCATGTGGTCTGGTAATCCTACTTGTGGGGAAAGTGCCCTGATGCGGATGTATTCTGAATGCTGAAAGACAGAGGTGGATAGCCCCAATCAGGAGGTGGAAAAAACTTTTCAGAAAAAAAGAAAAAAAATGGCGCCAGTTAGTGGTGGCACATGCCTTTAATCCCAGCACTTGGGAGGCAGAGGCAAGCAGATCTTTGTGAGTTCGAGGCCAGCCTGGTCTACAAGAGCTAGTTCCAAGACAGCCTCCAAAGCCACACAGAGAAACCCTGCCTCGCAAAACAGAAACAAACAAACCAAAAAATGGCAAGAGCCTCTGAGACTTTAGACAGTGTTCCATCTCCCCACTGACGGCACAGCCACTGGTGATCAGCAAACGTCTACATCAGAAAGGAGCTGTTGTGGAGCCCCCCCACCCCCACCGGAGACAACAGCCAAGTCTTCCACAAGAGTCCAGGAGGCAGTATGGTCAAGAGATAGACAAAGGGGAGAGGGGCTGAGGAGATGTCTCCGAGATCAAGAGTGCTCGCTGCGCTTATAGAAGACCCCGTTTGGTTCTTTGTGTCCACACTAGGGAGCTCAGAACTGTAATTCCAGCTCCAGGGACTCCCACTCCCTCTGCCGTCCTCATACTCACGTCTACACACACATACACAAAATAAAAAATAAAGTGTGTGTGTGTGTGTGTGTGTGTGTGTGTGTGTGTGTGTGTGTGTGTGTGTGTGTAAGAGACAGAGAGGGAGAGGGAGTTACGAAAGAGAGACAGCATGAAGCCCGGGCATTGGCAATGTCTAAGGAGTTGTCTATTCATGCCCTGCCTGAAAGAAAAGCAAGCCTGATGGATGTAGGTACCAGGACCACCTCTCCTTCCTTCACTTCATGCTCCTGCCTGTGGGGAGGAAGCTTTGGAAGCTCCCAACTAAAGCACGGCTCTCACCCCCCGAGCTTCCTACCCCAACACTACAGCACCAGGCGGCTCAACTCCCGCCTTCCACCTGAGCATCTGAACCTAACTCCAAGCTCCTATAAGCAGTTCAGCTCCTCCCTGCATCCCAGCCCTGCCCTGACTCACTCACCCGTCATCCTTCCCACTCAGTTTCTTCTGTTAAAAACTCCCGCACAAATTAGCTGATGTCCCAAGGAATGACGGGTGAAGAAGGTGGGGGGAGGGGCGAGAGTGAGTAACCAGAAACACTGTCCACCACCGATGTCTGTCGTGTCCCCAGAACTCCTTCCCTGGGTGAAATCGCTGATCCTCATCAGAAAGAGGTACTCCGGGCAGATTGCATCTGGAATTTGGTGATTACGGTATTGCAAGCTGGGACCTGCTGAGTGTACCCAGGGAGCTTCTTGCCTTGGGTGCAATGGATTTACAAGATTCCCACACCCCAATTAATAAAGGGATTGTTTCAGAGCCAACTTTGTTCATGGAGTTCTCCAAACACGTGTTCTGCATGAACTCATTCACCAAAGCCCTGGGGCCATGGTTCTGTGTAACTGTAAGCTAGGCCCCCTCAGCATTTTTTTTTAAATAACTGAGCCCAAGACCCACAGAGGTAATACCTGGGCGCCTTCCATCCTCTCCTGTCCTGGATATTGGCGAGCAGAAAAACACGTTCACACTCTGTCTCAAGAGTACACTTTGTGAACTATGATCTCTGGTCCTGCAGTTCTACAAATGCAGTTTCCGTGCAGGAGCTGAAGCTTCCCCTAGGCCTGGGCAGAAGCCAGAAAGACGTACTGAGTCAGGAACTGCGAGACAGGAGCCACAGAGCCGTGTTATTGTTATTGTGTGTGCCCCAGTTCTAAAGGCCCATCTTGCCTTGCGGCTCGTTACCAGCCTGCCGCTCCCACTCAACTATGCTATTGGAGAGAATGCGAACAGCCACGGAGGCTATGGAAGACCAGTGCACCTTAGCACTTACCTGGTCTGCCTGAACACACCCCTGCGCCTTTCTTCAATATTCTCCAGGCAGAGTCTTCATGTTCGCTCTATCCCGCATCCTGAGTTCTCTCAGACTTTCAGAAATTGCTAGTTTTAAAAATGATTTTTATACATGGCTTTAAAAAAAATATGAAGTCAAAACTTTTTTTGTTTGTTTGTTTGAGGAGAACCATGGGAGATGGCAAAGGTAGCAAGTGAGCGTCTTAGGGGCATGAGGACCTAGTCCCTTGGAACCCACTAAAAGGTGTGGCATATACTTGTAGTCCTCGCACTGGGGAGGCAGAGACCAGGAAGGTGCCTAGGGCTCACTGGCCGGCCAATCTAGTCTACTTGGAAAGTTCCACACCAATGGTATGCACGGCCTCAAAAAAACAAGGCGTAGAGCACTCGAGCCACACTCCGGAAGTTGTCCTTTGGCCTCTTAATGCATGCTTATGAACACACGTGTGTGTGCGCTTGCACACACATGCACAAGCGTGCACTCATGCGCACACACACACACACACACACACACACACACACACATACACACAAGAACAACTGTTCTGAGGAGCACAAAGCATGAAACCCTTCTGATGATTTGGACAAGATGCCCAGTCCTGTTGCGCCAGTAGGAAATGGTGCAGACAGACTCCAGAAAGAGGGTCGCATTGCATTCACTCTAGAAGCAGAGCTGGAACAGATGGGCGTCTGACTGTGAGATCACAGGGTTCAGGTCCAGTGACTCATTTCCTCCCAAAAAGCTTGACCTCCGAAAGATGCTACAGCCACCCCTCAACAGTGCCCCTTAGCTGAGGGTATGAAGATATTCAAACGCAAGACCCTACTGGGGCTCACTGCACACTCAAGCCACAGCCTCCGAGCATGGTAAAACCACAGGTGAAGTACAGGAAGTTACCGATGGTGGAGGAGGTGTGACGGGACTGTGGCATGCTGTCATTGATTTATGTGTGAGAAGGAGCTCGGCTGTCTCCCAGTGCCCCCACATGTCAGTGTTGTGACACAGCAATGGCCCTGGGGTGAAATAGGTGCCTCTTCAAAGCAACTTTTCTCCTTGCTGGGGCTCAGGGGGGTCCAGGTTGCATTAATCTTCTGTCTTTATAACAAAGCTTCCTCCGGGATCACAGGCAGATGGAGAGGCAGGCAGACGGATGGCTATGAGTGGGCTTTGTTCTGCTCACAAGTGGCCAGACACGAGTATACAACTGGACCTCAAGTGTATGGGGACCTGGCCTCCACATGCCCAGACGGGGAAGAGAGCCAGTCTGAAACTGGAAATACTGGAACTTGGAACAACCACCGCTGCACAACAGAGGGGTCAGCTAACACAAACACCAAACACAGCTAAGGGGATTGACCAGGGCTGTTTTGACATATGGAGTTCATATAGAAAACAGCAGTGTTAACCCGTGGTGACATTTTGTTTGTGGGTCAACAAATAAAGCTTACCTGAAGATCAGAGTGTGTAACTAGCCACCTAGTTAGCCATAGAGGCCGGGCAGTGGTGGCACACACCTTTAATCCCAGCACTTGGAAGGCAGAGGCAGATGGATCTCTATGAGTGAGTTCAAGGCCAGCCTGGGCTACACAAGATTGATGACACCTAAAAGAGAAACAGAGCTCTCACACCTTTGATCCCAGCACTTGGGAGTCACAGGCCTTTAATCCCAGTACTAGGGAGGTGGAGACAGGAGTAATATGGCTGGGTAGAGAGAGGAATATAAGGTGGGAGGAAATAGGAGCTCAGAGCATCCAGTCACAGGATTCCCAGAGACAGGATCTCCCAGTCAGCCTGAGGGTTCAGTAGAATAAGAACCAGCGGCTGGATGCTCTGCTTCTCTGATCTTTCAGCATTTACCCCTATATCTGACCCGGGGTTTTTATTATTAAAACCAATTAGAAATCACATTGCAGTTACCCCACATATACGCTCACACACAAAGCCACCCCAAAACACATAGGGCCATGTGGTCATAATTCTTGGCACAGGCCTGTTAAATTCTATTGGGATTTCCTCTAGCTTGCCCAGGACTGAGAGCCCCTAATGGACACAGACAGAAAGGATGTCTGTGAAAGAAGATGGACCATAAACTAAATCACAAATAGAAACACAGACACAGAAGCAAAAACCAAAGGAGGAAGTGTGTTCCCACTGTCTGCCTCATCTTTTTCCAGAATCTCTGTCTCTGTCCCATGGATAGGACATGTTGAAAGGTCTCAGCTCCAGGTTCAAGAGGGACGCTGAGCCAGACTGTTGGGAGTGAGGAGTTTATTAGAGAAGTTATTAATGTCATGGAAACAGAGACAGATATCTAACACATGGTGAGGACTGTGAAAAGAGGAACGGGACCTGTGTGGTGGAAGGGAACTCTCGGCTTACAGAGATCTGAACCCTGAGTGGCTTCACAGTATCATAAGCCTGTATCTGGGCTCTCTGATGCCAGGCAAGAGGCAAGGAAGGGGATGGAGAGTCAGATGGACCATTAGTGGGGCCAATCTTGTACAGGCCTCCCACGGATAATCACAGATGCTAAGGGTTCAAGGAAGCACACCGTGCCTAGAAGACAGTACCCCACGAGTGATCAGGATTAACCTTCAGACAAGTGTGGACACACGAAGGATGTGCCCAAGCTAAGAGAGGTTGAAAGCAGCCCCTCCCATCCTGCACTCGGGGTAGGTACTTTCCTGAGTACTACTCTATACTGGCACCGGGGAGCAGCAAGGAAGTGGGCAGCAGGGTTTCCCTGCTCGCACTGGAGTCCTCCCTAGGGATGACCCTTGGATATTAACATACATGTGGCTAAGTCAGTTTGGCTTCTAGCATCTGTGGCGTGTGCCTAGCCTATCTATGGCCACTGCCTGGGTCATCCTCACTGAATGATACCCTGGGCAGAGGAGATAGCTCAATGGGTAAGAGCAAATGGTGAGGACCTGAGTGTGGATGCCAGCACCCATGTAAAACTACAGGTGTGGCCATACACGTTTATAACCCCAGAGCTCCGTGCAGTGGAGACAGGAGGATGGCTAGGGTTTGCTGGCTCAAGCTGGCATTTGTAGGCTAGCAAGAGAAGCTGACACAAGAAAATAGGGCCACTTGATACCCTCCTCTGTCCTCGGCCCATGGAGACACACACACACACACACACACACACACACACACACCACAAATAAAATAAAGGAATCCCTAATTGTCATTTACTCTAAGGCTTTCCACACTTGAAATGTCCTTATCTCCACTTGAGAACAGTGGCAGGACCTGCATCAAGAACCACAGCAATTAAACGAATCGTCACAGGACCTATCTAAGAATGGTGCCTGGCATGGAAGTGTCTCTCAATAAGGATAAACTCCAATGAGGCTTTGCTCCCAAGCATGAATAGTGAGTGTCCCAGAGACGAGCCAGTTGGCTAGAGCAGCTGCTGAGTCCCCATGGTGACTTAATTCCAGATCTTGACACTGGCCGTGAGCTCTGAGCAACAGAAGCAGCCAGAGGATAACAGGCTAAGGGATGCTACCTTGACCATGGCTAGCCAGACAGGACCACTGCATCCAGACAAGTTTACTCCCCTCTGAAATGGGCAGACACTCGGTTCCGGCGGTAGAGTGGGTCCTTGGAGCTCATTCAACTGTGGAGAAATATTTAGATCCAATCTAAACCACACCAGATGGTTTGGCTCTTGTGGTAGATCAACAGGATAAGTGAACTTGGTGTAAATAAAGCTGTATTAAATACTCTCTCTTCCTGTCTTCCTAATTTTTCAAAGTAAAAGGCTCTGAGTCTAAATTTCTCGTGGGATGACCTCATGCTTTCCGGGTTGTTTGGTAAATAACTCGCATTAGTCCTCTCATATGTGTGTGAGGATAGTGTGGCCAAGGCTCCATCCACATACTGGAAATAAAGTCCCCATCCATGGATGCAGGAGGCTGGTCTGGGAGTTGCAGATGAGTCTTAGGGAAACAGGATACTATTGTAGCTCTCACCTCAAAGGGAAGAAGAGAGATTTTGTTCTGGAGCCCTAGATGAGTGACTATACCCTGGGAACATAAACTCAAGTTTCCCCAAATTCTGTGTGTAACAGTTTAAGTTTTTATACGAACACAACAAAAGAAAATCATAAACCAAGATACCCTTCAAAGGCATCAGTGGGAACAGAGGTGGGCAAGTCATAGCAAGGTAGGGTGATCTCTGTTATGGGCCTCAGGCACTGTCTAGTGGGGTCCTTTTGGAATGGTTGAAGCTAGTGGTTTGCTAATTCATTTTCAAAGTTCTGACGGACATAAAATTAGATCAGACACAGAGGTAGGCACTGAATGGCTCTCAGGGTTAGACTAAACGTATGCCAAAATAATTTGATTTTAGTCATTGTGGAATCGTTAACCCGGGCGTGGCTGTTTTTTGTTTGTTTGTTTGTTGTTGTTGTTTTGTTTTGTTTTCTGGGAACTTCAGTTCACAATAATCGCTATATATATATATACACTCCCATTCCACTTCATTCAACACACCAGCCCCTTGGATACTTAGCTGGTTACGTCACTGGCGAAGCCCCTCACACATTGTGCGAGCAGTCACACATTAAGAGCTGTCACCAGGCAAGCATCAGAGGCATTAGCAGGGCCAGGGTGAGTCACTCCTGGTCGCTACACTGCTCTGCACAAACCATTGATTGCACTCATGCTTAGAACCTTCTAGACGGATTTCAAAGGTATTTGGGTGCTGCCAGAAGTGTTCCCCCCGGAGGCTTGGGTGCTGGAGTAGTTGGTTCCCACTTGGAGGTGCTGTATGGGGAGTCGGCACGGCTTCGCTGAAGGAATTATGTGTGGGAGCCCACAGTGACTCTGATCCATCTTGAGTTAAGGTCAGAGAGTTCAAGCTTGGTTTTTGCTCCTCAAGGCAGAATAACAGGATGCTTGGCTAAAGGCACGATTACTAGATGTTTTGAGGATTAAGGAGGTGGTTGCACATGTTTGTTCCTGGAACCATGGAAAGGAAGTCTTTTGTCCTCCCCTTTTACGTTGGTTGTGAAAGGGGTATAAGAAATAAATCCAGGGCTTCTGCGGTATTCGCTGAGAGCCCTCCTGACTCTGTCTTCTGTCCTTTGTCTCTTTCCTTCTGTCTCAGTCTTCACTCCCCTTTTCAGGTACCTCTTGACAGGTCGCTGACCCTGACGATTATATCAGTGGTGGGCAGGCTTCACAAAGTCATAGCCTCGAGTGACCACCAGACCTCTGCCCCTACCTGAAGGGGCAGGTGAGTGTCCGAGATCCTGGCTGGAGAACCCTGCTCTCCAGCTCCTAGTCCCTGCCTCTCCCCAACCCATGGCACATCCAGAAACCAGGCAACAGCACCTGGTCTGCCCCCCTGCCCATCCCCCTGCCACCTCACCAGAGACCATCAGACCTCCTCCCCTTCCTGAAGGGCAGGTGAGTGCCTGAGATCCAGCTGGAGAGCCCTGCTCTCTAGGCTCTAGTTCCCATCCTTCCTGACACACAGCATCGCACCGCCCCCACCACCAGGGAGCAGCACCTGCTCCACCAACCACACCAGTAACCACCAGAGCCACAGGCCCCACCTGTACTGACTGGAGGAAGAGACAGATGGGTAGGCAGCAGTGCAAGAATGCATTCAGCAACACAAAGAACACTATGGCACCACCAAAAACCAGTGCTCCTACATCAGCAGGACCTGAAGAACCCAACACAAAGGAAGAAGAAGGAAACAATCTTAAAAAATAAATTTATGAAGATGGAGAGCCTTAAAGAAGAAGTGAAAAATTCCCTTAAAGAATTGGAGGAAAAGACAAATAAAAAATTGGAAGGAAATCGATAAATCCCTTAAAGAAAGCCAAGAAAAAAAACAATCATATAAGTCCAAGACTTGAACATTGAAATAGAGGCAAAAAGAAAACACACACACACACACACACACACACACACACACACACTCCACAAACTGAAGGATTTTTGGAAATGGAAAAGATGGGTAAATAAACAGGGGCTACAGATGCAAGCATAACCAACAGAATGCAGGATCTGGAAGAGAGAATCTCAGGTGTTGAAGATACAATAGAGGAAATAGAGTCATCACTCAAAGAAAATGTTAAATACAAAATTCTTAACACAAAACACCCAGCAAATCTGGGACACCATGAAAAGACCCAAACCTAAGAATAATAGGGATAGAAGAAGGAGAATAAGTACAGCTCAAAGGCACAGAAAATATATTCAGCAAAATCATAGCTCCTGACCAAAAGAAGACTATACCTATGAACTTACAAAAAGCTTCAGAACACTAAATATACAGAACCAAAAAAATAAAAATCCCCTCACCATGTAATAATCAAAGCACTAAACATACATAATAAATAAAAAAACACTAAGAGCCACAAAGAAAAAGGACCAAGTAACATATAAAGGCAGACCTATCAGAATCACATCCAAATTCTCAGTGGAAAGTCTGAAAGCCAGAAGGTCCCGGACAGACATTTTGCAGACACTAAGAGACCACGGATGCCAGCCAAAGTACTATACCCAGCAAAGCTTTCAATCACCATAGATGGAGAAAACAAGCTATTCCATGACAAAGCCAAATTTTAACAATACCTATCCACATAACCAGCCCTACAGAAAGTACTAGAAGAAAAACTCCAACCCAAGGAAGTTATCAGCATCCACAAAAACATAGGCACCAGATAACCTCACACCAGCAAACCCCAAAGGAGAGAAACACACAAACACTACCACTACCAACAACAAAACCAAATATAACAGGAATTAACAATTACTGGCCATTAATATCTCTTAATATCATTGGTCTCAATTCACCTATAAAAAGACACAGGCTATCAGAATGGATAAGAAAACAAGATCCATCCTTCTGCTGCATACAAGTAACACACCACAGCTTCAAAGACAGACATTACCTCAGAGCAAAAGGTTAGGAAAAGATTTCCAATGGAATGGACCTAAGAAACAAGCAGGTGTAGCTATCCTAAAGTCTAACAAAACGGACTTCAAATTAAAATTAATCAAAAGAGACAGAGAAGGTCATTTTATATTCATCACAGGGAAAATACATCAAGATGAAGTCTCAATTCTAAATATCTATGCCCCCAATACAAGGGCACCCACGCTTGTAAAAGAAACAATACTAAAGCTTAAATCATACATCAACCCACACACACTCATAGAGGGAAACTTCAACACCCCACTCTCACCACTGGACAGGTCTGTCAGACAGACACATAACAAAGAAATAAGGGAACTAACCTGTTGTGACTCAAATGGACTTAACAGACACCTATAGAACATTCCACCCAAACACAAAGCAATATACCTTCTTCTCACCATCTCATGGAACCTTCTCTAAAATCTACCACACACTTGGTCACAAAACAAATCTCAACAGATACAAGAAAAAAAAATGGAATAAACCCCTGTATCTTATCAGATCACCACGGCTTAAAGTTAGAATTCAACAACAACACAAACTCTAGAAAGCCTACAAACCCACAGAAACTGAATAATGCCCAAATTAATCACGCCTGGGTCAAGGAAGAAATAAAGAAGGAAATTAAAGATGTACTGGAATTTAATGAAAATGAGTGTACAACATATTGAAACTTATGGGACACTATGAAAACAGTACTTAGAAGAAAGTTCATAGCACTTAGTGCCTACATGAAGAATGTAGAGAAATCTCATACCAGGGACTTTAACAGCATACATGAAAGCTCTATAACAAAAAAGAAGCAACCTCACCCAGGAGGAGTAGATGACAGGAAATAATCAAAGTGAGGGCTGAAATCAAGAAAAAATAGATACAAAGGTAACAATAGAAAGAATCAATGAGACAAACAGTTGGTTCTTTGAGAAAATAAACAAAATAGACAAACCCTTAGCCAAACTAGCCAAAAGGTAGAGAGAAAATATCCAAATTGACAAAATCAGAAATGAAAAGGAGGACCTAGCAACAGACATTGAAGAGATCCAGAGAATCTTCAGGTCATACTTCAAAAACCTGTACTCCATGAAATTAAAATATTTTAAAAGAAGTTGACACATGTGTTCCTCCCCTGGGCTCTAAGATTATTGAAATAATGGACCCCAAGGAATTGAATGGCCTCTGCTGAAGCCTTGTGACATCCTGAGGAGGGGCTTGTCTCCCAGAAAGGGATCTCACACAGTTCTCACTCTCCTCTGTTGACTTCTCAGATCACTCTGGATCTAGGTAAGGAACAAACAGCTGAACGGGTTTCTGACCTGGAACATTCATATGCTTTGCTTTCCTTTTAAAATTGCAGTGGATAGGGCTGAGGGATGGCTCAGTCATTAAGAGAACTCCTGCTTATCTGAGGACCTGAGTTCAGTTCCCAGCTCCCACACTGGGCAGCTAGTTAGTAACCACCCTTAACTCCAGCTCCAGGAGATCCAACAGCTTAGTCCGCCCCCATCAGGCACACACATGCAAGTGCATATGTTACACATGCACACCCACACACATAGTTCAAAATAAGAAAGTTCAGTTGGAGAAAGACTTGTCACACAAGCATTGAGGAGCTGAGTTCAATCCCCAGATTCAGAAAAAAAAAGACAAAACATGCCTGCAACCCCAGCGCTGAAGAGATAGAGATGAGAAGATAATGGAGCTTATCAAACCACCAAATCTGTAATCGCCAGGGTCAGTAAGAGACCTCATCAAAAATAAATACATAAATACATAAACAAATAAATAAAGTGGAAAATTATTGAGAAAACACAACTAGGGTTGACCTTTGACCTCAACATGTGTGAGCGTGCACACACACACACACACACACACACACACACACACACACACACACACACACACGGCAGCAGCCATCTTCTCTGGGAGCCACTTACAAGTTTCAGGCACTGAAGCTCAGCCCAAGCTTGGCCTCCAGTAGCTGGCTATGAAGTGGGTAGACCAGTTAACCAGTCGCCCCCTCCCTCTACTCGCTAACGACCTCCTGTGTCCATTAGCTTCTCCCTTCCGCTGCCGGGTGCCACTGGGACCAGACCTCCACCGGTCTTCACCGAGGTCACTTAGCTTGCTGTGGCTCTGGACATCCAGACAGGTAGACTTGTTGGCTTGGATTGTGTTTTCTGCTAAACCAAACCCAAGGGCACACCGTGAGTGGGGAGCTGACAACCCAGCATGACTATCACTTGTATTTTCTGCACGAGTTTCATTCACAGGCAGTCTGCTGAAAACCTGGGAGACCTAGGGTTATTTCACACAAAAAGAAGAAACGTGCTGATTTTTTCAGCTTGGAATGGATCGATTTACCAGGGCACTCCTTGGTCAAGCAACTGCTCTGACAGACTTCAGGCACCAGGCTGGTGGCTGTGTTCAGTTCCAATTAGCCCCAAGGAGACCTTCCTTCTCGGGTGATGGCAGCGATAACCACTTTTCCTCAGATTCTGTCCACAGCTAAGGTGCAAAAGAGGGCAGGCGATTCTGCAGAAGGCTCTTTTCTGAGGAACTTACGTCTGGCTGCTGGATTCTGGTCCTGGGGTCATTTGTCTGAACAATTTCACATCACCTGAAATTGATTCCTTCCCAGGGACGGAGAGATGGTTGAGCAGATAAGGGCTCTTGCTGTACGTGCAGGAGAACCTGAGTTTGAATCACCTGTACCCACATGAAAAGCCAGGCATGGGCATGTACAGGCCTGTGACCCCAGCTCTAGGGACAGAGACCGGAGGATCGATGGAGCTTGCTGGCCATCAGCCTAGTCCAGGTTCAATAAGAGATCCTGCTTTAAGGGGACAAGGTAGGGCATGGTAGCACAGGACACCTGATGCTCTCCCGTGGCCAGGGTGTGTATATACATACCTACACACACATGTGCACATACAACACACATATACACACAAGGAAATTCATTCCTTAATTATTGATGTCACCTATTAACCCAGTAACATACACTTAGTGGACCCATTCTCCTGACCCTAACTAATCCTCTACAGTCTTGTCCTAGTACTCCTCAATACACAGCACACCTCCCCAGAAGTCCTCCTACATCTGCCCTCCTGTCCTGGCATTCTGGTCTGGTTCTGCCCTTTGCTCTCTACTTAGCATTAGCTGCTTAATGCTGCTTAAGCCAGACTCCCCAGTAACAAGTCCCGTGGTTCCCACACCAGCATACTGAGCTGCAGTCAAGTTCAGTGATTACCGAATGGGAAAGGAGATTAGCAACGAATCAAAATCTTAAGGAAACCATTTGTGGCTCACAAAAAAGAATGCCCTGCACACACCACATTACCCTTGCAGTGTAGGATGCCAAGTGGCGCCAGATCAAATACCATTGACCCGGGAAGGCGATGGAAATGGAGTGACTCTCAGTGGCCACTTGTCTCCATAGCGGGGTGTCCCGGTTTCACAACTGTTGCTGCGGTAAAGTACCTGGACAAAAGCAGTGTAGTGGAGAAACGGCTTTTTTAACTCACAATTTCACATTACACTCACGGATTCAGGAAAGTCAAGGTGGCTGGAACTTGAAGCTAGTGACATCATACCTACAGTCAAGACCGTAGAGCAATGGACTAATGCTTGTCTGCCTGGGCTGGGCTCATGCTCATGCTCTCCTGTTCTACACAGTTCGTGCACACACACACACACACACACACACACACACACACACACACACACACACACCTCAACAATGACAACAATGATAAATCAATAAAATTTCAAGTCATTTGAGCATGAGAATTTGCATTTCTGAGTACCCGATTCTATCACACCTGTTTTGCCCCAGCGACACATTCAGTCTTGACAACTTAGGAGACCTACAGGAATTCGTTATCCCCTGCACTCGCTGGTAAGGACTGCTGTAACAAAATGCCACAGACAAGGCGACTAAACAACAGAAACATATTTTTCTCGCCTTTCTGAACGCTGGGAGTCCAGGAGTAAGTTCTAGCAGTGTCCCCTCTGATTCTTCCTTCAGCCTGTAGTTCTGCCTTCAGCCTGTAGATGGCGGTCTCCTCCCTGGAACCTGTGTGCAAGCGCTCTTCCCTCTTCTGACAAGGATTACTTACCATCTCTTGTTGCTCTACCTAGCAAAAGCAACTTAAGGAAGGAGGGGTTTGTGTGGGCTGTTAGTTTGAGGCTGCATCGTGGTGGGGAAGGCTCGTGAGGCTGTGGCGCACATTGCATCTGCACTCGGGATGTAGAAGGCACACAGGAAACGGGACCAGACAGATTATAAAGCCCCAAGGTCCACATTCAGTGATCTACTTCCCCCAACAAAGCACTTCATCCGGAAGATCCTGTGACCTTCATAGTGCTACCAGCTGGGGACAGCATTTCACCATGTGAACCTGTGGGGGGTGTTCACTTTCAAACTGCAACATGCGGAAACCAAATGCGTTTGATTAGAGGTTACAGCCACGACTTAACTTCGTTATTCCCTTCAGGAATAAGTAGTCTTATTCTCGGGTACTTGGTGTCGAGATTTCAAAACATGAGTAATAAGAAGGGGCTGGGGTGTGACTCGGTTCGTAGCATGTCTGCCTAGCATGCACAAAGACAAAGACCTGGGTCTGATCTCCAGCACTTACGTTACCCAGACATGCTAGTACACATCTGAACTCAGCACTGGCCAGATGGAGGCAGGAAGTTCAAGGTCATTCTCAGCTACACAGGGAGTTCAAAGCCAGCCTGGGCAACATGATCCCACCGTGTGTGTGTGTGGGTGTGTGTGTGTGTGTGTGTGTGTGTGTGTGTGCACGCTCACACACACGTACACGTTTAATATCAATGGGGAAAATAAAGTTCATATATTCAACTGCTACACAGTAGCCAGGAACTAACTCTGTTCTCCTGTCCCTTAATCTCATATCACAAGACATCCCCCAAAGGCCTGATTTTTCTTGTATGCAGTATGACAAGTGGATAGCATCTGTTACCACAAGCCCTCATAGATCAGAATAAACCAGCCTGCTCACTTGAGGGTCTGATCCAACCTAGACGATTGGCACCAGTTAAGATCTAACCTGCTGAGTTGAAACACCTGTGGCAGACACTGCCAGTTCCCTGCCCTCCCTAGCTTGGCAATCCCAGGTCCTAAAGTTAATACAGGAGACTTCCAAACAACATCTATTCTGTTAATTAACCCCAAAAGTTTACATGGGCCAGATCGTCAACTTCTTGTCAATGATTGGCTCCTAAATCTAACTGGTGCTCTGACAACCACCACGCAATTTACGCTGCATGTTACATCGGAGGTACTGGCTCCAAGTTCGGGGGTGCCCCATTCATCTATTCCAAATAGCCGCCTTTCACTACTTCTGTTCTCAATAAAATCAATGCCATTGATGTAAGTGAAGGGAGACAGGGGCTGTAATAATTAGACCTTCCCACCAAAACGCTTCCTTCCCCTAGAACCAAGCATTCTAGAAACGATGGGAAATACACCAGGGACAGGCTGGAAAGACGGTTCAGCGGTTAAGCGTACATACTGCTCTTGCCGGAGGCCCGAGTTCCAAGCACCCTTATAAGGTGGCATACAACTTACCTGTAACTCCTGCTCTGGGGTAGAACCAGTGTCCTCTTCTGAACTCCATAGATACCTGCACTCATTTGTCACATATCCCCTCCCAACACACACACACACAAAGACACACAGACACATACACACAGACACACAGACACATACACACACATACACACACACAGACACACAGACACATACACACACAGACACACACAGACACACACATACACACACACACATACACATACACACACACACATACACACACAGACACACACACAGACACATACACACAGACACACAGACACATACACACACAGACACATACAGACACACACACACATACACATACACACACATACACACACACAATTTTAAAAATCACTCTTTTTTAAAAAAGAAATATACCACTGAAATAAGTCAGATGTATAGCTTTTTTACCCAATTCTCTCTCCTCTCTCTCTCTCTCTCTCTCTCTCTCTCTCTCTCTCTCTCTCTCTCTCTCTCTCTCTCTCTCTCTCTCTCTCTCCACCTGATAATTTGAGTAAAAATGTCTCAAAGAGGGGATAGGATTTTACTCCAAATCTAGAGAGATGGCAATGCGGGTAATACATTCTCTCCGCAGCCATGCTTGAGAGAGCGGCATCTGGGGCTGGACGGCAGCCATGGCACTGAGTGACCTGGACCGGAAGGCACTCACTCTTCAGTGACAGACAGACTACTAAGGAAGAAGGGCCACCTGTAACCATATGGAGACTTCTTTTTAATTAGGAAAGCTTGGCTGATAGCTTAGGCTTGTTCCTAACTAGCTCTTATAACTCAAATTAACCCAATTTCTATTAATCTATGTTTTAGCCCATGGCTTTTACCTCTATTCCATTTTGTGTGTCTGTCTTATTCTACATTTGTCTGGCTTCTCCATCCTTCTTCCCAGCACTCTCTCTGTTGTGAAAATCCTGCCTAGCTATTGACTGTCTAGCTTTTCATTAAGCCAATCCAAGTGACACACATTCACAGAGTACAAAAAGACTATTCCACAACAGCAGGTAGAGTAGGTGGGCTCAGAAGGTCTTGAACTATGTCTTGTGTTATTAAGGTTATTAAGAATTATAGCAGCCCATGATAGTATTTCGGGGCGGGGAGAAATGGGTCAGTGCCAGAGGAAAGCTATCACACAATGGAAAAGTCAGCTAATCAAACAATGTTGCGTAAGGGGAACATAGGGTATCTCAAGAGTATGGGAGACCAGAACAGGGTGGCCTTGGGACTGATAGCCAGAGCCGGTTAGGGTGGGAGAGTTGGGTTCTCAGCATCTGCAGCTCCCCCAAGGTTCTGGCCCCAGGCCAGCACTGGCTCTGCCAAGCATGTTCCTGGTTTTAGAGAAGGAACCGTGTTCCTCCTCCATTATTGGGGCCTCAGGGAAAGCCTTGGATCAACAGCCCAGCTCTCAACAACTGAGCAACGCCACTTGAGAGGTGTGTGTGGCTCAGATCGAGTGGATTCAGGGCATCTGTTGTTCACTGGGAATTTTGCATTGAACACACTGATTACCAGCCCACTGTGGTAGGGAGTTCAGTCCCCCAATTCTCCTCTCTGTAGGCACATGTAGGAAGGAGCACGTGTCCCCTCAGGCATACCACACACATACACACATACATACACACACACACACACACACACACACACACACACACACACACACACACAGATTTAACTGAAAACTAAAGTAGCCTCCACTCATCTCTCCATTAACCATAGAAATTGGAGGAGGGGTGTAGTCAGAGTGAATATCCCACTACAGAGGAAGAAATAAACAATTGAACCTGTAGCTAATTTCTAAGCGTCCCCCTGCAAACTATAACAGTGAGCTCACTTTCAGAGGCTTCAAGGCCAATTTTAATAAAACAAACAAAGAAAGGAATTATGTAAATATAACTCACACACACAGAGACTGACTTGGGAGGCAGCAATGGGAACTAACCCAGATAGATGTTCACTCGGGCTTGCCATGCCCTTGCCAAGCCCTCAGACTCTGTGTTCGTAAACTCAGCTGCTCACTCAAGACCTCTGGGCTTAGTGCAAATGAATTAAAGTGCCATGCAGCTCATTTGACCATTAGTGAGGTTTTAAAATAATTAAGTGTGAAGGCGACTGATTAAACCCTTTCTGAGCTGTTGTAGCTGTTTAGGAATTATATAAAGTTCCATATTAATGAGCGTCCTCGGTGACTGCAGGTTAGCTGGGAGATATTTATTAAGAGGGAATATTTATTAAGAGGGATATTTATTAATACGTGACAGTGGCTGTGACGTCCTTTTGTCTTCCACTTGCTGACAGCTTTGGGGGGAGCTCCACGGGAAGGCCGAAAAAAATTAATATACTTTATAGCATTTTACAAAGAGGATGATAATTTTGTCCCGTTGGGTCCTCCCACTAATCCTGTGAGTGTGGTGGGCTGCTGCTATCCTCTTTGTCTTTTCAGAAACAGACAGGAAAGTGCCAGGAATAGCAAGGTTGGAGCTATTTGCTTTTTACTCTTTCACTCTTAGCTCTTTGAGGAGCCCACCGCCCAGTCCCCAAATAAACACATGGAGACTTATTCTTACTTTTGAGTGCCTGGCCTTAGTGTGGCTTGTTTCAAGCCAGCTTTTCTTAACTTAAGCTATCCCGTTCTTTTGCCTCTAGGCTTTTATCTTTCTCTATTCTGTATACCTTTCTCTCCTTCTTACTCCATGGCTTGCTGTGTAGCTGGGTGGCTGGCTCTGATGTCCTCCCCTCCTTCTTCTTCTCTTGCTCCTCCATCTTCTCTTCCCAAATGTCTCTTCCTCTTTATCCTCTCTGCCTGCCAGCTCCTCCTATCCTTTCTCCTGCCTCACTATTGGCCATTCAGCTCTTTACTAGACCAATCAAGTGTTTTAGGCAGGCAAAGTAACACAGCTTCACAGAGTTAAACAAATGCAACCTAAGAGAGTGAAACACATCTTCACATCATCAAAACAACGTTCCATATGTAACATATCATAAAATATAATAATAATATAACAAGGAGGTGTACTCAGGTACTCTGGCTCACTGACGCCCCCCCCCCCCGGTTCAGGGTCCTTCCATAATGTGGGTTTTCTCTGCCACTGTTGCAAGAATTCCTTCCCTGGGGAGATACAAACTAGCCCCTCCTCATAAGATCCCAAGGGCACAGTGTAATTCCACCAAGATGCACTAGGGAAAATAATGATGGCATCGCCTAGTCCTTTTGATGTTATTATTACAAATCCGTTATGGCTGGACTTAAATGGCAGTTCACCAAAACCTGAGAAAAGAACCTCAGTTGTGGACTTGTCTCACAGTGGTTGACCTGAGAGCATCTCTCAGAAAAAGTGTCACGCCTGTTAGTTAACATAAAAAAGGACCTAGCCCACCATTCCCTAGGCAGAGGGCCCAGAGTTAAATGACAGGAGGGAGCTGTGTGAAAACTTGAGTTCCTGCCTCGACTTCCACTCTGGGATGGACTGGAACCTGGATGTGAGACAAATAAATGTTTTCTTCCCTGTGTTGCCTTTTAAACCGCAGTGACAGGAGTGAAATCAGTCTCATTTTTGTACAGATCTATGTACATAGTCCAAGTCTTCCCAGATCCATGCTGCTAGTTCCATTCTTTCTATGAACGTTTACATTTCAGCACAGTTTCCTGATTTGTAGGAAAATGTTGTCTGCAATGGTTCAGGGCCTCACAATTCCTGGCATAAATGAGGAGGCGGCATTATTAGTTCGCATTAGGGAATTCCATATGGGGCAGGGCTCTGTGTGAGAACTCAGTTGCTGAGATGGCATGAAGATCCAAGGTCCCTGTGTGTCCTCCGTGAGTTTCAAGTTGTTTACCCCTTCCCATGCTCAGCTATAATCTCTGAGAACCCATGTCTTCACAATGATGTCCGAGTCTAGTGAGTTTGTGTGTGTGTGCACATGTGTGTACATGCGTGCGTGTATGTGTGTGTGCATGTGCATGTGTGCATGTGTATGTGTGTGTGCATGTGCATGCATATGTGTGTGCATGTGAATGTGTGTGTATGTGTGCATTGCATGTGTGTGTGCATGTGCATGTGTACATGTGCATGTGTGTGTATGTGTGCATTGCATGTGAATGTGTGTGTATGTGTGCATTGCATGTGTGTGTGCATGTGCATGTGTACATGTGCATGTGTGTGTATGTGTGTGCATATATGTGTGTGTGTGTGTATGTGTGTCTGCCTGTGTGTGTGCCTCTGTGTGTGTGTGTGTGTGTGTTGAAAGATCTTCCCTTACATTTCACTGCCATGACTGAGTCTTGAGCTATCCCTTAACCCAGTCTCTAGCTAGATGGGACTTTTATGATGAGTCCACATGGATTAGGATACACAGAGGAGGGTGAGACCTGAAAAGAATTATTAGAAAAATTCAGAGCCAGCACAACAAGTGTCAAGTCAGTGCAGGGGACTACACACCTGGACTGATTATAATTCAGCTAACAGCAATTATATGAGATCCTTTTTCCTTATCCATATCAATACCATGCCTTTTGATAGTAGTTGAGCTATAATTCCAAGTTTAGAAAATCCTGATTACTTGTACTAATTCAACATCATCTACACAAAGAGTAGCCGTGTTTCAGAAATGCTTCCTGCCTTGAGTTCTTATTTCTACCATCAGTGCCCCAAATATATACATTGAGATATAGTCTCGCCTTGTAACTCATAACAATTCTCCTGCCTCGGCCTCCTGCGTGCTGCAGCTACAGATAAGTACCACCACTCCTGGTTTACCATAAGCCATTGAGTTAGCCAATGTCTATCAGTAAGCAGGAGAAGAAAGCAATGCAAATATTTTCTCAACAGAATGGGATGCCATGGCCAGTGAGGGAGACAGAGGACCAGAGCAGCTCAAAGAGCCAGGCAGCGCTCGGGAGACAACTGAGAGGTAGGTGGATCATCCCCTGTGCCACTCCCTTCTACATACAGGAGGGTCTTCAGCGAGACCCTTTCGGTCTGAGCCCGAGTGTCTATTTAATATCGACATGATGGCCTCGAGCCATGGTTGAAGAGAGCAGAAATGAATACGACCAGGTTCCTGCCCTTCGGTGCTCTCGGTCTAATGGGAAAGACAACTCATAAAAAGCAATTTTGAATGGAACAACAGAGGTGCCGTAGTGCACACTGCAGCGGTTTCCCAGAGGGGGGCTGGTGATTAATTCATGTTGGGAAACCAGGGACGACTCTATAAAAGAAAAAGTAAAAAGGAGCAAAAGCTATAGTGTATGCTGGAGTTCGTCAAGTAGATAGCAGAGCAAAAGACTTTTCCAGAACGGAGAGGTTTAACACAGTGTGGCCTCCATGGGGGCCACAGGACGGACAATGTGTGCTCACTTGGCCCTGAAGGGAAGAAGGCAGAAACCAAACCTCAGTAAGCTCCCTTCTCTTACTACACAGTGGGGCCTGTCACATGAGGCCCCCGTGTCCAGGACCCTCAGAAGCCTGTGTCACCTCTATCGGCCCTCCACCTCCACCCACCTGGTCTAAAACAGGAGCACTTTCCCAGACACCCAGGAGACACAGTCGGGTCTCACGGAAGATTCTCAGCATTCAGGACCAGTCGTCTACCCCGTTTCTGCGCCACAGTCCTGCCCACCACACAACCAGACACGGTGCACCAGAAAACTTGGAGCCTTGCAAGAGGCAACGCAAGGAGACATCGACACATCTCTAGACTGGTTTCACAGAGAGAATCCAGTCATTCACTGGGGCCAATTCATTCCATGTGCAGGGGTTAAAGTGGTACCCGCCAGCCAGTCACGCAGCCCCGTGAGGGCCACACTTAACCTCCACCTCAAAGCTCCTGACCACTGGCCTCTGAGTACGCACAGGTCACGGGTTTCCATAGCACTTGAATGTGTGTGCTCCCAAGGCTCTATATAAAGAAAGTCCATTTCTGTCCTTTGTAAGGGCTCATTCTTCAGGATCCAGTATGCAAATGTCCTATAGATAAGAAAAACATCTTGTATACACGCTGAGTCTTTGTAGCCAGGATCGTATTTCAAATGCTTTAAATGCCATGATGAATCCTTTTCCTCAGTCACAGAGCCAAGAGCCAGTCCCTGGTTTGTCTATAGTTTCCCTCATCAAGCTCCTCAAGGTGGAACGCCCTCCTGTGAAAGAAATGGTATTCCCAGATGAGACGAAAATTCGAGAGGTAGAGCTGGGAGCCAACCATGAGAAAGAAGACACCAGTGTTCCGACAGAATGTCCCACCGTGCACTTTCTCTCTGAGAGGAGGCAGAGCAAAGTGGCGTCCCTTCAAAGTCCACCCTGCCCAAGTGTCCCATGAACTGGGGTGATAAACACCTATATTTGTGCCTAGGTAAGGCAGACCCAACAAAGCAAAGGAACAATTCCACCCAGGTCCGGTTTGGTGAACCAACAAGTTTAATCGGTGTTATTTGCAAGGAAAGGTCTCTGTCCCAGCCACCACTGGCTGCCTGTGTGTATTATGGGAGGGGTGGGACCTCAAAAGTCCCTCTGCCTAGCAACCAAATTCCTTGGAAGCTCACAAGTTTTCCCTCCTCTTCTCCATAGTAAAACCTACAAGAGCCCAATCTTAGGAGGGGTTCCTGTGGGTAATCATGGCTGCTGTGGCCAGGCCGTGCCAGAGGAAGGCATCCACAGCACAGGCAGAGAGGGCTTTTCTCCTGTTCACTCTGAGTCTATCAGGTCCAGCCTGGGGAAACCGAGACACCGTGGGGGACTTCAGGGCTTCTCCTTCCCTTGTTGGTCATACTAGAGTCCTGACCTCTGACCTCTGACCTCCAGAACGGTGACAACTTAATTCTTGCAGTCTAGTGCATCCTACATGTGCTCATTACTTCAGCAGCTGGGGGGGTGGGTGATGGGGACAAACTCCCCTCCCCCTCTATTCCCATTCCCACCCCAGCTGCTCCACCCTATAGCCCTCTTAGGCCTCCCTTGGGTACTCACTAGCCCCACTGTTACAGGAAGTTTCTCCCTGGAGATCCTAAGCAATGTCTCCTCCCTCGTCCTTCCCAAAGACAAACCAAAGTTTGATTCCGCTGGAGTTCACCCTGGGGAAACCTAGGAGCTCATTGAGCATGTGTGAGGGGGTTACGGGCAAGGGGGGAACCCTAAAAGGTCTGCGCCCAGCGGGGATGATGACTTCCCTGTGGCTGCAGGGATGACCGCCCCTCCTTCCAGGCTTCTCCAGCGTACATACTCCAGCTCCTCCCAGGGCCCCGCGCAATTAAGGAAACATTGCGTACAAGCGGCTGGACCTTCCATCAACAGTCCAAGGACCCGCTCTGCCTCCTCCCTCTTGGAGGGAGATGTCAGTAGTGAAGAAGCTCAGCCATGGTATCTTCTGCAAGCAGAGGGACTGGTCGGAGGAAGGCAGGAGTTGCTACGATCGGAAGATAGTGTTCCACGCACAACGCCGAGCCGCGTGGAGTGACCACTGCACCACACTGCTCTGAGCCGTGCGGAACTTTTCCTTAGCTGTTCTCCACCCAGATGTATTCTATGAACTTAAAAGGAAAATCACAACACTCAATATACAAACAGGAGTGCACATAAGTGATAGATCCGGGGCTGGAAAGATGGTCAGTGTTAAAAGCGCAGACGGCCTGAGTTCAGGTCCCAGGATCCGTGACACGGGGCCATGACTGCCTGTAACTCCAGCTCCAAGCAATTTGATGCCCTCTTCCTGTCTCTGGGGGCACCTGCATGCACATGTACATGGCAACACATATATACATGTAAGTAAAATTAAATAATATTTTACTACATTGATTGCGAATTTGGAATTAGTTATCACTGTAGCAACCATCTGTAAGTTACATATGCCAGGTACTTTTACAGATGTATAAAAACATTATAACTAATGGGCAGCTACATGCCAGGTTCCACGTTAGGAACTGATAAGGTATTATTTTATGTCGTAACCTCTATCATATTGCTATTTCCTTTTATGGATGATCCATAACAAGCTATGGCTAAGAAGGAACCAACCCGATGGTACTCAGCTGGTATCCCTTACAGCCAAGGTTCAAGTTCAGCTCACACAGGTGCATCAGGGGTTGGGGGCTGGGGAAATGGCTCATGGGTTGAGTAAGCACTGTGCTTACAAAGGAACAAGTTTGGGGCCCAGACCCCACACCAAGTGGTCTGTTACTCCAGATGCATGGGGCTCCGGCATCTCTGGCCATTGTGAGCGCTACATTCATGTGTACCCACCCTGACACAGACACATGATCAAAAATAACTTGGAAAAAATAGGGTCTCCCTGGGAAAAGGATTCCACATCTTCTAGATAGCCATTTCTATGGCCCCTGTCTTAAGGTATTTACTTTTCTTGATAGCCTTGGGTCTTTTCTAAGCTCTGTGAGTCACAATTCCAGAACCTGAAGTCTACTGCATCGCCACTAGGTGAGACCAAAAGGGATGTGTGCCGTGTGGCAGCCAGCAGCTGGGACTCTACCACTCAGGTGTTTGCAAAGGTAAGGCTTGCATAACGGAGGGGGGGGGGCTGCCCAGAAGGAATAGAGTCAAGGCTCAAAGGAAGAAGGGGGGTCAGGTGTCTAATGCTGATTTGAAATAAAGCCGCCAGGTGCACACTTCCCACTGGAACTGAGCGCTGAGAAATGGAGATTATGAAATGAGGTGGACCACTGAGAGCACACAGAAACCCCCTCAGTGTTCCAAAGGACACATTGGGTGGCTGGAGAAATGGCTGACAGTAAAGGGCTTACTGTGCACAATCATGAGGACCTGAGTTCGGTGGCCCCGTACCACCAGTGCAGCAGAGACAGAGAGAGGTCTGTCTGGGGCTCACTAGCCAGCCAACCTCAGTAAATCAAGCCAGCCCCAGGAGCCAGCAAGAGGTCCTGTCTCCTGATACACACCCACCGCGGGTTGTATTCTGGCTTCCAGCATAGATGTGCAACTAGATACACACACACACACACACACACACACACGCACGCACGCACGCACGCACGCACGCACGCACGCACACATGCATGCGCACACACTGGAAAAAAGGAAAATTATAGGCACAGCTCCCAGCCTCGAGAATGGTGTCCTTGTTTGAAAGGCAACTCTTAAATGATTCAGCTGCCTCTTAGTCTAAGCCATAGCAACCACCATAAACACACTATAATTAACGTCGCATGCAGAGCAAGGAGAAATTTGGAAAATATTTCATTTCAGGTCTCTGAGGGGTCCTACCTAGGTGTTCTTCCCTGAGAATGAGGGCACTGTCAAATTATTTATCTAGAGCCAGATGTGTATTCCACTAGCTTGAAAATAGCTACAGATGTCCTTCCAGAAGCAGCCATGGCTCAAGAATCAGCCATGTCCCTGGGCTACAGACCCAGTTGCAGGCCAAGCTGTCGTGCCCTGAGCGACAGTGCTCAGCGCTTAGTCCAGGAAGCGCTGGCCATCTGGATAATAGTTTTCTTCCAGCCCCCTAGGAGTTAAGAGGTGAGAGTGGGTTAGAAACTTTTCACAGCTGTTTCATGTCACCAAGGACATAAGGCTGTGGCCAGTGTAACCAAGCAGGATCTGCTGGGAGGAGTGGAGTTGCTGGGTGGCCCAGTGAGGTGGCTTGTGGTAAAGCTCAGCTGCCTGGATTTGATCCCAGGACCCTTGTAAAGATGGAAGGTGAGAACTGACTCCACAAACTTGTCCTCTGGTCACCCCGTGTGTGCCCATCATATCTCGCTCTCCTCTCTGTCCCTCTCTCTCTCTCTCTCTCTCTCTCTCTCTCTCTCTCTCTCTCTCTCTCTCTGTATGTGTGTGTGTGTGTATACCTATATGTTTATATGTGTACCTGTATATATATATGTGTGTGTGTATGTATAGACATGTGTGTATATGTATATTTGTATGTGTGCTATGTATGCATGTGTATGTATATTTGTATGTGTGCTATGTATGCATGTAGAGGAGCAAAAGCCTAGAGACCTTCCCCACCCAAGTCCTACTTTCTGATATTTAAATAGAGGGCAAGAGGCATACAGAGCTAAGAGAGCCCGGTCGATGTATGCTCCTGCCCATCATAAACCCAGCCCAGACTCAGCACCAGTCTCTGTCGCAAGGCGGTCTGACAAGTTGTCACAAATATGTGACATCTCTTTCCCAAATACATTTTTCTCCTTGGGCTGGCCCAGGCTCTGTCCTTCCCCTTCTCCAGCATGAAATCCTGGGGAAATTTCAGTTGGGAGGGGGGGGGGTCTTTGTTTTGGTAGTCTGAAAGCAACTGGACAGACATCTTTACTCCTGCCAGGAGGGTTAAGGAAACCGGCTATGAACCCCAGCTGCTCTTCCTCCACAGGCAATGGAAGGCCGGTTAATGCAGGCTGGCTCGCCCAGTTTCCCAGCCTTAGCTAGGAAAGAACATGTAGTTGAGGGCGTGTGTTAGAGGCACACAGAGAGATCCAATCTCATCTGGTCTTTGCCAGCTGCACAGCCCTAGGCATGTTGCCTGACCTTTCTTACCACAGAATGGAAATGTGCCCAATGACGTACTCTATGGAGTTAAGAAAAGCCTGAAAGAGGGCAGGGTTGGGGAGGCTGGGTATCTTCTCAACCTCCCTGACTCTTCCTCTCCGCCAATGACAGCCTTTTACTTATTTGAATTTTTTTTTTTTTTAAATAAAGCCTGTTTGGTTTAAAAACAAACAAACAAAAAAGCAAGTGTTATGGGAATTGGTGACGGTTCATCTTCATTGTCAAGTTGCCTGCCTGAACTTAGAATAACCACGGAAATACACCTCTGGGTGTGTCTATGAGAAAGAGAGGCTTAACTGAAGAAGGAAGATCTACCCTGACTGTGTGGACAGCAGCATCCATGGCTGGGGGCCTGGGCTGAATAAAAAAGAGCTGAGCACCAGCATCCATCTCTCTCTGCTTCCCGACTGTGGATGAAAGCTGACCAGCTGCCGCGTTCTTCTGCCACCAGGCCTTTCCCCCCACCATGAACTGTACGCTTTACTGTGAGCCCAGAAACCCTGCCTGCCTGCCTGCCTTCTTCCTTCCTCCCTTCCTTCCCTCCTTCCTTCCTTCCTCCTTCCTCCCTTCCTTCCTTCTTCCTTCTTTCCTTCTCCCTTCCTCCTTACTTCCTTCTTCCTTCCTCCTTCCTTTTTTCCTTCTTCCTTCCTTCCTCCTTCCTTTTTTCCTTCTTTCTGCCTTCCTTCTTCCTTCCTTTTTTCCTTCTTTCTGCCTTCCTTCTTCCTTCCTTTTTTCCTTCTTTCTGCCTTCCTTCTTCCTTCCTTTTTTCCTTCTTTCTGCCTTCCTTCTTCCTTCCTTCCTTTCTTCCTTCTTTCTTCTTCCTTCCTTCCTCCTTCCTTTTCTTCCTTCCTTTTCTTCCTTCCTTCCTTTCTTCTTCCTCCCTTCTTCCTCCCTTCTTCCTTCCTTCCTCCCTTCTTCCTTCCTTCCTTCCTTCCTTCCTTCCTTCCTTCCTTCCTTCCTTTTTCCTTCCTCAAGTGGCTTTTGTCAGGCATTTTGTCTCAGCTCTGGGAAAAGTCGCTAACCTACGGGACTAGTTAAATAACTCAGTCGTACAACATCTCAGGAGTCCTTACGATTCCAGGCTCTGGGTTTTGTCTGTCATCAAGTTCTCTTATGAAGGGAGGAGAAAATTCCTGGTTAATGGGTAGAAGACAGAACAAGGGAGGGATGGGGGTGAGGTGGAGGGGAAAATAGAGTACATAATTGCTTTTGGTTAGAATCGAAAAGAAGTATTGAGATATGACTAACAGGGGAGGCAGCACAGGACCAGGAGGACTGAGGGGAAGGAGCCAGAAGATTCTGGAGGTTCTACAAGTCAGTACCCTCGGAACTGGAGGAGCAGAAAGAAAGCACCAGATGTGCAGCTCCCGGGAGCAGCTGGATTGGGCGCTAGTGTCCAAGTTGGCCTATCTCCCCTTGGGACTGGGGTGATGTGTCTCCCTCCCTCCCTCAGTAAATGCTTACTCAGTGCCATTGAATACCTTCTGGGAGGGCACCATTCTAACAGCCACAAAGGTCCCTGCCTTTTCCCAAGCTTGTCATCCAGAAGGGGTAGGGAAGAAATGTCAGATAAATGAGAACCACACACACACACTGGCATTCCCTGGGCATATATATTATTGCTTCAGTATAGACAGGGGATTCTGTGAGGCTTTTGCTGTTGGTGTGTGTGTGTGTGTGTGTGTGTGTGTACAACCCTATAGAAGTCGGATCTTAAGTCAACTGTCATTCCTTAGGAGTCATCTACGTTGGTGTTTGAGACAGGGTCTCTCACTGCCTGGAAGCTTACCAAGGAAGCTGGTTTGACTGCCACCTAGAGATATACCTGTGTCCCCCTCCCCAGCTCGGGATCACAGATCACAAGTGTATACCACCACACCTCGGGTTTTACCTGGGCTCAAACTCAGGTCCCCATGAATAGAGATCATTAGGCTGAGGCAAGCAGAGAGTTTAGGAAAATCATAAATGTGGATAAGGAAAATTTACAATTTAATTTTTACTACCCTCTAAGTAAAATGAAGAATTTCTCTCAATGAACACAGGCAACCAGAGAATCTTCTGTGATTTTTTTTTTTTTTTTTTTTTTTTGTGACCAGTAGAAACTATAGGCATTTCCATCCACACAGCAACTGTTGTGGCTATTTTTAATATTTATGTTTGTCTGAGTTCCAAACGGATGGCACTCTGTAGCCAGCATGAAAATTCAATGCATTAACAAAGAAGCAAATCTACTATAATCATATGACATCACCATGTATTTGTTTTTCAAAATCTCGATTATTTCAATATAATTTCTTCCCTCCTCCATATTCTTATTAGTGGTATGGACCTCATTCTGGGAAGGCATCTGTGGGTTTTCTGGGTAGCCAGAGGGGCCCAAAGCACAGTAAAGAGCCAGAAATCCTCATACTAGGTATTGTTGTTTGTTATTTAAAAACAAACAAACAAACAAAATAACCAGGTCTCACTTAGCCCAGGACACCCTAGAACTCACTATGCAGGCCAGGGCGGCTATGGACTGCTGGTACTCCCACATTCAGAATGCTAGGATCACAGGTATGCATCATCAAACCTTGTTCATGGGCGGCTGGGGATCTAATGTGGGCTTCGTGCATGCTGGGAGATGCTTTGCTGACTGAGCCACACCCCCGGGCCCTGTTAGTAACTTTTGATTCATGCCATGGAATCTCTGGCTGATTATAATGCTAACCAGCCACTCCTGACTATTCAGCCCACAGAAGAGTTCAGCTAATCTGGCCCCCTGGGTCACCGAAATCACACCCAAGAACACAGCTTGTGGGTGCAAAGCCGAGTGTGCATCGCAACGTGTTAGCCCTGTTCAACATACTTCTAGACGCCGCATGCGCACAGCGTTTACCACTTGCGCTTACCACTTTCTGTATTGTGATTTTTTTTTTTTAGTTCTTTTGAGGTAAGGTCTCACTGCTTTGTCACTGCTGACCTTGAACCCGTGTTTCTTCCTGCCTCCATCCCACAAAGTCTAGGATTATACACACATGCCAGCATGCCAATAGCGTGTAACGATTCTCAAAAGCCTTCCTGCTCCTTGAAGGAAAAGAGTCCTATCTGAGAGTCTGAAGGAAGAAGACAGCATGCCTTGAGCAGCCAACAGGATCCAGGCACTTGAGTGACCACCTGTCAGTCAGCTTAGAGGATCACCAGTCCCCACAAGGAAGCTGAAACTCAAGCGGACAATGATCTCACCGAAGGTGACACAGCCAAGACTCAAAGCCTAGGCTGAGAGCCCCATCCCTCCCTGTGCCTTACTTCATTCCTGGCCATAGGGTGATTTTACCTGCTGAGCCATCTGACAAGAACTCATTATTTCCCTGTATTTGTCCTAATAAACAATGTTCCTTCAATATTAAATCCCAAATGCATTTAAGTATCAAATCCCGCTTTTGAAACTCTTCTTAATCAAGTCAGGCCTTTGAAGATGTCTCAGTTGGTCAAGAGCCTGCCACACAGGCATGGAGACCCAAGTTGGATCCCCCGTACTCATGTTTTTTTTTTTTTTTAAAAAAGCCCAGCATGATAGCAATAGTAATCCCTGTGTTGCGGAGGTAGAGACGGGCAGCTTGCTGGGGTTCACTGGCCAGCCAGACTATCTTTGTTGGCAAGGTCTAGGGCCCCTGAGAGACTCAGTCTCAAAAACAAACAAACCACAATGTGGACACTATCTAAAGAATGCTAAGCAGGGCTATCTTCTGACAGCCACACACACATAAATGCTCACCCACACAGGTATGTGCACCTGAACACATGTATGTATATGCATCCGTGTTCATTCAGAAAATGAACATAGATGATCTCATTGGGTTCAGAGTTGCATTTGATTTAAAGGGAATACATTGAAGGACCAGCTAGGATTCCATCTTGGGTGCATGAATTTAGAATCTCTGGGACGTGAACTGGAATGTGTGTCTCTATCATGTTCCACACAGAATTCTGGAGCTTCTGATATGTTTGGAGGCCTCCTGTAAGGTCTGTGCTTCGGGAAAATGAGAACTTTGAAATAACCAGAGGGAGAGACAAGAGCCCCCCTGCACCCCAGAGTCCTCATCCGGACACAGTGTAGTTCAAAACCTACCACCCTTTCTATTAGATACTGAAATGGCTGCATCCCCCTCTAGGCAAAAAGACTTGTGCTTCAGAGCTTCTGCACGTGGAAGGAAGATGAATTCATCATGAGCAGGGACAGGAAGAAACAAGGAGAAACAAGAACAAAATCATAGGGCTGGCACCAAAGACCAATGTCCAGCTGTCTACCACACCATAGCAGGAATGCGGCCAAGAAAAGCCTTTGAAACCAAGCAGTTGAGGACCTAGATACAGAGGGCTGGGGAGAGGGCTCAGTGTTTAAGAGTGCTTTCTGTGCGATCGTGAAGACCCAAATTTGGACACCATTGCCTACCTAATAAGCCCAGTAATGTACCCACACAGGCAACCCCAGATCTGAGGTGGGCAGAGGTAGGAGGCTCACTAGCTTCCAGCCTATTCAAGGAAACATGAACCCCAAACTCAGAAAGAGACCCTGCCTCTCACCTCCCACCCCTTGACACTTAAAAGGGACAAAGTATCCGACACTGAAGACAAAAATCTCACCACAGAAAATTGCATATAGACCTGTGCATCCGAAGGCTGGTGTACGAACAGCCAGGCCAGGGTTCCAGGACCTAGAACATTGTTTGTGTCCATGTCCAGATGCTGCCTTCATGTCATTCAGTCAGCTACACACTATTGTTGGACCCTAATTCCAGGGTCCCGATGGGCCGGTTGGAGAGCCCCGAGACACAAACACCAAAACCAGGAGATGCAACAAGCAAGAGGTGTTTATTGAACGAGTGCACTCGGGTGACAGCAATCTCGGGGAAAGCTGCACACTCCCCAAAGGGTTCAGGCTCCTTTTTATAGAGACAAGCCGCAAATCAGCACACATGCATGGGGAACAAGGTGATTGATTACAGAGGATGATCCATGTTTGAGAGATCTCACCCAGGTGTGACCTGTTCTTATTCAAAGGATAAACCATAGAGTGACTTGGAAAGTCCCTAGGCTGTCCGTTGGCCAGGAGTGACCCAAACAGTGCTGTTCATCTGGGACCATTTGTTCCAGTGTTGGGGGCCTATTTCTTTGTTGTGAGCCAAGACCTGGGAGAGACATCACTTCAGTTATTTCACAAAAGATTGATGATTCAGTACTAGCCCTATTTAACAGGATCAGCCTAGCATGACCACTAGCCCCATCGCCATAGTAACTTTCTTGTTCTCATATCTGTTCTTTTCTCCCATGTCAATGTCCACTCTTTATGATTTTTTTATATTGTACTTGTAAGAACTATTTTCCTTATCCTTTCCAACACCCTTGCTCTGCAAACTAAAATCTTTCAGTATCACTCTTCAGAGACCTTCCATGGCCACCTCTGACCTACCAGACACCGTGTTACAGACTATTTTCTTTAACCATTCAGTAACCATCCTTAGGCAAGCAAACAGAAAACCAAACAGCCTCAGAGTGAGGCTGCAGGCTGGGGCATGTTTCAGTTGGAGGAGGCACCTTGTCTCTATCTCAGAGGGAATCTCTCCTTACAGAAGGGTGGCTTGGTCCTGGATGAGAGCAAACACTGGAGTAAGCTCTTACCATATACATAATTCTCCCCAACAGCTCTTTTCTTTCCCTGGTGTGATCATGGGAACTTCTTGTTCTCATCTCTCTGTCGGTTTTGTTCATGGTTCAGATTATATACTAGTTGATTAGCTCCTCTATCCCCAGCGTTTCTGCCTCCCTGAAAACTTTCTCCTACCTCGGTTACTATAGCTACAACCCCTTTCCCTCCTACCCTACCCTCTCCCTTACAGCCTCTGTCCTATGGTGAATTCTTCTGTCTTTCTTTGGTGATCATCACTTATTTTATATTTAAAACAATATAGCTGGGTGGCCAGGCAAAGGGACTCTGTTTGCTTGAGACATGGGCTCATGTTTCCTAGTCTGCCTTCAAATGCGTAGCCAAGAAGGATGGCATGCAATTCCTGATCTGACCCCACCTCTGCAAGCTAGGATTGGAAGTGTGGGCCACCAGGCCTGGTTTGTGTGGTACTTGGGGATGAAACCCAAGGCTTCATGTTTGCTAAGCAAGCACTCTACCAACTGAGCTGATTCCCCAGCCTAAGACTCATGGTGTGGATCCAGGCACTGCAAGAAATAGGCAGCTGACAATGGTAAACTTAGTCTCTCCTCTCTCTCCTCTCTCTCTCTCTCTCTCTCTCTCTCTCTCTCTCTCTCTCTCTCTCTCTCTGTGTGTGTGTGTGTGTATACCTATATGTTTATATGTGTACCTGTATATATATGTGTGTGTATGTATAGACATGTGTGTATATGTATATTTGTATGTGTGCTATGTATGCATGTTATGTATATTTGTATGTGTGCTATTATGCATGTATGTGTATGTGCATGTGTGTGTGTGTTTCTCGGAGATGAAATGGAGTTTATCCTAGAATTATGGTAAATTACTCTTATGCTTTTGGTTGTGAGCCTTTGATGGCTGAGCTATCTCTTCAGCCTAGTAAATTACTCTCAAAGGGTGGTCAGAGTCCTTGATGCTGGAAGGACTGGCCAGTAGGAAACTCTGGTGCTGGCGTTCTTACCATACACCATTCTACCTCTGGGACAACATCAACTCCAAACGCAATCCATCCCATCCCATTCTTGTCTCTGCTCACCTAACATGTTAAGTGACCCAAGGGAAAAATCTAGGCATGTCTTCTTTTCAGGAGAAAGGGGGAGGGAGTCTGTGTTCCAACTGCCCACCAGGCAACGTGAGTAAGTCAGGAAGTCTGCAAGGCCTCCCGTTCGCTTCTGTAACAAGTTGCCACACGTTTTGGGTCTTAGAACAACACACATTTTCTTCTCCCTCACACACAGCTCTGGAAATCAGGTACACAGTCCGTCTCTGTGGGCCACAGTTAACACTCAGGCAAGGCTGAATTGCTGCTAACCACAACAGAATTGTATAACTTCAGGGAAACACAGAGGAAACTATCCAGTCACCTCTGTTCTGTAAAGGTATCTGGCCAAAGAGGGATTTCCCAGTGTATGCTCAGGTCCTAACCGTACTCAAATATGAGGGACTTGTACATACATGCTGTGTCTTTTAAAAGGGTGAGGGCAGACAGGCAATAGTCTGTAGCACAGCACAGGAACAAATGCGGGTTGGATCCCATCTAGACAAGTAAAAATAAAAGTATGGGGATAAGGAGGCACTGCGAATAGAGCTTGGCTGGCAGAGAGCTTGCCTAGTATATAGGAGGTCCTGGGTTCGATACCTAGCACCACATAAACCAGATGATGGCACATGCCTGCAATCCCAGCACTTGAGAGGTAGAAATAAGAAAATCAGCAGTTCAAGGTCATAACTCAGCTACATGGTGAGTTCAAGGTCAGCCTGAAATACATGAGGCCTGTCTCAGAATAAAAATTAAGAAGAAAAGTGGGGTGTAGACAAAGAGAAGGGGGTGTTCAGAAAGCAGGTGACCTCTGTACTTTGATGGATAAAGATTAGGTCCTGACAGGTGCACAAGACAAAACGGACTCAGGTCCCTAAATAAATGACTAATAATTTAATTCAATCTAGACCACAGCTGAATTCCAGAGAAGCAAGAAATTAAATCCAGGCAGAATCAATCACGTAATCAACCATTTAGAAACCTTGATCTGCATCGGCGCTTTAAGAGGGAGTAGATAAAGCATTGGACTTGGGTCTAAAGGCAGCTGCATCCTGGCTTAGAAATCACAGTGAATTCTCAGAATCCATTTGCTTAAAAACATACCAGGAGGGAGCAAAAGCATATACGGAATTCTGGGAGGAAAAAAAAAATAGTTATAATCTTGTGGCGGCAGTACAGTAGCTGAATGCACCCACCGGCCAGTCGCCAGGGCTTGGTAGTTGGTTTTTTAATCTTACACTGTAACTTAGAACTGCAGGGTGGTGTGAAATACGAAGAAAATGAGAGAGGGGGAGGGCAGCCATTAAAGCAAGTACAAGATGGAAAGGGAAGCGGCCCGTGAGGTTCCAGCTGGCTCGCCGTGATGGACCAGAGCTCCATTTGCTGTTAGAGTGGTGGACGCGGTAGGTGGTGGAGTGGGTAGGGTAGTGTGGGTGTGGCTACGTCACTCGCTCAATATCCCTTTTCCACGGGTTCTGGAGCGGGCACCAGGCACTAAGCAATAAGCCAACCCAGGAAGCTCAAAATGTGCAAAGATTTATATTTCTATATCTCATTTTTTTTTCTCCAAATAGTACAGGCACGAGTGTAGGCCAGGTTTAGTGTGAGCTCCCTGTGATCAACAGCATTTTTACTTGGCTCCTGTTGGAACTGCAGATCATGGGTATTACTTTTCCTTCGGATGCTGTCCGGGAAAGCCTGACTTCCTTTCCTGGCTGAGCTTAACTTCCCAGCACACTAACCCCGATCTCCAGTACTTTATCCATATTTGTACATCTTGTTGGAAAGAGAGAGATCTCTGTGTGCCATGCAGGTAGAAGCCAGGGAAGGATATTGAGAACCCTGCTCTATTGCTCTCTGCCTTATTCCCTTGAAGCAATCTCTGACTGAACGTAAAGCGAGGCTGGCATGAAGGAAGGCCCAGTGATGCTCCTGCCGCACCCCCCACAATGTTGGGGTTATTAGTCCATAGGCCATGCCCAACCCTTTACAAGGGTGCTGGGACTCAAGTGCTCATGCCTGTACAGCAAGTGTTCTTATGCACCAGGCCAGCTCTCCAGTTCCCTCTTCCCTTTTTAATTTAAACATTTTAGATTAAAATTTAAATTAAAAATCGTGGCTGTGTCTCAAGGAGGCAAAACTGACCTTGGACTTCTGAGTCTCCTGCCTCTGCCTTGAGAGTGCTGGGATTACAGGTTGCACCCCAAGCTTAGTCTATGTGGTATTAGGGATGGAACACAGGACTTCGGGGATGCTGGGTTCACAGACTCAGCTACGTTCCCAGTCCTTACTTTTCAGTTCTTTCAAATAACCTACCTGTTAGTAGGAGTCCATGGCTATGGTAACAACCCAGGGCTCAACAGACAAAAACCAATGAAGACTTCCGTCTCAAAACCTTAGCTTTGAGTGGCCAGGGGGCACAATAGCCAGTATTGCCTTCTTTGTCTCCTCTGTTTCCCCACAGATACAGTCTGGTCATCTGGACAACCGACCGGAGTTCCCAGAACCTGCTGTGCTTCTGCTGGGAACACTGTCATTTGGGGACAACATTGCTCTGCCCTTTTCAACTCTCAGCAGCTGTGACCCACCCAAGACTGGGAGCGTCCGTGCTCTGTCATGGAGTTGGAGAGGGACTCACAATGTCCCACCCTCCCCAGGGATGAGAGACCATTAAGAGTTGCTGAGAAAGAGGCATTTTCCACGATGGTATTGCCACTTTGTCTTCCTAACAAACTAAAGTTCCATTCACCACAGTTAACCCAATGACCATTGCCAGGGCAGGGTGGGGGTCAACCTACGGAGCATAGGTAAGGAATTCCTGGCAGGATGTGCCCCCAAAACAGCTGTACTAGAAAGTCTGTCCCAGCGTGGACACTGGCTTATGATAGCTGTATAGATGGTGCCTCCTTTCCCAACTCTCCTAACCTGTACACTCTAGCCCCTCCCAAGACATAGTGGTCATGAGCAGTTCCAGGCCTGATGGGCTCTAGTAAACATGCACACCTGATCTCATGAAGATGAAAGCTCAAAGAACTCACCTTACAGCAGCCCCCACCCAAGTTCCTTCGAGCAGTCCCTTACCCTTGCTCCTGTAGGTAACCCTAATTAAACTCATTGGCTAACCAAAGTAGGTAGGTACAATCATTTCTTTGGTGTGTTATTGTTTTCCTGTCTGGAGTAAATAGACATTTGTTCACATCTCAGAAAATGTTTACACAACATTCTGGGAATTACTGGGTTCTAGAAAAGTATTTTGTTGGGTTTTAATTTGCCCAAATAAACTCTACTTGATAAAACTGGCCTAAGAAAATTTGCCTCTCTATACATCTTATCCCTTTATTTCCTCTACTATCCATAAACAATAACCCATCTTTATCTGTTCTCCCTTAGAGTGAAGGAATAGTTTTAAACAGAGACACTGACCAATGAAAGTCATTTCATAGATTGTTACTATGTGGGTCATAAAATGTGTTCCTGTCTAAATAAATGTACAACCTCATGTGTCAATCAAACAGAACAAATTTTCCCATAATGGATGCTCTGATGTGCAGATGCATGCTGGGAAGCTCCAAGGGGATGTCTAATTCAAGCACTTTTCAGGCCCTTGATCACAGAAATGTGTTGAGTCGTGGCTTTTTCCTGTGGAACATGTATTCATGCTTTAGGCAAATGCTTGCAGAAGGAAGAGGATGGGGGTGGGGGATGATCCCATCAGTAAAGTACTTCTCATACAAGCACAAAGTCCTGAGTTCAAGTCCCAGCATTCATACAAAAGTGCTAGGCATGATGGAATGATAATCCAAATTCTGGATAGGCAGAGACAGCATATCCCTAAGGCTTGCTGGGCAGTTGGTCAACTAAATCAATGAGCTAAAGATTCTATTGGAGATCTTTTCCACCAAAAAAATAACAACAGTGGACAATAGCTGAGGAATGGTAGCCAAGGTTGACTCCTGGCTACACACACACACACACACACACACACACACACACACACACACACATAAATAAATAAATACAAACATTCATACACATACAACAGAAAAAGGAAGAGGAGAAAGTTTCTGTTCATTGGCCAGGAGCAGCAAATTTCTCGTTTACCAAAGACAGTGTGCCCCTCTGAGCAGTAAAAACCTGTTTGGGCTAATACAGAGGCTCTTGAACTGTACTAAGATCATTAGGAAGGTGTAGAAGGCAGAGCAGGAAAATATTGGTCTCCCACTTCTCATAGCTTAGTTAAGCAGTAGAGTTGAGATTCAAATCACATGGAAGCTATGAAACTACACTAATATCTCTCCAGCTGACTGCCACCCACTGTTTGTGTTCTCAGTAGCAGGGTAGAGGTGTGCTCTCTCTCTCTCTGGGCTTTCCCATGGGTGAGCCACCAGTGGGTGTAGATAAACGTGACATACTGGTTCTACCAGTCCTCTGTGTAGCTGGGAGAAGCCTGGAGTGATGAACGTAGAACCAGGCACTTTCAACAGTAAGTGGTGTCTTGCAGAGTTCTTACAGGGCAAGGATGGGAAGGTCTAAAGGTTGGCCTATGGTTTTCTCAAGTGACAGTCCAAAAGTCATCGTCTACATTAGTTGTCGGCCAACTTGATGCAAAGCGCTGTGTTGAATTGTCTTCCACCAGAGATCAAAACAAACTCAAGAGACAGTAAAACATACAAAATAACAAAATTGAAAACCTGTAAGAGAGCTGAGGTTGCAAAGAAACTGATGAGCCATGTGACAGATAGCTGTCATTGTCAACTTGACCCAACCTACAAGCACCCGGGAAGAGAGTCTCATTGGTGGTTTGTCTAGATTGGGTTTGCCTATAGGCGTGTTTGTGTGTGGGGGGTGTCTTCAGTTAATTCTCAATGGAAAGTAAAGCCCAGTATGGGCAGCACCATTCCCTAGGCAGAGGATGCTACACTCTACAGTAGCAGGGCAGTCAAGCTGAAACAAGCAAACAAGTAAGGATGCGCACATTTATTCCTCTCTGCTCTTGAATGTGGATATGAAGTGACTAACTGTTTGAAGGTCCTGCTTTGACTTTCAGTGATGGTCTGTGAGATGAAATTGTAAATTAAATAAACCCCTTTCCTCTCTAAGTTGCTTCTTGGCCAGGGTATTTCATTGCAGCAACAAAGATGAAATTAGAAGAAATCGACATCCCCAAATGTCAATTAGCTCTTAGTAGTGAGAGAATGCTATACCTCCTTGGCAGCACAGATACTGGTAAGTGGACCCAAAAATTTTACGGAAGCAAGGATACAGAAGAACCAAAGCAATATGAAAAAAAATAAAAGCAAACTTATAAGACTTATTCAACCTGGCTTTATGGTTTTATTAGGCTGACCAACAGTGTGGTGTTGGTAAGGGGTAGGGGAATAGAATAACAAAACAAAAAAATACAGAAAATGACCCTTACAAGTCCAGTAAAACCATTTTTTCAGGGACAATATAAGAAACCGGAAAGGAAAAGGAAACCGAATTTCAAACGCTCTACAGCAGTGGTTCTCAGCCTTCCTAATGCTGGAACCCCTTCATACAGTTCCTCATGCTGTAATTTTGCTAGTGTTATTAATCATAGTGTATATATCTAATACACAGATGGTCTTAGTCCCCTGACCTACATAAACACACAGGTACACATGCTCTCATGTGCATACGCCCACATGAGCACACACACACACACACACACACACACACACACACACACAATATATATATATATATATATATATATATACACCCATTGCTCCTTCACACAGCAACACACACTCACACACACACACACACACACACACACACACACACCTCTCACACACACACACACAACTGGAACTAAAAAAGACAAATAACCCAAATGAAAACTGTGGGAAAGCTTCAGCAATATTCCAAGAAGGAAGATTCATGAATGACCTATAAACAGCAAAAGATCTTTGGTATCACTAGTTATCAATGAAATGCAAATATAAGTTAGATATCACTATAAATCACCTGGAATGGATGGAATTAAAGCCATTAATACTACCAGACCCTGGCATTGTTGCAAAAGCAAGGAAAAGTCTCCCACATGTCTGGTGGGTATGAGAAATGTTCCTTTAGAAAACTAGGAACATTTTTTTTTCAGTCAATTCCTATTTTTATATAACTATGTGATGTCTCCCATAGGCTCATTCATTTGAACACTGTCCCCAGGTGGTGACACTGTTTCAGAAGGTTCTGGGACCTTTAGGTAACAGTTAAAGGAAGTACATCACTGCATGGGTGGGCCTTGAAGTTTTATAAGTCCACTCTACTTCCTGTGCACTGTGACTTCCTGATCCGCCAAGATAAGAAATTATCTTAGTCACAGCATTTGTGACTATGTAGCCACCTGTTGCAATGTCTCCAGTCCCAGGGATCTGGCTTCAGCTGCCCTTAGAAATTACCTGATTCCTGAAAAGCATTACCCACATCTTCACAGAGGAGGATGTTAACTATATGCAAACGAGTAATTCAGAATTCATGAATTGGTCTTTGTAAGTTGTCAAAGGGGCAGGGTGCTTACAAAACCAAGTAGTATGTCATAATTAAGATGACAATAGACAATTTGTCAGAAGTAGAAAATGGCATTCTCCCAGGCCATGAAAAATACCAGTGTTGAAAATTCGTGTTTGCTGAGATGCCCAGTTTGTAAAAAGATAAAATTCTTCAGTTCTAATGACTTTACTTCTCACAGAACTTGTGGAAAGGTGTGTCATTATTTTGTAGCAACTACCTTAAAATATCGACTTCTGGATATCTAGCCAGGATGACCACTCAATGCAGTAAACAGAGGAATTCCACAAAGAGGAAAATAAAAATATTATTGGAAACATCATTTTTAAAAGATCTTTTTATTTTATGCATGTGAGTGCATGTGCTTAGTGTGCCTGTCTGCTGTCCTCAGAGGTCAGAAGAAGGTGTCACATCCTCAGAAACTGAACGTACAGATGCTTGCGAGCCACCATGTACATTGTGGGAACCTAATCCAGATCTTTTACAAGAGCAAAAGTAGCTCTTAACCCTTGAGCCATCTCTCCAGCCCCATTTTTTTTTTTATTTTAGTCCATAATTAAATAATGTGTGGGATAGAAGCAGCGTTCTTTATAAAGAGTTTAGGGCCTGAGATACAGCTCACTGGATGGAGTACTTGCTGAGCAGGAACAAAACTTTCCTTCCCAGCTACCATGTAAACTCGACGCAGTGCTCCTCGCCTGTAATCTCATAGTTGGAGGCGGGAAGATCAGAAGTTCAAGGTCGCCCTCAGCTACACAGCGAATTCACAAATTCATGTGTGCTAGGATACGAGAGACTCTGTCTCAAAAGGACTCTGTTTTCTAGGACTGTCTGAAGTTCCCAGAGACAGGCCCCCATCCCCTCCAGGGTGGGATGTCTGTGATCGTCACTGACTCATCCGAGTCCCTCGAGGTCCTCCAATCACCTTCCGTTCACAGCGACGCACACTTGGTGGGTTAGAGCAGGGGCATGAATCCACCCTTAGCCTCTCCCTGAGTCCCTTACTTTTCATGTTGTTGAGACAAAAGCCCTGACCAAAACAACCTAAGGAGGGGAGGGTTTGCTCTGGGTCACCTCATGGTGGTGAAGGCAAGACGGCAGCAGGGGGTGTAAGGCAGCTGCTCACATCTCAACTACTAAAAACAAAAAAATACATACTGGGACTCAGCTCGCTTCCTCCTTTTCACTCAGGACAAGACCCCAGACTAGTTTGGGTAGATCTTCCCATTTCAGTGATCCCAATCTAGAAACGTCCTCACTGAATGCCTTCTAGGCAACTGTAGAGCTGTCGGTTGCCGACATGGTTCTTCCGGGTTTCTGAGGGGTGGGGGCGCTACAGTTCTGCAGTGAGAGTGCATAGCCTCCCGGCCTGCTTCTTTCATGTGGCAATAGGAGGGTAGGCTCCTCACCTTTCCATGACTCCATAATGCCTGTCTCTTCTGCACCGGCCCGAAGTCTACTGTCTGAACATGTTAGAATACCTTTATTCACCTCCAGCGATGTGCTCTTGTTGCTTCTAAGTTTGGACGGTTATGAATCAAGTTCCTATAAACATACGCATGCAGGTTTGTGGGGCACATTGGCAATTCCTTTGATCAAATGCCAAGGAGATAAATTACATGGTAAGAGTTTTGTAAGGGATCACCGAACCATCTTCCAAAGTGGCTGATCTGTTACGTATCTCTGCAGGCAAAGAGCACGGGCTCCTCTTTGCTCAAAGGCGAGCCAGATGGGTGGAAGGCTGCTAGCTATACCGTGGAGTCTCATGATTGCTCTAATTCGCATTTCCCTGATGGCTTATTACAGGGGTCCCTTACACTCTTGCAAAGTGTGTGCTTTGCTGCTGTTGCTTTGTGTGTGTATGAAGTGTCTGTTAGGATCTCGTACCTTTCTTCCTTCCTTTCGTCCCCTTCTTCTGCCCTTTCTTCCTGCCTGCCTGCCTATCTGGCTTTCCTTACTTATGTGTCTGTGTATTTATTTGGGGGGAGCCGGTGCCCAGAATCAGGACTCCCCACTTTTGGACAAGTGCTCTATCACTGAGCTGTTTTTATTATGTGCCTTCCTATCTCAGCTGTCCCCAGGGGCTAGGGTGGGAGATGTCTGCTAGGGCATGTCCCTCTTTCACAACTTTTTAGTCAGGTTGACATATCCTCATTGTTGTTTGGTTTTTCCAGACAGGGTTTCTCTGTGGCTTTGGAGGCTGCCCTGGAACTAGCTCTTGTAGACCAGGCTGGTCTCGAACTCTGCCTCCTGAGTGCCAGGGCAGGATTAAAGGTGTGCGCCACCACCACCCGGGGATATTTTCGGGTTTTTAGACAATAGCTCCTTCAGATGGGTTTCACACATATTTCCCTACTAAAGGAACACCCCGGTGGGTTAACTTATGCCAGCTGATTCTTACACCACTTTCGTAAGTCTAAATGACAAGTTTGTCAGTTGCCCTGTCCACATAACTGAGCTTCATCATCCATAACTTATCTTCCTTTAAAAATACTTTTAAGGCCTGGAGAGATGGCTCAGAGGTGAAGAGCACTGGCTGCTCTTCCATAGGCCCTGAGTTCAATTCCCAGCAACCACATGGTGGCTCACAAACATCTGTAATGAGATGTGGTGCCCTCTTCTGGCCTGCAGGCATAACACTGTATACATAATAAAAAAAAAAAAATAAAATAAAATCTTTTAAAAGAAACTTTCATTTCTTTGAGAATTTCATGAAATGTATTTTTATTTTTGTACTCTCCCACTCCTCCCCCTAACTCCTCCCAAATCTACTAATCTACTTCTACATCCCTACCCACCCCAAACTTCACAGCCCCCCCCCCTTTAAAAGCCCACTAAGTCTAATTTGGATAACAACCAGTTCTTAAGACAAGATATAACCCTACATTTGAGCAGTGCAGCCTTCCGGGGCAAGAAAAACCATATAGCCTTGCAAGCAATCCTATTTGTGGAGCTGCACACTCACACACACACACACACACACACACACACACACACACACACACACAACAATCCTTCAAAAAAGGAATCCTATTTCCTTAAAAATCATCCTCACCATTACCAATTCTCTAAGGTTTGGGTGACAAAACAAATTTAATCTTATTCTGTCACCAAACTCAAAGGATTCCCCCCCCCCTCCTTGAGCTGATACAAATGCTAGTATTTGTCCTAAGTATTAATTTGGAAAAGATTACAAATGACAGCAACACTTCCTTTCTGGGCAGATGTGAATAAATGACTCGAGTCGATTTCCATTTTACTTATTTGCAAACTGTTCTCGTGTGCTTTCCTTAAACAACTCCGTTTCATCCGAATGAGAGCTCCCATCCTCGGCTTCCCTCACAGACACGTGTTCCTTTGTGCGGCCAACTCAACCACCTGGCACTGAATATTTAAGTCAAGAGAATCCCTGGCGACTGCCATTCACTCTTTTTGCTCCACATCTGGCTTAGCTGTGGTCTTGGGATATTTGTGTTTCATCTCTTGTCTGACATTTCACAATGGGAAAAAAAAAAAAAAAAGGCAATGAAAAAAAACAAGGAAAAGAAAATCAGTGACGGTAAAGCGACCCTGACGGTAAAGGGACCGTGGTGGGGTTTGACCAGCACTTGGGAAGAGAACCATGGCATACGTATCTATTACAAAAGGGATGTACTGGATTGGCTTAACCAACACAGGCTGCGGAGTCTAACAGCGGATATCTGTGCACTGGGGAGGCTCAGAATCGCTAGCTGCCTGGTCCATAAGGCCGGGTGCCCTGCAGTCTCAACCTGGCTTTAAGGCTGGGATTCTTGGAGAACCACTGGTCTTCAGCCCATGTGACATCTACATTCTGATGTCGCTGAAGGAATGCAGCGTCAGGGACAACAGAGTAGATGTACTCACCAGCAAGGCTGTGAGGGCAATAAGGCAAACCCCTCCCCCCGGGCCTCCTTGTAGCTTGGTTTCCACTGGAAACTGTCACCCGTATTTAGGGACTAGTCTCCTACACCAGATAGCCCAGTAGAGAGAAGCCCTGGCAAGTGTGCCCAGCAGCTTATCTCTTGGTTTATTTTAGATCCAGTCAGGTTGATAAGCAAGATTAGCCCTAATATATAGTGTTCAATAAAAATGAATTGAAAAGTAGGAGGTCCCCCCACCACCACTCTTTGAGATAATTTCTTACACGGTCCAGGCTGGCCTTCAACTATCCATGTAGCCAAGATGGCCTTGGACTCCTAATCCTCCTGCCTCTACTTCAAAAGTATTGAAATTATGGGCATGCACCAGCACACCCCGTGTTAAGTCAGGAACTTGAAACTTCTTAAAGGAAAATTTTACGGCTTCTGAGACATATTCAACTACAAGCATCACTGATCTCGACCTTCAGCCACCATTCAGTAAAATAAAAGTTACCTGAACACAGCTCAGTGATATCATGAAATTCATACTGATAACCAAGTCAGTCGGACTAAGTGGCCGAGTGATAAATACATGGGCCGCCTATATACATCATGGATACCCTGGACCAGGAAATAACTTGTGACCCAGACAGGATGGAGCAGGGTTGGGGGGCATCTCATTATGCTACATAGGAAGTGTGAAAATCGGAACGTGTAAGTTATTTATTTCTGAATTGTGTATGTGTGTGTGCCTGTATTTGTGTGTATACAGATGCATATGCTTGTAAAAATGGTGTCATCCCTTAGGAGTATCTACCTTGTTTTCCTATTTAGTTTTATTTTTAATTATGGGTATGAGTATGTATGTCAGGGAGTGGGGTGCACATAACTAGGTTCCAGTGAGGTCAGAAATACATTTGATGCCCCTGGAGCTGGAGTTACAGATAGTTATGAGCTGCTTACTATGGGTGCTGGACACTGAACTCCGGTGGTCTGGACCAGCAGTGAGTGCTCTTAACCAATGAACCATCTCTCTGACCCCCATCTGCCTTTGTGTTTTGAGATTGGATGTGCAGTTAATTTTTTTGGCAACTTGTGCCACCCCAGGCCGTGGTCCTCACTGTATAATAAAGCAAGCCATGGGGACAAGCCAGCAGGCTGTTTTCCTCCATGGTCTCTGCTGCCGTTCTAGCCCTCAGGTTCCTGCCTTGGATTCCTTCAGTGATGGGATGTGATTGGGATGTGCTAACACAAATAAGTCTGCTCAATGTTTCCTCCCAGCAACAGAAGCTTAACTACAGCACAACACAGGGTCTCTAGCTGGTCTGCAGAATGCCAAGTAGGCTAGGCTAGTCAGCAAGCTTAAGGGATACACCTCTGCTTCCCCAGTACTGGGGTTACAAGAGTGTGCTACCAGGCTCAGGATTTTTAAAAGCTGGGTTCTGGAGATCAAACTCATGCCCTCATGCTTATGCGATAAACACTTTGTCACCTGATCCATCTCCCCAACCTAAAGTGCCGAGCAATTACTTACCCAACATTTCTTACTAATATTCTCCAACTTTCGAAAGTCTGGATTTCAAAGTTTTAATTTCACTTATTTATCCCAATAAATGTGTGTGTGTGTATGTGTGGAGGTCAGAGGACAGCTTGCAGGAGTTGGCTCTCCTCTACCACCATGCTGGTCCTTGGGATTGAACTCAGACTGTCAAGCTTGGCAGCAGGGGCCCTCACAGAGCCATCTTGACGACCTCAAAGTCTTCCTTTCGTGTCTCATAAGTGAATGAGAAAAGGAATATGAGGTCACAAGCAAAGCCTTCTTGTAACCCATTAGAAACGCCCTTTAATATCACATGAATCAAACACCTTCTGGTACCTGCATTTCAAGTGACAGAGATTTCTTAGAAATGAGTCTGTAGAAGCCTTTAGCTGTCAGTGTCAGCATCAGCCAGGACAGAAGATTAATTATCCACTCATCCCACATGTGGCCACTATTTGGGGAACAACATTTCTACAATATCAAAGAGAAATTTCTAGAAGATTCCCTGAAACACTATTTTTCATTCATTAAGAAGTAGTGCCCAAAATACTCTACCTCATCATTGATATTTTACCTCAAGAAATTATTTTTTTCTCATTAAAATAAAGCTTATAAAGAGGTTTCAGGAAACACAACTCCTGGGGGCAGGGAGATGTCTCAGTGGATAATGCCATTGCCATGCAAACGTGAGGGCTGAAGTTTGAATCCCCAGGACCCACATAAATGCTGGATATGGGGTGATCCACCAAGGTAATTTAAGTCTTGGAATGCTGAGACAGGGGATCATGGGAGCAATCTTGGGAGCTTCGTTAGCCCAGGCTGCAACTCAGGGTTCAATTGAGAGACCTTGCCTCAAGGAATAGTTGAGAACAATCAAGAAAGACATCAGAAATCAACCTTAGGCTTCCATGTACACACACACACACACACACACACACACACACACACACACACCTGCACATATATGTGCCCACACATAAACAACCATACACAGATGCACACCACACACAAAACTCTGCAAAAGTGAAGCGCACACAGTTCTGACAGGAAGCATGAAGGATCTAAAAGGTTCCTAGCAGGCTCTCTCTCTCATATCATGGCGCCCCAGGAGGGTCCCAGCTTAAGCTTCTGTCTCCACTCTGGCATCTTAAATGTCCTCAGCACTAACAACCAAAGTCATGCTTGGGGCTTCCCTGACTCTTTTCTCTCTAATCCTAGATGGTGCCATCTCAGTTTCTTCATCGTGGGTTTTGAACTGATGGTGGGCAGCACTGGGATACCAGCATGGAGGCTAAACAATGCTATCTGACTCTCTGGATTAGCCACTGTCCTGATGCTGTGGATACCACGACCAGAAGCAGCTTTGGGAGAAAACGTTTTCTCTGTGCTACCAGTCCTAGAGGGACAGAGCCATGGCCAAAAGCAGCCGGCTGATGACATTTTTATCTGTACACAGGAAGTGGGGAGGGAAGGAGGAAATGGGGTGAGATTATGGATTCGCAAAGCCCAACCCCAGTGGCATACTTCCTTCCTCTGAAGGTCCTATTTCTCAAGCAGCACTACTAATGGGCTACTACTAACTACTAACAACTAACAGTTGAGCAAGTGTTTGAGTCTACAGGGACATGTCTCATTCAAACCACTGCATTCCCTCGGCCCAGTTCTAATGACGGATATTTGGTTTGTGATGGGAGATGTCATCCTGGAAATATGTTTCTCTTATTGGTTAATGAATAAAGCACTGTTGGCCAATAGGAATGCAAAATAGGTGGGACTAGGAGACAAGGAGGATTCAAGGAGAGGTAGAAGATTCAAGATGTAGGACCTGGAGAAAAGAATTCCAGGCCCTCTCTCCAGTAAGAAAAGACCACGTGGAAATACTTAGATTAATAGAACTGGGTTAATATTTAAGACAGAGCTAGCCGATAAGAAACTAGTAATGGGCCAACAGCTTTATATCAAATATAGTGTCTCTGTGTGCTATTTGGGGCTTTGGGGGCTGGTGCAGCTGTGGAACCAGGCCAGCAGAAAATACTTGTAACAGGTTTACTTTTTATTAATTCAGTCTTTGGACAAGAATTAGTAATAGGGGCTGGAGAGATGACTTAGTCAGAAAATAAAATGCTCACTATGCAAGTGTTTAAGAGCTGAGTTCAATCCCCCAGAATTCATGTGAAGAAAGCCAGGCACGGTGGCACACACGTCTAATCCCAGTGCTAGGAAGATAGAGACCCTTGGGGCTTGCTAGCCAGCTTAGACAAGTCAGTGAGCTCCAAGCCAACGACACCCTGTGTCCCAAAAAATGAGTCTGAGGAAGTATGACAGCTCAGGTTGCCCTCTGACCTTCATGGGCAGGCACACGCACACACATGACAGTGCACATACACACACACATACACACACACACACACACACATGCACACATGCACACACACACACACACACATGCACACATGACGGTGCCCATACACACACACACACATGCACACATGACGGTGCACATACACACATACACACACACACACACACACACACATGCACACATGACGGTGCACATACACAAACTTTTAGCAGCAGGAGGGCTTCTTTTGGAGTTTGACCAAAACTCCAAAAGTGGCATGATGTTCCTAATTTGCCATGATAAATTATTAAAATGACTTGCATGTAAATCCTCATCTCAGCTTGGAGGGTTATTTCCATGGACCTGAACTGACATGCAGAGCAAGGGCTGCCTATAGCATCATTCCAACACATAATCGCTGGGAAAAAAATCTGAGCTAATTACTCTTTTTCTTTTGTATCGAGACTTGCAGATAATTTGTGTATTTTCCATGCATCGAAAGGCTTAGTTCAGACTAGTCTCATTTTAAATGTTGTGTAGCTGCATGGGCTAGCAGCTGTGGGAATTAAAAACACCAATCTACAGTTCCCTGTCTGTCTGCCTGCTTGTCTGCCTATCTGGGGGGTCTGTGTAGCCCATGCTAACCTCAAGCTCATGTGTAGCCAAGGTTGACCTTGAACTTCTGGCCTTGCCTCTGCTTCCCAAGCACAGGGATTCCAGGGGTGGACCACCGCAGCCATTACTCAGTGCTTAGGCAGAAGACAGGGCTTTGTGCATGCTAGGCGAACACTCTACCAACTGAGCCACATCACCAGACCCTCTGTGCCCCTTCATTTTAAACCAGAGGTGAGAAGTGTTGGTGAAGATACACATAACTGATGAGAGACTGTTCAAATGAGAACAGAGTAGAAACTCTTTCTTCCTCACTGAGCAGAGATGCTGACATCAACACAGCTCCTTGGAAAGAAAGGCAGAGAAAAGATGTCTGGAATTGTTCTCAGAAACACGTTGGAATTAGCCTCACTGGAACAACAGGGAAGAGAAGGAAGAGACAGTCAGGCCTTCAGGGAAATTGCTGAGGTCCTGGTCCCTAAGGACAGAAGCTGTTCTGCTCATCTTAGCTCAGGGAAATTTGAAAGGGCTCGGGGCTAAAACATTATTTCTCAAATATCACACTGGTTCTGAGGGCTCCTCAGCAATGGGTAATGGGGTTTGAGTTTTTTGAAAGTACTCTTGGAAATTACGGGAGTCAACAGGCTGTCTCTCTGAGTCCCTCACTCTGTGGCACTCCCAGAATCTTCTGCTTGATAACCAGCCTTCGTTCCTTGTAGAACCCAAATGATTCCCTGGCCAACTGTTCTAATGTTCCTAATTTTTCTTCAGTGAACAGTACTACAGCATTCTAAGTTCTACCTGACAATTGGTCCATAAGTATCTATAGATTAGATACAATGAGTGTATGAGTAAACACATAGGCACATGCTCATACCATTACTCTCTTTTAGAATTATTAATCTTTTCTTGTTGGGGGCCATGCATGTGGAAGTCAGAGGACAACTTGCCAGTGTCGCTCTCTCCTTCCACCGTGTGGCTTCCAGGAATCAAACTCGGGTCATCTGGTTTGACTGCAATCACCCTTACCCACTGAGCTACTTTGCAGGTCCATTATTACCTGATTTTGAGCAGCCTTCCTGTGGTGGAGAGGGATATAGTGAAGTGGTCTAAAATACAATCTGTAAAATCTCAAGCAAAACCCAATTCCAGTTTCAATGTTGTCACTTACTGTTTATCATCTCAAACATGTATTATGCCATCTTTGGATGCCTCAGTTTCCTCAGCTACAAAATGGAAATCATATCATCAAGGTCTCACTATTCCCATAGAGGTGAAATGAGATAAAGTATGCAAAGTATTCAGGAAGTGTCTGCTACGTCCTAGAGGCTGAGATAACAGCCAGATTTACCATTATTATTATTTTCGTGCTGTACTATTAATTAACTTTGCTTGGAAAGTGCCCGCTGGGGTGGTAGCTCAATAAATAAAGGGCTTTCTGCACAAGCATGAGGACCAGAGCTCAGAATAGAGGTGAAATGAGATAAATCTATTCAAGTTACGTCCTAGAGCTGAGATAACAGCCAGATTTACCATTATTATTATTTTCGTGCTGTACTATTAATTAACTTTGCTTGGAAAGTGCCCGCTGGGGTGGTAGCTCAATAAATAAAGGGCTTTCTGCACAAGCATGAGGACCAGAGCTCAGAACCCCCCGCACCCATGTAAAAACCCAACCGTGGTGGTTAAGTGTCTGTAGCTATGCTGTGGGAGAGGCCGAGACAAGCAGAGACCTGGAGCTCACTGGCCAGCCAGTCTGGCGGACTCCATGAGCTCCAGGCTCACCGAGAGACTGCAGAGGAAAAATGTGGGGAGAATCTAACGAACATTCTCAACATCAACCATCAGCCCCCCCCCCACACACACACACTCACACACACACACACTCACACACACACACACACTCACACACACACACACTCACACACACACACACACATACACACACACACTCACACACACACACACTCACACACACACTCACACATACACACACACACTCACACACTCACACACACTCACACACACACACACTCACACATACACACACACACACACACACACACACTCACACACACACACACACTCACACACTCACACACACACTCACACACACACACTCACACATACACACACACACTCACACACACACACTCACACACACACACACTCACACACACACTCACACATACACACACACACACACTCACACATACACACACACACACACACACACACACACACACGCTTCTGCTGCCTTAAGTTCCATCTTTACAGAATAACATGTAACCCACACAAACATGTACATACGCCACATATGACTCCAAATACATACCTATGTCATTACAAGTTACCTATTTTATTACTAGTTGCTGTTTTATTATTTAATCATTTAGTGTGTGACATACATGTCACAGTGCATATGTGTAGATCGGAGGATGACTTTAGGAAGTCAGTTCTCACCCTCTACCATGTATGTCTTGGGGACCAAGCTCAGGTCATCAGGCATGGCAGTGCCTTTTACACACTGAGTCATCTCACCTTCGCTGGATGTGTCCTTAATCCCTCACTTGACTAAGTTATAATGGAGCATGGTGTGTTTGAGATGATTTCAAGGATCTCTAGGGGGTGAGGAGGAGGACGCTATATAAAGTGAAAGAAGCCATCTCCAAAGACCACTTACTGCATTATTCCACACATAACGCTATTATTTCGGAAATATCAAAATCCACAGGGATAGGTGGTAAATTAACGCTTGCCAAGGGCATAGGGGGAGTCTACTGCTAATGGATATGAACTTTCTCCTGGGTTGATAAAATTGTTCAGAAATTTGATAGAAGTGATGGCTATATAATTTTCTAAATATATATATATCTTAAAAGTCACTGCATTGTACAAAAGAAGTAGGCAAACATTGTGTGTGTGTGAGAATGTGAAGGGCCAGGTAGCAACACTTTAGGTTTTGTGAGCCATATGATCTTTGACTGAACTGCTCACATCTAACACTAGCGCAGAAGCCACCGCAGGTAATACATACATGATCAGGCAGTGTCTTGTAAGAAAATCTTACTTACAAGGCTGCGGCAGTGGCTTGGATAATAAGATGCTAACCCAAGTTTAATTCCCAAAACCTATTTTAAAAGGCAGCCATCATGGTCCAAGCTTGTAATCCCAGAGCTGGGGAGGCAGAGAGAGGCAGGTTCCTGGTGTTTGCTCTCCAATATGACAAACTCCAGGACAACGAGAGACCCTGTCTTAAGGAAGGCAGCACCTGAAGAATGACACCCAAGTTTCCTCTCAAGGCTGCAAACACACAAGTGCACATGCACACACCCACCCTCACATACATATACACACTAGTAACAGGCTTAAGAAAGAACTTGAACACAGGAAGGGGTCAAGGGAGTCCCTAGTTATAGAGGGAACAAATCCAAAAGTTCTCTTCCCCACAAAACCTGTGCCTTACATTGAATCATCTACAAGGTCAGCCTTGCAGAATTGATTAAAGCCTCAATAAAGAAAGATCAGAATGATAGGATCCTGAGCCTCATAACAATTTATCTTGGGTTCTCTCCAGCCACTTTAATAGGCATAGACCTTTTGGAATGTGCAAGTAGAAACCTAGCATCTACCAATCTAAAGGTTACAAATATCATCAGATAGCATCCGAGACCTATGGCAGAGATTTCTCCCGTTTCCTATAACTTGCCTACTTGCCTACTTGTTTCCATCCATACAATTGAGAAGGGTCTTAATTTATGACTTTCTTTGTTCTGTTATTATGAAAAATTTCATGAAACTGGTACCATATTGGAGCCTAGTAACTGGAGTACACTCATCTGTGTTCACAGGCTATGGTCATTCATATTTAGCACCAGAATAAATTATCTTTTATTTCCTTTAAGGTAAGAGCTGTGTATTTGTGTTGACAATAGTTTGTGGGACCAAAAGCATAGGCCATAATGTGAGACTCGTTATTGACATCTGGCGTGGAGGACAACCTTATTCGTCTGGGTCATAACCTGTGGGATTGAACCACATCTCCAGGTAGACAGTATGGGAAAGTATCTCGCATATTTTGGTGTTCAAGGGTGACATGCTCTTGCTGAGTATTGAATATGTGTACAAATCTTTCTGTGAAGGCTGAGAATGACATAGTACTGTCTATTTCCCCAGTAATCACACACACACACACACACACACACACACACACACACACACACACACACACACAACTTACCTTATATAGCTCTGTCTTCAGCCACCTTCTTTGTCGCTGTCTTAGCTTCATTTCTGTTGCTGTGGTAAAACGCCACATCAAAAGGCGGCTTTGGGATAGACGGGTCTGTTTGGCTTACATTTCCAGACCAGAGTTCATCACTTTGTGGAAGTCAAGACAGAAACTCAAGCAGCTGGTCACATCACATCTGTAGGCATGGGCACAGGGAAGAAATGCATCCTTGTTTGCTTGCTTGCTCTCTGCTTGTTTATACTAGCTTTCTCTTCTTCAATTCTGGACCACCCGCCTAGGGAATGGTGCTATCCACAGTGGGCTGGGTCCTCCCACATCAATTAACAGCTAAGTCTCCAATAGAGAGGCCCACAGGTCCACCTCCCCTAGATAATTTCTCATCATGAAACTCTTTCCATGTAATTCTGGATTGTGTCAAGTTGACAGTTAAAACGAACCAAAACCACCTCTAGCTTTCCACCCTTGGACTCTGATACCAAAGGTTCTTAGACCACGTGAGGATCTTCAACGCTGACAACACTATGATGGGTCACAGAAAGGAGTACTTTCTATTCTCTATTACAAATCAGTGTACTTCATATTGCAGCGAGGAATCTATGTACACACATGCTGTAGGTAGCCCCCGTGGATATGCTGTCAGTGGTTTCCTAGTCCTGAGTTAACCTGTCATCTAGATGTCATACAAAATGTGACTTGGAGGGAATGAAAGACCCTCAGTGGCCCTCAGTGTGTGTAAAACTCCCACTACACACAGAGAGAAAGCAGTAACAGAAAAGGAGCAACTCCACAGTTCTCAGAGACAATACTGGCCACCTGACCAGAGCGGCAACGCTAACCTTTGGGATGATTGACAGCCTTTGTTTCCCCTCCCTATGCAATCTGATGACTAAAGATGAGTCGGCAGACAGATATCTCCAGGATAGTTTCCACTGACTTCTCAGATTGTTACGCTTGGGGGCTAGGAGCTAAGGAGGCCATACCTGCCTGTAGCAACCCCTTTCTTATTGATCCTATAGACAGAATGGCAAGCTCCCCAGTGAGACTCAGTCCTCATAAGACTCCCCAGGTGCCTGTATTCCACAAGAGCAGGCACTAGGCTCACTTCCCCAAAGAAGTTTACAGACTCAGGACCATAGACTCCAAATACCGGAAAACTATGAATATACTTCAATTTGATGTCACACACACACACACACACACACACCCTTGGAGTTAGACAGGGTTGAATGTTCTTTCTCCAAAATGCAGGACCTCTTCCTGTCTCTTTGCTACCCAGGAATCACAGTCAGCCTGGCTGCAGGCCCAAGCTGTGGAAACTCACCCACCCTGTAGCATAAAACTTCCCTGTTCTCCGAGACCAAGAGTTGATCTCAGATGCCTACTCTGCTTCATGGGGCTGACCTCTTCAGAACCCCAGCCCCCTGTCTGTGTGTCTGCACTAGGACTCTCCTCAGAGGCCCCAATTTGCTGTCCATCTGTGGTGGGGGGGGGTTTTGGTTTGTTTTTTGTTTTGTTGTTGTTATTTTTTTCAAGACAGGGTTTCTCTGTAGCTTTGGAGCCTGCCCTGGAACTCACTCTGTAGACCAGACTAGCCTCAAACTCACAGAGATCCACCTGCCTCTGCCTCCCGAGTGCTGGGATTAAAGGGGTGTACCATCAAGGCCCGACTCTATCTGTGGTGTTATTAATTCTCCTAATACATATTTACCCCAGGACGCTCTGCCTCAGTGCTCCGCCTTGGTCCCCAAAGGCAAACCTTTTAGATGGCCGAGTCTCTGAATAAGGTGCACTTTTAAGATCTGGTTCCTGGCTCTTCTTACTGACTTCTGAGAGTGATGGTGACATCACAAGGCAAATTCAGTTTCAACTTCATGCCTCTTGTACCCTAACTCTCTCATTTGCGTGATAAGCTCCTCCTGTTCACAATTGACTCTTTGGCGTCACCACCCCCCACCACCCTTGTCTTCAGTCACAATCCGCTATCAGAAAATCCAGCCCTGGACAGATCCAGCTCTCCGTCTGCGTCATACCATTGCGGCTGAAAACGACCAAAGCTAAAGCAGGCATCTAGTACGACTTATGTCAGCTTAAATGGGTGGCACACACTTCCAGTGGGCCCAGAGCTTCTTCCCAATCCAGGCAGTTCACACCCCTACTTCTCACTGAGTAATTCACACTTCACTCTTAGTGCTGCCTACCCCCACCCCCTGCCATTCCTCCATCAGCTGAATTTAACTGAGAAAATAGCAATAGCAGAAGAGGTCTTTCCTGCGCCTTCCTGGGCGCTTTTCTGGAACCCTTTCTCTCGTCTCCCATGGCCTTGCGCCTCATCTTCTCTCTGAGCAGTAATATGCTCCTCACTTGACATGTTCACGGCCGCGAGTTTCGTAGAATTACTCCACAGAGAGAGCCAGAGCCCCGAAGACCATCTGACTCATTTCCTGTGGCTTCAGTTATAAATTCCAGTACAAAAGTCTTACTGTTCTAACTGAGGCTGTTGTTTCAGGCGTTGTCTGTCTCTGTGGGAGCAACATGATAATTCTGCTGCCACCTTGGGGGAGAGGTTACCATGGCAACCGGTTGAGTGGCACAGTACACAGTTTTAACCAGGACTATGGCAATGGTAATGCCATAGCTGTTGACAGCCCCCAGTAGGAGAGGGGAGAATCACAGAAGCCTCCTTTGGCATTCCTGGTACTACCCCCTGCTGGAACCCTCCTGCTCACGCTCGGCTGCAAGGGATTCTGGGAGATGCTGGAGTACATGAGGCGTAAAAGCCTGGGACATGCGAGACAGCCCAGTGGGTAAAGACACTTGTCACTAAGTCTGACCATCTGAGTTCAGTTCTCTAGATCTCACATGACAGGAGAGACCCAACTCCTGCAAACTGTTCCATGACCCTCCACTTACACAGGATAGCACATGAACTCCACCTCCCACTTACACACATACTAAAATAAAGAACATTTTAAAGGGAAGGAGAATCCCATCGCACAGCTTTTATGAAACTATCATCCGGGATGAGTGGTGTAATAATGATGTAAGCATTTGGGGTGGGGTCACTCATGCTTTCAGTCATGATCTGCAGTTAAGTTCAATAAATTCATGAACTCACCAAGTTCAACTTCAAAGAAATCTTGTATTGATCCTTGGGCCCCTATCTAGGTTAACAAAATAGACATCTGTTCACATCTTCCAGGAAAAATTAACATAGTAGGTGATGACTTCCAGCCAATGAGCTGTGGCCATGGAAAGAGGTTATGTCTCACATAAGGCTGTTATAAAAGGTAGGCCTTTGCAAATATAGGATTAGGCCAGTGAGATGGCTCAGGGGGTAACAGTTCTTGCCTCCAAGCATGAGGACCTGAGTTCAATCCCCAGAGCCCACAAGATGCTTTCAGATACCCACAGATTGTCCTCTGACATCCACACGTGCACTATAGCAGACACACACACACACACATACAAACACACACACACACACACACACACACAGAGAAGATATGCACAAACAAAAAATGTGATTTAAAATTTGTTAAAGAGAGAGAAATAGAAAAGTCACTACCAAAAAAAAACATAACACAACATTCCAAAAGCTCGTCTTCCACTGAGATAAACTACATGTATGCTGGGGCATTTAGAGAATTTAGTTTCTCTAAACTACCAAAACATGAAGAAACAGCAGCATAAAAGGAATCTGAGGAAAGCATAGCTAAACAGAGCACATATTTGGCTGTGCCTCCAGGACCTGGAGTGACTCAGAGCCCAGGACTAGCTGTATTGATCTTTATTAATCCGGCAAATATCATGGCACCTAGAATTCAATATTTGCTGGATTGAAGAGAGCCTCCTGGAAGATAATGAAAAAAGAAAAATTGACTGCCAGGTCATCAACCCAGCAACCCAGCTAGCCTCATCTGTAAGATGGAAGAATTCAATTCCTTCCACTGACTTGGATTCACCTCCAGCACTGTAGTTCATCCTGAAGGATGCGGAGAAAAACCTATATTTGGGTGGCAGCTGGTCGTAAGTGGGACAGGGGTCTCATGCAAAGCTTGCAATTCAGTGGTCCCTGAACCTTGCCTCTAAAAGCCACGGGGGGGGGCACTGCAACACATCTCCAGGGTAGCATTTCCATGGAGAGAGGAGGGGGGAGTGGGCTGTTTCTGACCAAATCAGGCACTCAGTTAGAAACCCGGCCACGTGGCTCTGAGCCATGGGCAGCGAATGCCAGGCAGCCGGGCGTGCCAGAACCTCCTGCGGGACTGTGGGAGCTATGTCTGCCCTTTACTGCGACGCTAGTGATACCCAAGTGTCTGCACTAGTCTTTTCTTGAGTCACTTCAAAGGAGAGATGAAGGGACCAGAATATGATAAGCAAAAGTATTTTGAAAATCCCAGTCCTCTCTCCTCCTCCTCCTCCTCCTCCTCCTCCTCCTCCTCCTCCTCCTCCTCCTCCTCCTCCTCCTCCTCCTCCTCCCCCTTTACTCTCTGGAACACCAGACACCTCAAGAGCTGAATTTGGGTTGGATCTGTCCTTCTCAAATATCAGCATGTATTTTATATATGCATAAATATATGCATGTATATGCCATTGGATTCCAGAAAGGATGGCAGATGGCTTACAGGGATGTACAAAACCACACACACACACACACACACACACACACACACACAAAGAGTATGAAAAATAGAAATAAAATGCCAAATAAATTTAAAAAGAGTGGACAGTCCTAAGTATGTTGTATGCATGTGTGCGTGCATGCGCATGTGCACACATGTGCCTGCACATATGCATGATAAGGCAGAGGTCAACATCAGATGTTTCCCTCAATCACTTTCTACCTTATTTCTTTTAGAATGGAACCGGAACTCACTGATTCAGCTAGCCTGGCTGGCAGCAAGCCCCAAGCGTCTCCTGTCACTGCTTCCTCAGCATTGGGATTGTAGGTTATATAGCGCTTGGCTTTTTAACATGAGTTTTGGGGCGTCAACTCAAATCCTCCTGCTTTTATGACAAGTACAAGTCTGACTGAGCCATCTCCCCAGGCCCATAAGTGCACTTTCATGAAATTTCAACTGCACTGATGGATGAGACTTTCTGCTCCCTGAGACAAAGTATCAGGACTAAGGATATAGGCAAGATGTGCAGAGAGCACAGGGCAGAGGAGCATCTTGTAGAAAAGAAGATGAGCATACACTGCTAAGTTAGAGATCTCAGCAGACCGAAGTAAGGGTTAAGTTGTATAGGACCTGGTATTGTCACAGGATCCCCACAAGAGGAAATTTGTAACTTAAGGAGTCACTAGGCAGAGTTAGGGTTTGTTATTAGGTCTTGCTGCCATCCCTCCTACTCAGAGTGTGGCCCTGGTTGAGATGCATGGATTTCAGCCTTTGAAGGTCAGGTTGTTTATTTCTCCCACAACCCCACACAACTAGCCTCCCATGGTTGGGTTTTGTACAAACGGGTGGAGCTTGGAGAATGTTCTTGAGCCAGGTGCCTTTAATGGCAACTGCTCTCCAAGATGAAGCTTCGCAGGTAAAACAAATAAACACATCTCTATTGTCCAACAGATGATGGTCAAGCAGAAAAATGTCCCTTTCTTTTGGATTTATTAATAAAACCGTCAAAAGAAGTTTGCTTTCGGCTGTGAAGGCTAGGTATACACCTTCACTGATCTACTGCAGGGCTAGGGTGCTCTGTATAGAGAAAGATAGTCATGACTTTGACTTTGAATAAGTGGGATCATTAAGCAAGTAGCAAACAAAAGTAAAACATCATCAAATTAGGTGCTCACAACGTGCAGCAGAAGAGACTGGAGAAGCCCTCCTGAAACATTGGTACTTAAGTTCCTGATTTCCAGGCAGAGCAGCTCATGGTCTCCACCAATGAGCTTCTAGTTTCTTATTCCCACCACAGACATTTTGATACCACGAGATATACAATATTAACCACTTATCTGTTCTCATAAGCTTTGCCACTTATCTGTTCTCATGGGCACAATGATTTTGAGTTTTGGTTTGGTTTGGTTTTTTAGATTTGGTTTTGTGTGTGAGAGCATTTGGCCTGAATGTGTGTTGGTCCACTTTGTGCATGCCTGCAGAGGTGGACAGAAGGCACTGGACCCTCAAGAAGAACCTGCTTATACATGGTTGGAGGCCACCATGTAGGTGCTGGTAACCAAACACAGGTCCTCTACAAGAGCAACAAGTGCTCTTAACCTCTGAGCCATCGCTCCAGCTCCAAGGTGTAGTTAGTTTCTGCTGTCCCCTTTATGCCCTGTTACGATGCCAGGGAGGCTGTCTGTCCCAGAATGAGGGGAGGACGCTTGAAGTAAATATGATTGATATAGAGACAAGGTGGCCCATCTTTTCTAACAACAAAAATAACACATGGCGGTTTACCAATATAGTTTATATTACATGTAGAAACTGTACATAATGTAGTCCGTAGAAACTGCTTACTCTTTAGGACAATAGGCTATCTCACTGAAGTGATGGTATTATGGTGATTGGACTGGGTGAGCAGCTATATTAATCACATTAAGGTATTATTTGCATTAGGTCAAGAAAAATAAATTTCCCCCAAGACAATGGGATGTTATAGCCTCCTAGAGCATAGCAAGATATCTCTTTCAGGCCCGTCATGATAGCACACATCTGTACTCCAAGAATTTGAGAGGTAGGTGCACGAGGAGCAGAAGATCAAGGGTCATCAACTATACAAGAGACCCTGTTCAAAGAAGAGGGAGAAAGAGGAGGAGTTGGAGGACAAGGAGGCAGAGGAAAAAGGAGGCAGAGGAGGAAGAAAGAAGAGAACTCTCAAGGTGAAGGGCACACTGCTGCCTCAGACCCATCCTACACTAGGAAAGAGCAGTATATAACAAGTCTCTTTGGATCTGGGAAGCAACACACCCAGCCTTTGTGTGATGTTTTGATCACACTGACAATAAAGTTTGCTTTGAATAGGAAGGACAGAGCTAACAACTAGCCGGCCAAAATTAACCATAGAGGTTTTTGTAGGACTGAGGACAGATACAGAGACAGGAAGTCGTGAAGCAGGGATTAGAGAGGATCTCAGTCCTTTTGGACAAAGGAACAGAAGAAATAGAAGGTCATGGGTTGCTTCTTTATCACTGATCTGGTCATTCAGGTTCTTACCCCAACATCTGACTCCTGATTTTTTATTGATAAAAAAAATAATTAGATAAACGTTATCACCCGCTTACCAAATGACCTCAAAGTCTCCTATATTCAGAACAGGAGAAACCCCTGAAGCAGGCTGGGATTACTATTCAAGCACCTGGGCCACTTATCACATGACCTACAATTGGCTACACTACCTTCTCTGTCTCAACCTGCACCTCTGGATTCATAAAAGCAGTGAACACGGCCTTGGTTCACAGATTGTTCTGCATGTGGTAGTCTGGAGCAGAAGCAGTCCCACTGTGGGATGGGCCAGGACAGTGAGTGCCAGCCAGCCTCTTTGCCAAGTCTGTCTGTCCTTCTCTCAGATGACCGCGTCAGGTTGACAGTTCGAGCTAACTAGGACAGGAACCATTCCTTAGGGCAACAGAGGATACGTGGATCCCCTCCGTGACAGAAGAGAAGACGTTTTTGCTCTTGATCACATACGCTATGCATGGATTCACCTTCTCTACCTAAAAAGCTTCCAACAGAGCTACAATCATGGGCTTTCAGAGCACTGTATCCCCTGAATGGTGTCCCTTTCTCCTGCATCAGGGGCATCAGTTTGAGAATTGTGACAGTTTGAAATGGCAAGTTGACAATTCACAGTCACTAGGGAGAGACTTGCAATGAGGGATTGTCTAGATCAGGTTGTCCTGTGGACAAGCCTGTGGATGGTTGTCTTAATTACTGATGTGAGAAGACTCAGCTCACTATTAGAGTTACCATTCTTCAGGGTTTTCTCCTGTTCTGAATATGGGAGACTTGGAGGTCATTTGGTAAGCGGGTGATAACGTTTAGCTAATTATTTTTTTAGTAATAAAAAATCTGGAGTCAGATGTTGGGGTAAGAACTTGAATGA